>OY821520.1:118505936-118860936 GCA_963682025.1 Cordilura impudica
AGACGCTATTCGTATGCAACAATTTAATTTTTTTAATTATGTGATTACAGATATTGAAACAGGACGGAAAAAAGAAAAAAATGCGTTCAAAGATTAAAAAAAATATTGAGAACAAAAAAGTTCGACAGTTGTCTGTCCCTCCTAAAGAATTTTTAAAAAAGTAACTTAGCACGTTTGCACACTAAGCTTAAGATTCGACAATGTGTGTGGTCGTTTATAATATGATGGTATGCAAAATACAGAATAACAACAACAATGAAACCGCATTGTTAATTCATCATAATCTGTATTTTTTATTTAATTATTTTTTTTTTTTTTTTGGTTAGCAAAACAAATCTAAAATTATTGAACCCTTATTTTTTGTTTGTAAATTTTTCTGCATAAACAAGTAATGCAAATATGTACACATACGAGCAGTTATGATTGGTCTTAATATAATTTATATCTTATCTCTTCTTCCAGTGGGTTTTAGTTAGTAAACTTGAAAATATTTATGCTTTATATACACGTGGTGGCAGTTCCAACTCATTGAGCTGTCGATTGGAAATAACCGGCATGCCAAATGGGTATAGAATAGAATTTGAGGGTAAAACACAATTGGATGCATTTATTTCTTATCTGGCTGGTTATATGAGGTATGTTTTAATCTCACTCTATATTTCTTTAAAAATATCTAAGTGTTTTATAAATAATTTACTTATTCTCCAGATTAACCACAAAATGGATGGTCGATTTATGTATGCAGTATATTACGCCTTCATTAGAAGAATTACTTACCCTACGTTGTCATGGTCCAGTGGGGTATGTTACAAATTTGCATTTTTTGTGTTTGTTTTTTTTTTTTAATTTTTCTTAAACAACAACAAAATTAAAAGCATTCATAATTAGTATGGTAAATAGTGTGCTTATAAATATTGTTTTTTTTTTCTTTTTCCTTCTTTATGTAGTGGCGCCTTTTCATTTGCTAAAATACGTGAACAGCGCGATACTTGCGGCAGTTATATTATACGTCAGTGTGAAAAAGAATATGATACATATTACATTGATATCAATACTAAATCGTAAGTAAATATTTGTTTAATTGTTTTTTTTCCTCTTTATTTATAAACTTCATTATTTATTGTAAAAAATATTTAAACCTAAGTTGTAGTGGAAAAACATTTCATATCAGAATTCAAACAGTCTACATATTATTTAATCTCTAAATTGTTTATAAAATACTTATATTTCTTATTGATTAAATATTTACAATGGTTTGGCAACGTCATTTTAATCAATAACTCAGTTATGGAGCAGTTTCACATTCCGTTTACCAATTTTATAAATTTTTGTTTAAATTTAAACTTCAAAGTTTAAAATATATTGTTGAAAAAATGTACTTTTTTAAAAAAAGATAACTTTTGTAAAAAAGATAATTCTTTGAGAAAATTTAGTTTTGTTTAAAAGGTACTTTCAAAAAATTCTTAAAAAAAAATACATTTTTTAAGAAAATGTACTTTTTACAAAAAGCACTTTAAAAAGATACTTTAAAATGGTAGTTTTTTTTTAAGAAAAGGTAATTTTTAAGAAAATGTATTCGTATAAAAAAGCCAATTTAAAACAGGAACTTTTTAAAAATAAGGTACATTTAAAAAAAGTACTTTTTAAGGTAGGTACTTTTTTTCAAAAAGGTTATTTTTTGAAAAATTGGGCTTAGAAATATACTCAGAGAGTGATTCTGAGTCGATCCGAAAAATAAAAGATGGGTCTAGGTCAAATATTTTTGGGAGTTGCAAATATCAGCACAACGTGAGTTTAGTGACTTGAAAACTACACTAATGGATATCGAAAAAAGAGTTAGAATAGGTGAATGTGCTCAAAGAGAAGATATTTCTAAATTAAATAATGAAGTATCAAATTTGAAAGCCAAATTTGAGACCATACAGAATAAAGTTGTTGCTGCTAAAATGATATAGCTGAAATTGAAAATGAGAATATTGCAGACACCTTCTTAAAAATTTGTCACACCATTAAAATAAAACCTCCACATATAAAGGAATCTTTTCGACTTAAGTCTAAGACTAATAATAAATCAACGTCATTGTGATTAAACTCTACTTGGCATTTGACAGAAACCAGCTGTTTCAATCTATGGCAGGTTTGTGCAAAACTAATAGATGATTAGGAGTTGAAAATAATGGAGAAGCAGTTAATGTTGCCGATAAAGCTCATGTGGATACTTTGCATCAAAAATTCAATAATATCATTATGTGCTACTATTTTTTTAAATGCTGTTTGTTTGTTCATATAAACCTTAAATTTTTTTTTTTTTTGTTATTATTATTATTTTTTTTTCATGTTCTTATTGCCATTTTAGTAACATGCACGGAAGTATTTAATCATTTTGTTTTAATCAATTATGACATTTAGTTCGAACAGTACTAGTTAAAATTTTAATTTAAATCGACTATTTGAACTATATTTTGTCAAATCGTTCAATTGATGTAATTTGCGTTACTGAAACATGGTTTGGTTCTAATATTAATGATGATGTATGTAATCTGCTGAATTTTAATATGATTCGACATGATAGAAAGACTGGAGCAAATGGTTCTGGAATTGCAATTTATCATAAAAAAGGTTTAAAAGCTAAAATTATTATGAATTCAGAGGATGACAACGTAATCATTAAATTAGAAGGCTCTAATAATATAAAATGTTTTCATAAAAAGAATAAACTGGATCTTATGTGTAGTTCTGTTACATCTACTGTTCATTTTTATCAGTTTTCACTTGCTGGTATTTCCGATCACGATATGCTATTTCTTGTGTATGATATTGACCTAAACTACTGTGAAGCAGAAACCCATTTTTATTTTCGAGATTTCAGAAAAATTAATGTTCAACAACTAAGCCTTGATGCTGTGAATATCGCGTGGAATGACTGCTGGTTATTTAATGATGTAAATGATAAGCTTAATTGCTTCGTAGTTGTTGTATGGTAAGCATGTTCCTGTTAAGAAAATAAAAATAATTTCAAGCAACCTTGGTGAAGTTATATCTGCAATTAGACTACATGGTCTAAATAAAATTTATTCTAAATAGAAAACTAGGCAGAGTGACTCGAGCTTTGAAAATTATCGTGTGGCAAGAAATAAAGTACATGTTGTTTCGAAAAATATGAAATGCATTTACTATCAGAGTAAACTGAATTCAAATATTTCACCTAAAGATTTGTGGGAAAATCTTGGAAAAATTGAAGTAAAAAAAAGAATATTAAATGTGATATTTTCCATGTGATCATGAATAACTTCTTTTTGAGATCAAATAATAGAAATGATGCTAACTCTTTTCAGATAAATTCAAACATAATGTATGAAGGTTATTTATGTTACCTATTTTGAATCATTTACTACCGAAAATAGTGGGAAATCCATATCATCATTAAAATATGCTGCTGTGGATATGACGAAATCAAAATTAAGTTTATTAAACTTATGTATACTGCCATTTATACAACCTGCCTTAACTTACATTTTCAACCACATCGTCACTACATCAAATTTTCCTCATCATTGGAAAATCGCCAATATCATAGCAATTGATAAAAATAATCGACCTTCAGCCCCAAGACTATCGACCCATTAGTATTCTTTCATCGTTGTCTAAATCATTTGAGCGTCAGAATCACTTTCTGAGTCGATTTAGCGATGTCCGTCCGTCCGTCCGTCTGTGTGTCCATGTAAACCTTTTAATCAAACTTCAGGTCGCAAATATGAATATATTTTGATAAAATTTGGTATATAAGCTTTTATCAGCCATAGGATGAACGCTATTGAAATTGATGAAATTTGGTCCATGTTCAGACCTAGTCCCCATACAAATGACCCCTATGAAATCAACATAAATTGCCATAAGATCCAAACTATCATATAGATCTCAGTCAAATTGGGTTTGTATGTGTTTATTATATCCATTAATCAGGAGTCCAAAAATAGTCCCTATAGGACAATTCTTAGTCATAGGCCCCATATAGAGCTGCTTTCCGTTCTTCACTTAAATCTATCAAAAAAGAAAAATGTTGCACAGATTTTTCACTAATTTGGTTTGTATATGTTTTTGCAAAAAACAAATATGATCAGGATCAGTCCATTTACCGACCTAGTCCCCATATAAATATAGCACCCGATATGAACATTTTCATACCTGAAGCCAAAAAAATTAATATCAATGTCACTCAAATTTGGTTTACGCCTGTTTTCTATATCCAATTAGTTGGACGGAAGAGATAGGGTCTCTAAACCATGGTATAGGGTATCGTATAGTCGGTCTAAACCGTTCATGCTAATTTAAGTTTTGTTTTTATTGTAATTTTGTTAAGTTAGTAATATGAAGAAATATGCAAATTCGCGTTTCTTTCTAATTACATATAATCTGTACACATGTCATAGCTTTGATATCGTTTTTCTTTGTATTTTGTTTCTGTACTTAATATTTTTTAATAGAAAATTATTGTGATATTTTTTCCTATATTTATAATAAGCAACAATATTTCTCTTAAAATCATTACTTCATTTTTTGTTAAATGGGAAAATATAAAGTTATATTCTTTTGAAAATTGACAACACGAAATATGTAAGCTGTGAGCCAATGTATATTTTAGCTGCTTGCAATCGTATTTGATACTTTTTTAATTTGTAATACAAACAAACAAACAAAGTTTTAATTTTTAAAAATTATTTATATATATATATATATATATATATATATATATATATATATATATATATACCATATATACATATTTACATATATATATAAATATTTTTTTTTATAAATATTTTTTAGCAAAATTTTGCTAGAATCTTTGATTAAAATTTTTTTCCACACGACAAATTTCGAATATTTTTCGAAAAAAAACGTTCCCAATGAAATTAGTCGGATTTTTTTTTTCAATTTCATATATTTCATTAATTCATTTACTTTTCAATTTCTCTTCTCTCGCTTGCTCCACATCTCATTGCCGCAGAATATGTGAAGGCCTACAACCGGAAAAATGCAAAACGGAAACTTTTAAAATCACAAAAAAAGTTTGTCTACTAAGCAGTCCAACACCAAATGTTAAATGGATATTACATTATAATGGCAGTAATGAAGTATTTGATAAACTGACAGACTTGGCACAATTTATACCAACAGAAACTGAACAAAAGTCACGCATACCACCGTCGGAATATGATAAATCACCACAACTGTTAATATGTTTGCCAAAACATGTGCAATCGAAAAAGACTGAAAAGGATTTAAGCGAAGCTGAACTCCAACGTAAACGAGTGCAAATATTTGATCCGCCCAAAGATTTACAATGGTATCACAGTAAGTATAAATGAAGTTATTTAAATATAATCATTTTCATAATTTCCATTAAAGATTCTTCACGTGAATGTGATAATGGTAAAATGACAAAAATGAAGGCTGATTGGCTACAAGATGGTGGCTTTAAAGATGTTAGCGTTACTTTAAAAGTACTTAAACACGACAAAGATTTTCAGGTGGGTTGGTAGTGAAATCAATAAATACATTTAAATTGAACTGTTATTTTATTACACTAATGTTATATCATATTTTTTTATTAGGAATTTATGAATTTAGCCAACACTTGGAGTCGTATTTATTCACCTCATATCATTAAGTTATATGGCCTAACCTTAACCACACCCTATACCATGGTCATGGAATATTCTCGATTTGGCCCATTAAATGAACTTTTACAGCATAATAAAACAAAAATTTCTCTACGTCAATTATTAGATGTTGTTCATGGTTTAGTTAGAGGCATTGTTTATTTGGTAAGTTTTTTTTTCATTTTTTGTTGGTTAATTTCTTTTCTGTTGCCACACCTCATATTATATATAAATATTCCCTCTTTTGTTATTTTTTTTTTAGCAAGAACATGGCATTATTCATGGTCATATACGTTGTTCAAATTTATATGTTACAAAATTTGATCCAAAAACTCAATTATTAGAAGCTAAAATCTCCGATCCTGGTTTTTCAAGATCATATCGCAGGGAAGAGTAAGTAAAATCTTGCATAATTTTTTTATATTCAGGTTTTTTGATTTATAGGTTAAAAAAAAACAAAGCACTGGCAGAGCACTGGTTGCCAGTGGTACAAAAATTAAAGCTCTGTATGTGATAGAGGACCTTCTACTTCAGTTAAAAGCTCGAAAATTTAGTCTTTATCGAAAGTATCGATCCTGTTACTATTTTTAACTCTCATTATTTAAATAAATCAAAAACATCAATACATTTGACACCCATTGGAGTCTTTGTAAAAGCAGTTTAAGCAAGTCCGACAAATTTAGAACATTTTTCTTATAATTATTTTCGGCAAGTTAAAAACCAACAGTTATTATTTATTATTTTTTTTTTTTTGTATTTCATAAAAAACTTCACTAATCACTTCCGCAACCACTTGCCATATGATAATGAAGGGGTTGAGGAACTGTTATTTGTACTGTGTTTATACAATTGTGGTAAAGTTATATACAGTTATATACATATATATATATATATATACAGTCGCTTCAAAAACTGAGTGCTCACCACCAACATTAATTTTCAAATGATTTTTTTTTAAACATAAAACATGTAATTTTATTCTTTAAAATATACAGTTTCATATTATACATTAGAAAGTCATGTGAGTCCGATCACAGGGGAGATGTGTAAACTAGAGATGGGCGCGCGAGTGATTTTCAGCTCACGGCACGCATGCTCACGCTCCAAAATTTTCCGTTCACGCACAGTCACGTTAAACAAAATATTTAAAGCACACGTCACGCGCGCTCACGGCTACAAATTTTTGGATCATGCACGATGACTCAACGCAAATTTCAAAAAGCGTTCAATCCATCTTTTTTTTATGGAAAAATCTTTGTATTATTATTTATATAATTACATAAAAACTTATTGTTACAACTTATACAAGAAATGTATTTGTGTATAGGAGCGTTGATACACATTAAAAATGAAAAAATTATATTCTTTTACTAAGAGCTAAATTAAAGAAAAATTAACTGTAATATAAAGCACTGCATTGCAATTGCTTACATATTTTTATTTAAAAATAAAAGCATGTCTACATTTTCACTGATTAATTGGGTCCTGCGTTCTTCTAAAATGCGTCCCGATACTGAAAAAACTCGCTCGCTTGTTGCAGAGCTTGCAGGAATATTCAAAATATGTCGAGCAACAGCTTTTAAACAGGGTAAATCATTTCCACACGTTTTATTTAAATAAATATTTATTTCATCCAACTGGCTTCCATCACTTTCTTTTACATTGAAGGAATCTGTGAACTCCAAAAATAGAGCGTCTTTTGAAGTAGATGGACCTAAATGTCTTTCCGAATTTTTGACTGCATTAGATGTATTTTCATTAAATATATCCATCAAGAAGTTAACAGTGGTAATTACATTGGTCCGTTCTTCGCCACTCATAAAATGCAACTTTTTATAGGGTGGATTCAAAAAAAGGGCTACACGGCTGATGTCATTAGGTGTTAACCGTTTAAGCAGTGCTCTTTCTGTTTTCATTTTTAGCTCAGTTATAACAGTTGAATCGTTTAAGGAGGCTTCGCAATGTTTTTTAATTTTCTCAAAGACTAAAACTGTTTCATTTATAGTATTAAGTGTATAGGAAGAAAGTCGTTTCGACCATTCTTTAAAAATTTCGAGAAACTTTAAAAATTTTTGAAGTAAGACTTGATCAATTTTACCCAACCGATAAAGCTCACTTCTTTTGTTAAGTATCTCCTGCATTTCTCTATATGACTCATCGATGCTTTGTAACATGATAAAAATCGAATTCCAGCGAGTTTTCACGTGCTGTTTCAATGATTTTGTCAGCTTAGTATTCAGCTGGGATCGTTTGAAAAATCCTCAATCGGATCATTATTAAGAACATCTTCCATAAGAAGGTTGATATTGTGACATGCACAGGAAAGACGCTTGTATGATCTAAAGGCTTTAACAACATTAGCTCCATTATCTGTTACGATAAAACCATCTTCCAATTTTTGTTCAATTTTAAACTCCTTTAAAACTTCAATAACAGTTCTCAGAATATTTTCGCCAGTTTTTTTATCGTCAGGAAATTCTCGCGTGGCAAGAACAGAAGCAGTCAATACCCAATCTTCATTAATGTAATGAGCGCTCAAAGTGAAAAAGCTAAGTTGGCTATATTCATCCGTCCACAAATCGGTTGTAAACGCTAAGTTATTCTCTTGCAAAACTTTTGAAAGTACTGCTTTGATTTTTTCATATTCAGCAGGCATTGTGGTTCGCACTAGTGTCCTTCTGGATACCAATATGTCTTCAATATTTTGTTTGCCATACTTGGCTCCAATGTCAATCAAAGCTTGACCAAATTTCCTGAATCCGGAACCTACAAAACAGAATTTCAGCTGCATACTTTAAAGCTTTTTAAAATTTTTTACAACCCTTCCGTAACACAAAACGGGCGCAAGTCTTTCGTTACAAAGCCAAGTTGATGCTGCGCAATTTCAGCCTTAGTTTGTATCGGTACCTTGCGTAGCAAAAACGTGTCCATAACATTTGTTGTTGTGTTTCTTGCGATTGTCAAATTATTACAGGAGTGGCGGATCAAACTGCCAGTGCCAAATTTGGATGAATATGATAGAATTTCCCTGCATTTGTTTCCCTGCATTTGTTGCAAAGTCAAGCTGCTTTCCTTCGTATTTGACAGCACGGAAATCACTCCAAACCTTGCTTTTGGTGTTATTTGGTATGACGAACTCATACCGTGAGTCCTTAGAATTGATCTTTAAATCATTTTCTATTTCAACCTTTAATTTTTTCGTAAAGACATTTTGGAATGCTTTTACACTTTTGTGGCGCAGTCAAAAGAAAAAAAATTTATGATATGAAATGACATTAATCAGCTGCTACGCAGTGATGCCAAACCTGCATATTTCATTTGTCTCTTGGCAGTTGATAATACGTATACAACAATGGCATGCCACTACTGGCATGTGTAAAGGCAGGGTAAAGTAATGCTTGAAAGTTGAATCACGCATGTACACACACGAACACTTACAAATATATCACGCGAAAATTATTTCACAAGCGTGCGTGATCACACGTGTCACGTAAAATTCACGTCACGTGCCCATCTCTAGTGTAAACATCTAGTAATTAAAGATTTTTTATGGCACTTTTTTAAAATCAAACAGAAAGCGTCATCCATGTATCACTTATAAAATATTTATATTATATTATTATATATATTTTATATTAAATATTTATTATTTATTATTTAAACTTTTCATTTCATTTCATTTTCATTTGTCATTTTTCGTTTTCATTTTTTATGATTAATTTTTTTATTTTTCGTTTTTTATTTTTAATTTTTCATTATTCATTTTTCGTTTTTCTTTTTTTATTTTTCATTTTCTATTTTTCATTTCTTATTTTTAATTTTTAAGATTTCATTTTTTATTTTTCATTTTTATTTTTTAATTTTTTATATTTAATTTTTTATATTTAATTTTCTATTTTTAATTTTTCATTTTTCCATTTTTTATATTTCATTTGTTATTTTTAATTTTTTATTTTTCATTTTTCAAAACGTTTTTATAACGCTATTCGCTCCCTCTCCAAACACCTCCTAATGAAATCGTGCCTTCATTTTCTCTCCAAACACTTCCTTTTTACTGTCATTCGTTTATTCTTTATTTTTATTTATGTTTGATTAGCATTAATATTAAATGCAGTGATAATTGTGTTATTTATATGGAATAAATTATAACGTTAAAAATACTTTTAAATGATTGAGGAAATTGATTATAAATGTTTATAAAAAGTGAAGAAATATAATGCAGAAAATAGCCACCAAAAGGTTATTAATCATCAAAATTTGCACCAATACAATCATTAGTGACACCGATTTTGTCTTACGTCTTACATCTTACGCTGTTTTGTGATTGTATTGTGTAATAGATTTTTACCCCCATGCGCGTATAGATGTTTACACATCAAAAACTAAAATGATTTTCGTAATCTTATTAGATTATTGTATAATAACAAAAACAAAAACAGTACTTATTTTTAACAATATACAACTGAGTGCTCACTTATGATGTTGTTTGAAAACCACTTAGAACACAGAAATTTTTATAATTTAATACTTAAGGTGCTATTACACGAAGTGTTTTTTACATATGTATTGTCAGTTTTTGTTATCCATATGAAATTCCTCATGTCTGTCAAAATTGCCTTTTACATACTATTCATAATTTTTGCTATCACACGTGCGTATGTATTTCCGTATGACATAACCTCTAAATGTAAACAACAGCTGATTTAATTTGTGAATTTTAAAAAATTTGTTGTTAAAAAAAGGTTTTATATTTTTTAATTGTTAATTAATACTAAACAATTTATTTTTCTTTCAATATTAATCTTTAAAATTTACTCTGTTTTTCTTTCGCCACAAGCAGTGTTGTATTTTCATTTGTTTGTCATGCAAAAATAGAACCTGTTCTAATTGAAAAATGTACATGTGACTTTCCTCATGTATTGTACATAAACAATGTTTCATAAAGGTGTGTTTACACTATGTGTATTTTCCATATGTAAATTCAGTTTTACGATCCATACGTAATTCCGTGTGTGTGTCAAAATTAGCGTTTTACATACGATTCATAATTTTTGCGTTCAAACGTACATATGTATTTCCGTATGACATAACCTCTAAATGTAAACAACAGCTGATTTAATTTGTGAATTTAGAAAAATTTATTGTTAAAAATAAAGTTATATGTTTTATATATTTTTTAATTGTTAATTAATATTAAACAATTTATTTTTCTTTCAATATTAGTCTTTATAATTTACTCTTTTTTTCTTTCGTCACAAGCAGTGTTGTATTTTCATATGTTTGTCTTGCCAAAATAGAACCTGCTCTAATTGAAAAATTTACATATGTCTTGCAAAATGTGTTGTACATAAACAATGTTTGAAAGGGTTCACACTATGTGTACAAATTACACGTGCTAAAAAACTAAATAAAACACAAGCAAAACACGTAGTGTGAACGCAGCTTAAGTATCACACGATGTGTTCAACTTTTGTTGTGGGAAAATTTGACAGTACATATGTAAAAAACACATCATGTAATAGCACCTTTAGTTTGAGGTCCTTTATTTTAGTTGTGGCTTCAAATCGTTTTTGGACAGAATTTACCAAATTTTGTGTCATCTCCGCTGGAATTTTCGCCTAATCTTCTTGTAGAGCTTTGACCAGATCGTTTTTGCTATGAATTTTTCATTCTCTTACCTTTTTGTCCAAATAATCCCAAAGATTTTCGATAGGGTTAATGTCCGGAGACTGGGGATATGTTTCCATCCATTTTGGCAATTGTAGAGAAGCCTTAACTTAGTAATGGCGGGCGTTGTTTTGGGTGAAATTATAATTTCGCGGCAGACCAATTTTTTGTATACTGGGGCTGAAATGGGTCTTTAAAATGTCTATAAATTTTTTATTTTCTAATATTATATCGATTATATGCAAATCCCCGACACCATCGGCACCTATACATTTTTCATTGGCCTGTCTCCACACTTTACACCTCCCATCATTACCATACATGTTAAATTTGCTTTCGTCTGTGAAAATAACACGATTCCAGAACTCCATCATCGTCTCATTTTTATGGATTTTACCATACTCAAAGCGTTTTTTCTTGTTTGCCTTGCTTATGAATGGTTTCTTCTTGGCAATCCGGCCGTGATAACCAGCTGCATAGAGCACATTGTGGACTGTATTTACAGAAATATTGAGACCAAGCTTTATATGTATCGTTTGTAGCTGGAAGTTTTGGATTTTGTTGAATTTCCCGAACTACAAAACGTTTTTGAGCTTCAGACAATAAATGTGGCCGCCCAGATCTGGACACATACGTGAACTTTTTTGTGTTTTTATATTTGTCAATAATTTTTTTGACGGCGGAATATGGTCCTTTTACTATTTCTCCAATTTGTGTTATTGATTTTTTGGAATCGCGTAAGTTAATTGTTATATTTTTTCGGATTCGGTAGTCTCTTTTCATTTTGGAGGCATGTTGAAGATTACTCCCCAAATAGTTCCATCTGATTCAACGTAAGTCACAAAACTACTATTAATTATATTTAAAAAGGTTGTTTTTTCAATTTTTTTATGTTTTATTTCTTAAAAGTACCGTTATTTTTCTCCAGTAAGTAGCAAAACAAATATTAAGTACAAGTGAGCACTCACTTTTTGTTTTTGTTTTAAAATTGAGAATTATGAAATTCTTTTTATATATTAAATAAAGTACATCTACAATATTAATAGGCAACGCGATTTCTTGTGACCGATATAAAAACTGTAGTTAATAACCGATTTTAACCAAACATTTCTCATTTAAAAGGTATTTCTTTTTAGCTGTCCACCAGATTTACAGATTTGCACCGTCTGGAATATTTTTTTGGAGTAGTGCTAATTTAAAGTTGCTACTAACATATACATAAAACACATACTGTGTGTATGTTTATTATAAATATCAAAAGCCCTCCCAATAAACTGTTTTGTTTGCTATCAACTTGAGGTGCATTTGAGATCAAATACATTTCTCAAATCTCCAACGTTAATTCTCAAATGCACCTCAATAGTCCGATTATAGTCTTCTCAACTTAAAAGGCACATTTTTTATATGGTGATTTTCTTAGTTATCAAATTGAGAAATTTGTGATTCTCAACTTGATAGCAAAGAAATTTCTCCAATCGGTATCAAATGGAAGGTATGGAATTGCCATATTAAATTGCCATTAGAAATGAAAACAATGTACTTTTTTAATGTTTCAATTTAATTTCATTACATATTTAACATTATTATGTACATGTTAATATTTTTTTTTAAATTTAGAATTAAAAATAAATGAATTAATTATTTGTACATTTTATGAGTATTAATATTAAACATGTCATAAATAAGAATTTAAATTAAAAAATTTGACGAAAAGTAGAAATAATAAAAAATATATCAATTAATTATTTGTATTTTTTTTTTTTTGCATTTTTTAATTTAATTTATTATTTATGACATATTTAAATAATATCTCAAACTTAACACATATCGTATTCAAGTTGAAAAAATGTTTGGAGAAAAGTGTTGGATATCCAATTGAGAGTTAAAATATTTCTCAAAGATTGGAAAAAATGTTAAGTCTCAACTTGATGTCAAGTTGAAAGCAAACAAGGAGAAAAATTGTTAAACTCAAGTGAGAATTACATTGGACATCAATTTGAGAACTTAACTTTACTCCAACATTGGAGAAATAATATTTCAATGGGCTGTGTTGAATTGTGAATTGGATAAAATTGATAAGCATAACTTTAGGCTCTGATAAAATTATTTATTATATGAAAAAATAAAATTTCCTAAAATTTGCACTCGAATTTCGAGGGCTGGGCTCCGCTAGCAATAATAAACATTACTGTATAGTACATAAAAAAAATAAAAAAGTTTCGACAAAAAATAAATGTTTTACAAAAATATTCATTTGAAAATTAAAGTTCGTGGTGAGCACTCAAATTTTTAAGCGACTGTATATTTCTTGAGAATAGCAAAAAAAAAATGGTTAAAATTTGCTAGTTTGCTTTGTAAATAGCACAAAAACAGCTTAAGATTTTTCTATGAATTTTTACATACTTGTTTATGACATAAATATCTAAAACTTTGATATTACGCTTTACGATTCAACGCTTAGTTTCCAAATTGTATAAAAACAAAATTATAAAAACGCTAATTTTGTAATTTTTCGCTCTTTTTTTAGTTTTTCTCAATTTGTCGACAAGCGGAATATCTGTAAATATTTGTGACATTTAAATATAAAATAAAAATTTTTCATTCTTACGTTATTCGTTCAACAATTTGTTTTCTCTTAGTGTACTAACCAATTTTTTAATTTATAATGGAAGATAACAAGCCCACTTACCTATCAAAAATATAAAGGCCATATCATTAGCTATTAAAAAAATTACAGCGCAGAATTCGTATTTGGTTGAAAACAGTAGGGTAGAAAAACATCGTGTATTTCACATACTGGGATATAAGCAAGGTTCAGAAAATACACACATGAAACACACAATGTTCTGTTCAAAAGTAGCCAACACATATCTTTATTTTCATATCAATTATGTGCGTTTCTAAATTTTCTACGGTGCCCAACACAACCATGACTGTGTTCGTTTTAATATTTCGTTATTTACACGAACATTTTTGTATCACGTAATTTTTGTTTCAATCACACATAAAGCACACATTTTTGAGTGTTGCTTTATTTGAAGGTCATGTTCTGGTACGTGTACTGAAAAAAAACAGAACATGTACAATAAACAGGTTCGAGTTCAGTTATATTTTAAGTCGTGTTGTGGCTCGTGTAGTAAGAAAAAACAGAACATGTACAATAAACAGGTTCGAGTTCAGTTATATTTTAAATCGTGTTCAGTTATATTTTAAACACGATTTAGTTATATTTCAGTTATATTTTAAACACGATTTAAAATATAACTGAACTCGAACCTGTTTATTGTACATGTTCTGTTTTTTCTTACTACACGAGCCACAACACGACTTAAAATATAACTGAACTCGAACCTGTTTATTGTACATGTTCTGTTTTTTTTTTCAGTACACGTACCAGAACATGAACTTCAAATAAAGCAACACTCAAAAATGTGTGCTTTATGTGTGATTGAAACAAAAAGTACGTGATACAAAAATGTTCGTGTAAATAACGAAATATTAAAACGAACACAGTCATGGTTGTGTTGGGCACCGAAGAAAATTTAAAAACAAACATTATTGATATGAAAATAAAAATATGTGTGTGTTGGTCTAAGTTATGTTTGTTTACATATATGTACGAGTTTTTTATTCAGTGTGTGTTTTTTTCTGAACTCTGGATATAAGGGCCAATATATATTGCACTACAGGTAGCCCTATTTGTCCCCGAAACAATAAGAATAGTTTTGTTTTAACTTGTTGTTAGTTATAAATGTTCGCTGTATACTTTGTTTTAACGCTGGCTGTGCAAAAAATCGCTAATATGAAAGAAAAAATAATAATAAAAATTCTAATTTTTACATTTTGGACTGGATTCCAGCCTAAAATTACCGATGGGAGAAAAAACTAATCAGTGTCCAAAAGCACTGACTATCAATGTAGCAAATATAAAATACTTGGAATCAGTAACTTGGAAAACGCTCACAAGAATTGCTTTGCCAGTACTTGTTTTGTGAAATTGAAACTACTAACTTTTTAAAAAAAACATAACCTTCACACTGCCGAGTAAAAGCAATCATTTATAGGATGAATATTTGCAATTTTGTTAAGCTAATCCTTTGCCAACGCTACGTTATACAATCGGCCAAACACAGGTCATCATTATCATTTTGGGGTTGGCAAAATTTGTATCAGAAAATGACAATGGTTCAAAAAAAAAAAAGATAAAGCACTGGCAAAGTATTTATTTGGAACGTTTTTCTAACGTTTTTAAAAAATGGTTTGGCAGTATTTCTTTTTTCAAAATTCTCAATTGTTTGCAAAACAGAAATTGTTTTATTATTTTTTTTTAAGTATTATTGTTATTAATTATGTTATTAATTATGACATTATCATTTGGACGTTGGTAAAGTACTCTTCGTTTTGTTTTGCAAAAGATTGGACTTCGCTTTAAAGACAACTTGCTTGACCCGCACTTATACTATCATTGCAATGTAGGCGTTGACAAAGCACTCTACTTTTTGTCATGCCAAAACTCTTAAAACATCTCCAAATTTATTTGCCAAAGCTCTATAAACCGACACAATTTTAAAAAGTTTACAAACTTGTCTATCTGACTGGGTATTTTTCTTTTTCATACTTTTTCCAGACTGCCTTGGATACCCTTTGAATACCATCATAATTTAAATGCTGCCAAAAAACATTTAGATGTTGATCTGTGGGCGTTCGCCACAACTGTTTGGGAAATTTTCGCCCGTGGAAAACCAATTGGCAATGTAACTACGGAAATTTTAAGACAAAACTATTATAGATTTGGTGGTATATTACCCATTCCCTCGGATGATTGTCCACCGGAAATGTTTGAAGTTATGATGGATGGTTGGAGTACAGATCCCGATAAGCTATTCAATCACATGCAAATATTCCAACGTTTGATTTATATTAAAGAGACTCTGAATGACGACTATTCCACCATTGAAGGAAACGATGATGTTTCAGATTCCGATCATGGTAAGTTTGTGTAAATCAAAGTACATCCTTTAAAATAAACGATTCACTTAAATATGGGTTTAATTTGATCTAATCTGGCTTTTTCATAGGAAATGATTTCAACAACCCCGATGATCATCATGTCCGTCACAATGGCTTTGGTGTTGAGGGTAAAAAATCGAATTTTCGAAATTATTTCACCACCACTCCCTCTGTACTGGAAATACGTAACGGTAAGGTAATATTCAAAAACAAAATCGGAGAAGGACATTATGGTACGGTACACTTGGGTGAAGTGCGCTATAAAAGTCCTAATAATGCTCGTGAATTTGTGGCCATAAAAACATTAAAATCTCTAAGAGCACCGCAATTGAGTGATGACTTTATGCGAGAAATTGAAATAATGGAAGTTAGTTATAAATACCTTTGTATGCAACAATTGTAACTTAATCCGCTTTTTTTCTTTTTTGTTTTTAGTCTTTGGATCATCCAAATATTGTTAAAATTAAACATTGGATACAACGACCATTTTGTATAATTATGGAATATTTAGAAAGTGGTTCATTTTTGGTATATTTAACCTCGAAAAAACCAAATTTAACAAATCCAATATTGTTAGGATTTGCTTTAGATATAGCCAGAGTAAGAAAATTTTCACATATACGAAATCTTCAATAAATTCATGAAAAATTTCTTTTAATTAATCAAAGGGCATGGATTATTTAGCTAGTAAAAATATTATACATCGTGATTTGGCCGCACGTAATATTTTGGTTGATCGCGACAGTGTTAAAATATCCGATTTTGGTTTAGCTCAGCGTGCCGATTCCGATGGTTATTATATAGCCCATAGTAATCGTGAAATTCCTATAAAATGGTGGGTTTCTCTAACATACAAAAACAATTTTTTAAATTTTTAATAAAAAATTTTTATTTTTGTAGGTATTCTCCCGAAGCCATTAAAAAAGATGCCAAATTTTCGTCACAGTCAGATGTTTGGTCGTATGGTGTTACATTATTTGAAATGTTTTCCAGGGGTGAAACACCAAATTTGGATCCCAATACAGAATTGACACAAGATGAATTTTTACAAAGGCTTGATAGAGGCGATCGGTAAGTAAATTTACCTTTTTATCTTCTTAAATAAGTGAAATGTTTAGATTTCGTATTTCTCATTCTATAAAATGAAACGTAACAAAAAATATATTTCAAAGTTTTTAATTTTTCTTGCATACTCTTTTCGCGTCGTATTATGGAATGAGACACTAAAGCTTAAAAATGTTTGATATATTCAAATAATTTTTTTTTTTGTAAAATATATATACTGATTTTACCACAAAAACGTAGTTTACACATAATCGGTAAAAAAAAAGAAAATATCGAGAAAAAAAATGAAAATTTGTTGCTAAAAAAAAACAAATTCGGCTGTGCCAAAACTTTGACACCCTCCAAATGCAATATTACAATCAATGTACGGTACGGCTACCACTCTAAAACTGTTGCCTAACTTTTATATTCGATTACCAATGAAATTTTAAATTAATTGCTTTTCTTTCTGGTCAGTTTTTATATAATTTCTTGTTATTAAAAACGATGATTGTGTCTTCTATAGAAAGAATTAATTACTATCTGAAAATTTGCATTATTTTTCTCTTTTTGGAGCAGAAAACCTATAAGTTCCCTAAGTACTTCATAGAACACCAATGAAATTCATTATTTTGATCCATATAAGAATGTTTTGAGGGCTTAGAAATTATAGGATAATTCAAAAAAAAAAAAAAAAAATACAAATGATTCTTCGCTAAAAATGTCCAGACATTAATATAAACAATTAAGAGTGTTAAATTCAGCTGGGCCGAATCTTTGATACCCTCCACTTGCATCTTAAACTCAATATTACAACCAATATTAGGTACGGCTACCACTTTCAAACTGTTGTACTTAAATTTAAATTTCGAATACCAATTAAATTTAAAGTTAATTGCTTTTCTTGTTGGCCAGTTTCTATTATAATTCCTTGTTATAAAAAACAATTATCGTATCTTCTATAGAAAGAATTCGTTACTATTTGAAAAATTACATTATTTTTCTTTTACTAGAGTAGAAAACAACTAATGAAATTCATTATATAACGCAGCCAGCGTTATAACACCCAAAGTTTGATACCTATAAGAAAGTTTTGAGATATTTCATGATAATTAAGAAAAAAAAAAAATAAACTGATTCTTGGCTAAAAATTTTCAGATTTAATATTAAAAAAGCAAATTTTAAAATATTTTTATCGGAATTTTAAGTTTTATTTTTTTATTTTTAAATTTTTAGTTTTTAATTTTTAATTTTAAATTTTACATTTTTAATTTTTAATTTTTCATTTTTAATTGTTTATTTTTCATTTTTCATTTTCCAGTTTTAATTTTTCATTATTCATTTTCCATTTACCATTTTCCATTTTTAAATTTTCTTTTTCCATATTCCATTTTTCGTCTTCAATTTTTCATTTTCCATTTTTCATTTTAAATTTTTCATGTTTCATTTTTAATTTTCCATTTTTCATTTTATATTCTCCATTTTTAATTTTTCATTTTTAATTTTCCATTTTTAATTTTCCATTTTTAAATTTTCATTTTCCATTTTCCCCTTTTAATTTTTCATTTTCCATATTCCATTTTTCATTTTCCATTTTTAATTTTTCATTTTCCATTTTTCATTTTTCAATTTTCACTTTTCATTTTTCATTTTCCTTTTTTAATTTTCCATTTTCCATTTTTAATTTTTAATTTTTAATTTTTAATTTTTAATTTTTAATTTTTAATTTTTAATTTTTAATTTTTAATTTTCCATTTTTCATTTTCCATATTCCATTTTCTATTTTTCATTTTCCATTTTTAATGTTTCATTTTCCATTTTCAGTTATTATTTTTCATTTTCCATTTTTCATTTTTCAATTTTCACTTTTCATTTTTCATTTTCCTTTTTTAATTTTTAATTTTCCATTTTCCATTTTTAATTTTTCTTTTTCCATTTTTCATTTTCCATATTCCATTTTCTATTTTTCATTTTCCATTTTTAATTTTTCATTTTCCATTTTCAGTTAACATTTTTCATTTTCCACATTCCATTTTTCATTTTCCATCTTTAATTTTTCATTTTTCAATTTTCACTTTTCATTTTTCATTTTCCTTTTTTAATTTTTAATTTTTCATTTTCCATTTTTCATTTTCCATTTCTAATTTTTCATTTTCCATTTTCCATTTTTCATTTTCCATTTTTAATTTTAAACATTTATTTTTATTTTTTTTGATTTTTAATTTTTAATTTTAACGATAAAAAAATATGTGGTAATATTGCTTGGCCAATGTGACACGTGCAGTATTGATATACACACAATTGTAAGGACTTCAACAATACGAAGAATTACAACATATACAACATATCTTAAGAAAAACAACAAACACACTGAAAAATTTTATGTTTTCAAGAGTTTTTTCAAAGTTTCATTCATAACTCGTGACCCCTTTAACCTATTTTGACGATGTTAAATAGCAACTCCTTTGGGATGTTAATAAACAATTTTATACAAAAACGAACGGTATAGCTTAGATATTGACGGCGTGATCGTAATTTCCACAGACAGACGGACAGACGGTCATCGGTAAATCAACTTCCCTTGTTATAATCATCAAGAAAATACATTTCGGGTCTCAGGAATTTATTTCGATGCATTACAAACGGATGACAAACCTATATATACCCTCTGCCGCAGAGGTGTTGAGGGTATAAAAATGCAAATTTGAAAATATTTATATGAATCTGAATTAGCTAGCAATATGTTAATTTAACACAAAAATACAAAAAAGCAAAAACAATAAAAACAGGTGAAAATATTAAAGTCGCTCTACACAGACAAAAAAATATACCCGATAAAAGCATATATACCAAATTTCATCTAAATATTTATTTGTATAGTGGCGACCTTTAGTTTGCCTACCAGGTTTACGTGTACACCTAATTCTGTTTTTACACGGTCTGTTTTTACACGGTTCTGAGTTAACACGGTTTGAAAATAAAATTTTTTTTAATTTTTTACACAATTTGATTCCATTTAGCACGATTCAAAATCTTTTGTGCTTAATTTTTTTTTTTTTGCGAAATTTAATTTTTGCGAAATGAATACAAAATACAAATACAAGCAAATGTACTGGTCAGAGCAATTGTAAATAGCACAAGTTTAGGGGAAATCCCTTTCTCTGTATACAGGCAAATTTACTTGGCAGAGCAATTAAAATGTGTTAATATTTTGTGAACTTTCAATGCAATCAGACGTGTTTGGTAAAGAAATTTTTTATAGGCAAATTTGTTTTTCCAACGTTACATTAAATTTAAATTTTAACGCATTATGATAAAAGGTAAGCCAAAAAATATTTTATATTCATCCTTAAAAGCAAATGTCGAAAACTACAAATACAAAACAAAAACGTAAAGTCATTTCTTTGGAAACCAAAATTGAAATTTTAGATCGTCTTCGAAATGGAGAAGGATCAACATTTCTTGGCAAAATGTTCAGTTTAAACGAAGCCACAGTAAGAACTATAAAAAAAATGAAATTTCAATTAAGCCTTAAGCCTCGAGCAATGAAAGGGGTCGATTTTTATACATTGCCGGTCCATTGGATGGCCAATAAAAAAGCATGGGTAAAAACTACAGTTTTCACAGAATGTCTAATTAAACTAGAAAATATATGAATGAAAAAGGCTTAGAGTTTAAAGTTTCCTAATTCAATCACTGGACCAAGAAATTATCGCAACATTAAAACTTACTACATCAAACGAACATTCCAATACATTTTGGACACTTTGGATAAGGATAAAACTCTTACAGTGATTGATGGCTGGAAAAAGTTTTTTATTAAATATTGCGCAACACATGCAGCTTTAGCATTATCAGATTTACGACCATCAACCTTAAATGCATGTTGGAGGGAAATTTGGCCAGAATGTGTTAAAAGTAAAAATCAAGTGGATCCAAATAGAAACGAATAACCCAATATAATAACCATATATAATTGATAAAGTTCTTAGCGAAGGCGAAATATTACATTTTGCCTTAGAGAATGATGATTCTATAGAAAGCTGTGATAGTGAAGAAACTGTAAAACTTACCGCAAACTTAATTCAAGAAGGACTCCAACTTGCAAATAAATTAGGATACCATTTCGTCACAAACAATCTGAGCTGAATTCTTAAATGGCTCGTTACAAAAAATTACACAAAGAGGTAGCAACAATGGGTCATAACAGAGTTCACTCTTAAAAATGTAGATGCCGAACGAGCAAGAAAATTCCAGTTCAAAATTATTCCAGCGATGATAGTGATTTTATACGCATTCGAAGCAAGGGAATGCGAGTAACTGATGATGACAGCAATTAAATTTATGTTCCTATACTTATGATTATTATTTTAATTTAAAAAAAATTTTTTTTTTACCTTAAAAATTTTATTAACAACATAGCTGTTTTACATAATTGTTTTTAGTTCCTGAACTTGTCATAAATTTAATTTACATTACTTTTAAGCTTAGAGTTCATAACTTTTTTTTTAATAACTATGCTTGTGTAAATACACATTATATATGTGATTTAATAAAATAAACATAAATCTTGTTTTAGAGATAAGGAACCAATCGCCTATTTTTGCATATGATCAATGTTTTTTTTTTACACTGGAACCAATTTACCGTGTAAAAACAGAATTAGGTGTACTGACATACGGACGGGCGAAAGAAAGTGATTTAGAGTCGGTTTAGTATATGAGGTATTATTGATAGTTAAAAACATCAACACCAACTTGTTAAATTTATTTTATCAAACATATTTTTGTTAACATGCTAAGATGAATATACTGTGAGCGTCAACAAAAGTAAACACTAATTTTTTTACCCTCCACACCTCAGTGGCAGAGGATATATAAAGGTTAGTCATTCTGTTTCTAACGCATCGAAAAAAGTATATATATTCTTGATATTCTTGATCCTTATCCGTATGTCTGTTGAAATTACGCTCATTCCCAAAAAAAACTATTTAACTGTGTAAAGTTACGATAATATTATTTGCCATTATTCCCATGAGGTTGGTATTTAAAATGGGGTAAATCGCGCATCATTGTGCTTAGATACGAGCAAAAATATGTAGATACCTCTAAAAAAAAACATAAAACTCAGTGTGTTTGTTGTAATATTTTAGTGGTTGAACATAATAGTTGTACAACAACATTCACAGTTCAAAAAAGTCCACACAAAAAAAGATGCAATCACACCAACAAACACAACTACCATGAGCTATGTTAGTAGTATTGCCACATATTTTTTTTTATCGTTATCACGATATATTAAAAAAAAATCGCCAGTATGAAAGAAAAATATAATCCCTAATGAAAAAGGAAAAATGTAAAATTAAAATTGGAAAATGAAAACTGAAAAATTAATAATGGAAAATGAAATTTGAAAAATTAAAAATGAAAAACGAAAAATGGAAAATTAAAAATGAAAACTGAAAAATTAAAAAAAATGGAAAATGAAAACTGAAACATGGAAAATGAAAAATGAAAAATATAAACTGAAAATTTAAAATTAAAAATGGTAAATGAAAACTGAAAAATGAAAATTGAAAAATAGAAAATAGACAATGAAACATGGAAAATGAAAATTGAAAAATGAAAAATGGAACAATGAAAATGAAAAATGGAAACTGAAAAATGAAAATTAAAAATGGAAAATGAAAAATGAAAATTGAAAAATAGAAAATGAAATATGGAAAATGGAAATTGAAAAATGGAAAATGAAAACTAAAAAGTAAAAAATGGAAAATGAAAAATTAAATTTGAAAAATTTTTAAATTAAAAATGAAAACTGAAAAATTAAAAATTAAAAATGGAAAATGAAAACTGAAACATGGAAAATGAAAATTGAAAAATGGAACAATGAAAATGAAAAATGAAAATTAAAAATGGAAAATGAAAAATAGAAAATGAAATATGGAAAATGAAAATTGAAAAATGGAAAATGAAAACTAAAAAGTAAAAAATGGAAAATGAAAAATTAAATTTGAAAAATTTTAAAATTAAAAATGAAAAATGAAAATGAAAAATTAAAAATTAAAAATGAAAAATAAAAAATTAAAAATGAAAATTGAAAAATGGAAAATAAAAAACTAATACTGAAAAATGAAAGATGAAAAATGAAAAATTAAAAATGAAAATTTAAAAATGGAAAATGGAAAATAGAAAACGAAAACTGAAAAATGGAAAAGAAAAATGAAAATTGAAAAATGAAAAATGAAAATTGAAAAATGAAAAACGAAAAATGGAAAATGAAAATTGAAAAATGAAAAATGGAAAATGAAAAATGAAAATTGAAAAATGGAAAATACGAAATGAAAAATGAAAAGTAAAAAATTAAAAATGAAAATTGAAAATTGAAAAATGGAAAATACAAAACGAAAACTGAAAAATGAAAGATGGAAAATGAAAAGTGAAAAAGGAAACATGTAAAATGGAAAATGAAAATTAAAAAATTAAAAATGGAAAATGGAATAGAAAATTAAAAATTAAAATTGAAAACGGAAAAATGAATAATGAAACATAAAAAATTAAAAATGAAAATTTTTGGATTAAAAATTATAAATTAAAAATTAAAATTTAAAAATTAAAAAAGTAAAAATTAAAAATTACAAATTAAAAATTTCTAGCTAATTCAGAAAAAAATATTTTAATATTTGCTTATTTTTATTAATATCTGGAAATATTTAGCCAAGAATCAGTTGAATTTTTTTTTTTTTTTTTGAATTATCGTGAATTATCTCAACACTTTCTTATAGGGATCAAACTTTGGGTGTTATAACGCTGGCTGCGATAAATAATGAATTTCATTAAGGGTTTTCTACTCTAGTTAAAAAAAAAATAATACCATTTTTCAAATAGTAACTAATTCTTTCTGTAGAAGATACGATCATTGTTTTTTATAACGAGAAATTATAATAGAAACTGGACAGAAAGAAAATCAATTAATTTAAAATTTCATTGGTATTCGTATTTAAAGTTTCGGCAACAGTTTTAAAGTGGTAGCCGTACTCTATATTGATTGTAATATTGAGTTTGGGGGATCAAAGTGAATAAAAGATGGAAAATTAAAAATGAAAATTGAAAAATGGAAAATGGAAAATACAAAACGAAAACTGAAAAATGGAAAATTAAAAATGAAAATTGAGAAACGAAAAATGAAAAATGGAAAATGAAAATTGAAAATTGAAAAATGAAAATTGAAAAATTAAAAATTAAAATTGGCACAGCCGAATTTAACACTCTTGTCTTATTACAAAGTTATTATTGACTTACGATAACAAATTATAATAAAGAGTTTACTGCTGTACCATTTAGAGATTGACTACCATAAAACATGAAATCAAATCAAGTGGGAGCATTGCACAAATCTTTCGAAATACGTCAAACAGTATCAGGTTGAAGATTTACCGAGATCTGGGCACCCAAAGTTAGAGCTGTAATAAGAAAAGTAAAAACATATCCAGCTTAAAGTGCAGTTAAATTATCAGAAAATATAACGCAGAAATCAGGCAAATCGGTTTGAGTACAGTAAGGAGATCGCTTCTAAAAAATGAAACAATACATATCCAAGGCGAATCAGAGCAAGGTAATGAATTTTGATAAAAAAAAAAGTACAAAAATGAGGCTCTATCTTTTTGGGAAAGCATATTATATATTGATAAGAGCAAATCCAAAATTTTCGGCGCTAAAACGCCCCCAAAAATATAACGTGCTAAGAATAAAACCTTTAAAGAAAAGTGTGTTCCCAACACTATCACGGTGAAGGTTTAGTTATGATTTGGGCTTAAATGGCGGCAACAGGTGTTGGTAATCTTGCTTTTATTTACTCTACTATGAACAAAATGGATTACTTAGTTGAAGGACAATGTTGGCACTATCGCCGAGAAATAAGGCATGGCTGGAAACTGGATCTTCCAAGACGACAACGAGATAAAGCATACATCTAAAATTGTGAAAGATTGGCTACTCCTAAGACACTTGATCATCTGCCACAGTCACCGGACTCATAAACAAAAAAAAAACTTATCGTACCGATAACTAGATATGAGG
The DNA here is from genome assembly GCA_963682025.1 of Cordilura impudica. Lineage (NCBI taxonomy): Eukaryota > Metazoa > Arthropoda > Insecta > Diptera > Scathophagidae > Cordilura > Cordilura impudica. The sequence goes on from OY821520.1 coordinate 118,531,399, forward strand.
TGCTTAAGGCCAAATTAAAATATAGCAAATATTAAAAAATTTTAAGTTTACTTTTTGTATTGGAGTTCTGCTGCCTTTTCTTAGCTGTTTTCTTTTTTTTTTTTTTTTTTTGACGCATAAAATTTGGTAATTTTCTAAATAAAGTGCATTTATTTCTGTTTTGTATTACATTTATTTAATATTCTTGAATTCCTTATATTTATTTTTTTGATTTTGTGTTAATTACTTCATTTTAATAAAACTCTTAATATGAGTACGATTTACGATGTCTTAGGGTTGAGTGTAATTTCCTCCTGCACTGCGACCAAGTAGATCTGTTGCGCACCTAATATCAGTAACTAAGGTATTTGCTTGCTTTTGACGCTCATAGTATTATTTTAAATTTTTTTTTGAACTCACCAATTTTATAAAAAACAAAAAAAAAAAACAAATTTGCAACAGAAATAAATATAAAAACAAGTAAAGGCAAACACTGAAGTATATAAAATTAAAACAAACCGGGTCTTCGATTAATTTCAAAATCAAAAATTACAAATAACAACAATAAGAAGAACAACATAGAATTATATATTTTTTGTAATTCTTTTAAATTTTCATTAATATCTCGGAATCTATTGAACCGATTTTTATGATTTGAAATAGCAACCTGCACAGGATGTTAATGAATTATTTTCACTAAAAATGAGCAATCCAGCTGACACAGACGGGCATCGCTATATCAAGGATATAAGGATCAATAATATATATATATTTTATTGTGGTCCAGGATTTTTTCTAATTACTGAAAACGGAATGACAAACTTATATGTACCCTGTGCACACTGATGTGGAGGGTAAAAGTTTGAGTTAGAAATAAGACAAGATTTTTTGTTTTTATATTAATAAAAATAAAAACTAATAAATTAAGTTTTATCAAAATTTATAGCGGAAATTTATTTTGTGCAAAAATTTGCTTGCGTAAAAAATGTATTTTTAAGAAATTTTATGGAGTAAGCTTAATTTTACTGGAAAAATTTCGTTGAACATATCTGCAAGAGGCGGAAATGCAATATTGAAACGTTGACAAAAATGTTGTTGCATCTTAGCTAATTTTTTTTTTACAATTTTTAGTAAAACTGAAACGGTATCGATTTATTCAAAATAAAACAAACAATTAAATTTTTCAATCAATTGAAAATATTAATTATTTTTCTTTCTTTCTATCTATCCAATTTCCAGTTTACGAAAACCAATACTTTGTCCAGACAATGTTTACGATCGCCTTATGAAACCTTGTTGGCAGGGTAATCCAAAAGTGCGTCCTACTTTTCGAGAACTTGTCGGTGTTATACAGTCAATTAGAAACGAAACTATTAATAATATACCAAAGTCAGATTTTAATATTGTGACCCCACCACCTACATCTCCTACGTCATTAAATTAAGAAAATCACAACAACAACAAAAAAACATGTAAGAACCAATTTAAACAAACTTAAAAAAAACTCAAGTGCAAGTGAAATTTATTTTCAAAATTTTATATTTTAAGTAAAACTCGTATAAAATATTTAAAAGAAAAACAAAGCTCTCCTACCCTCGATTTAAAAACATAAATTAAGTTCAAAATTAATACTTTATATTTTAGTAAATAAAAATACTAATAATTGTTAGCTTTTTAAACATATTTTTGTTACATTTTTTCTTTGCATAATTTTAAGTCTTAATTTTTTAAGTATGTATAACTAATTGTTTTTTTATTTAGTTCAGTTTTTAAGTGCCTTTTTGACAAAAACAAATATGTGTAAAAATAAATTAAACTTTTTTAATATTTAGCTTTAAAATTTAGCATAATTTTATAATTTTTTTTATTACCTTTTTTTATATGTAAAAAAAAAGCCATTTTGTATATGTTTTTTAACTTTTGCTTAAATGATTTGCAACAAAAAATCTCTCTGAAACTGTATGTTCCCCACTACTGCTTTATTTTTGTATATTGTTCAATGTTTTTTTATAGCCTAAAAAATATATATATTTAAAAAAAAAACGCTTGCATACTTTAATCGAATGCAACATTTAATCAACGAATACAATGTGTGTGTGTGTTTTTTGTGAGACAATTGTCAGTTTTTTAGATAAATATAATACTTGATCTGATCGACTTGTTGTATGATCTTGCCTTGTAATTTTTTAGAATCAATTAAATAAGATTTTAATTATATGTAATTTTAATGAAATCAAACACATTTTTGTGAAATGAAGTAACACACAAAGCCATTTTTAAATTAATTAGTGTATAAATACTTAAAAAATGAAACGTTAAGTAAATGAAATCAAATTGCGCATTATATAAACTTTATAAATTGCATAGAAAACTACAAAATAAAACAGTTATTAATGTGTAATGTAATATGAAAAAGGTGTTTTATTACAAATTTCCTTTGCATTATTCATGAACATTAATTTTCCAACTGCACTACTTTATTAAAGATCAGTCTTAAGTTTGCTTCTAGTAAATCTTGTCAAGATTTTCATATTTTTCTTATAGATTATTTTCAACGTTTATTAATTTAATTAATTAATTAATTTACGAACCCTCTGCATTTTTCTTTTTCAATGCCTCCATTACTCCGGCAAAGTTTGCTGTCTTCTTTTTAACCGATTTGGGCGTAGAACTATGAACTCGTACACGCATTTGTGGCTGGGCTACATCGTCGCTAAAGTCAAAATCATTCGATTTCTGCGGTCTATAAAGAAGAGAATATTTCTGGTTTTGTTTAAAAATTTAATTTCACTAATTTTACTCTAAAGTTTCTGTGGCATCTGTAGAATTAGATTGTTCCTTGTTGCCACAACTGGAAGAATCCGGTGAAGGTGGTCTTCGACCAGGACACTGCCATTCTAGCTCTAATATCGTACCATTCTCCAGCATATTATAATACGATTCTAATTCCTCTGCCGAAGGAAAGAAATCTTCACCGTCTATGTGACAAGTGTCCACAGTAGATGAAACTGCAGAAGACATGTTTTTTTTTTTGGGCTAAAGAAATATTTTGTTTGCTATTTGTTTACAAATAACTAATATGCAATTTTATATACATTTGACAACTGTCAATAATTCGAGTCTCGTTTTGTTTTCCTGTAATCGATAATTTTGTGTTATCATTCTTGAGACTGTCAAACTCAGATGTTTCATCATGTTCAGTTTTTGAGGTTATATAAAGGCAAATACATTTTGCCCAATTTTTAATTTAAAATATTAAATAAATTCCGAAACAAAATTTAAATAACCATGTCCGACTTTGATTTACCTACTTCGTCAGGAGACAAAGATTTGCAAGACTTTTTAATGATTGAAAAACAAAAGGCACAAGTTAATGCTCAGGTATGATTAAAAAAGCTTTCATCATAGTTATTTTAATAGTAACATTTTAATATTAAACAGATTCATGAATTCAATGAAATTTGCTGGGACAAGTGCATAGGTAAACCAAGTTCGAAATTGGATAGTGGCACCGAACAATGTCTGTCAAATTGTGTGGATCGTTTTATTGATACCTCCCTGCTGATAACACAACGTTTCGCCCAATTATTACAAAAACAATCTGGTGGAATGTAATCATTTCTGATAAATTATTGAACATAATTTCTTACCGCTGTATGGCAACAAATAACTGGGGGGATATCTAAAAAAATTGTATCTTAATTTTGTTTTTTCTTTAAATTTATTTATATATTTTAAATAGTTCTACAAAATAAAACTTAAAATAAAAATTTTGGTCAACTTCTATCTGATTTGATGCCTTTGGATTTCTTCAAATCACGGTAGAGAGATACAAGTTTAAGCCTTTCATTTTCCAGCATGTTTCTAGTAGCTTCTGGCAGATCTTTACGTTTTCCTTTCATAAGTTTTTTGGTGTTGACGCTAAGAGACTTAGGTTTGTTGTTAGCCTGTGTAGAAGGGCTTGAATTGGTACTGATTTCTGTGCCTTTGCTCTCCTGTGCTTTCAGTATATTTTGGAGTAACAAGTTGTTCTTCTTGCCAGGCTGTAAGGTGAAATATGAAAATATTTGTAAAATGTTACTATTCGTTAATACTTACCCTAGGAACTGTGTCGTTTTTCTGTGCCTTTCTTGGTAATGTTAATATTGTCGGTGGAGCATGTACTATTTCACCGAATTTTACAACGTCCTTACGATATTCAACAATTTCCTTTGATTTTTCCCTCAACTTTTCCTCCTCATCCTCTCGTATCGCCTGCTTTATAAGTTGTTTGACATATTTTGGATCTAAAGGTTTTGCTTCCTTCACATCAGTCTTCTTTTTTCGTATCTTTCCACCCCTCGATTCCATTTTCTTTCGTTTCAACAACTCGTCAATTTCATTGAGTGGTTTCTTTTTAATCGAAATCTGGCCTGTTTGAGAATCTCTGACAACTTTAACACCATATTTAGCTTCATATTGAGCTTCTTTAAGACTAGCTGTAGTAATACGATTTACTCTTCTCATATAGTCAATATCCTCTTCGCCAGGCAACTGTTTAATGCTCTTAAACTTATTGCCATTGTCATTGGTGGTATTTTTCTTTTTAGGGGTTTTTGTATCCTTGGGTACATCTTCAACGCCACTGTGTATACGTTTGACTTTATTGCTTGTTTTTGCTTGATCAACGAGTTTTTTGAACTGTACAAATTTTATCGACATTTTTTGATCATCTTTTTCCGGTGGACTGTCGACAAAATTCTTAAGTCTTTGAAAAGTATAAAAATGTGAAATCGTGCTTATTTTTTTAATGGTCTTATTACTTTACTTACTTTTTTTCTTTCACCTCCAATTGTTTGAGAGGATCACGTACACCATGATGTTTTCGTACAGGAATTTTCCTTTTCCTAGCCATGTTTTTCGTTTACCTTTTGAATTTGGATGGATCTTCCCTCAGTAGCACATGGATTTGTTTGTAGATTTTACTATTTACAAACCCCAAAATAATTATAAAATTTATAATCGATATGCTAGAGATGGTCCTTGTACAAGTACCCGAATAACTGTTTAATAAGCACTGTATGTACATTTTAAATTACATATACGTCTGTACATTTCGAGAACACATATCGCACGCTGTTTATAACAAATTTTTTTTGTATAACCTTTTGTTCCGTCGCCATCAATAAATTTCCATACAAATTATTTTGATTATAACGAAAACCAAAAAACTTATTTACGTAAAAAGAAAATCGTACACCATAATGTTTACGTGCTGGAATATTTCGTTCCCTCGCCATGCTATTTTTGGTGTACTTCTTGAAATTTCTATTCTTCAGTACCGATAAAATTTCTAATCGATAATCGTAGAGATGTGCTTTGTATTCTAACGATGATATAACTGAGTAAGTACTCGAATAACAGTTACAACGCCGCATTCTGTACAATCGTTCCAAATTACATGTACAGTTGAGAAAACACACCGGTTATAACGGATTTTGTAAATAGGGAACTGTTTTTCAGGGTTGGCTCGATTTTTTATACCACTAATTACTACGTTTATAACGAACATTTATTATATAGATCCCTTTGGTTTGTTCCCATCAATATATATCTTCCTACAAATGTTTCGTTTATATCCAACATAAAAAATGTAATTATATAAAAAAGAACAATCGCCACATTAATAAACATGTCAAAAAAAAAAAAAATAAAAATGCATAAATAAATATTGTTAATGTTGATAAAGCAATTACAACAGAATTTTTGAACGAATATGTCAATAACATCTCCAAACATCAAAAAATTGTTAAGGAGTGGTTTTTAAAAGAAAATAATAAGGTTTTTCATTGACCAGCCCTGACCTAAATCCCATTGTAAATCTTTGGAAGGACTAAAAAACTGAAATTGGGCAACAAAAATTGCCAAAGATCTTTGGATGGTAATTCAAAGAGTATGGTATTCTATACTAATAAATCGTTGTCAAAGTTACTGGAGATTTTGCCTAGTATATGCCAAGATGTAATTGACAATGGTTTCAGTACAAAATATTAACGTTTTAACAATACTTTCTGTCCACCATTTTTTTTTTTTTTTTTGAAATATTGAATTATGTAATTCGGATATTTTTATATAGCATTTTACTTTAGTATAAATATGTGCCATATTTGCCAATGACTGTGTAACTTACAAGATTTTTATTGAAATTCAAATAAATATCAATTGAAATACAAAAATTCCACTTGAAACTCAAAAAATTAAAAACAAATCAATAGAAATTCAAAAACTTCCATTGGTAATGAAAAAATCTATTTGTAACTCAACTGAAATTCCACAAATTGAATATAATTGTTATTTGTAACCTTGTAACTAAATAAAATAAGGGTTTTCACTCTTGGTAGTAAAGTAACACTTGTAAATGTTGTAGATATAGTAAAAGTATTACTATTTACAATACCAGAACAACAAAATTTATGAAATATAAATTTACTACGCTACGTTTAAAGAACAAGGGTAAAAGCTTTAGTACATCTATCTACAAGACTAAACATTTACAAGACTGAAACGGCTGATTGGCAAATGGGTCAAAATAATAATAAAAAAAAAAATATATCAAAATAATGAAAAGCCCCTTCTCTAGATGACTTAAATCTGTATAGGACAATTGCTAACACTGGTACTCAACTGGAAATTGTTCACATGAATGGGGTTGGTTAAATCATAGACACCAGTGTATGAAACTCAATTCGACTAACCCTCAGCATTTGCATCTAATTGGTTTAATACATTTAGTGACCACTTCATTGATTTTGGAACCGAATTACAAGCTTCGCGGCGGTACACTTTAACTAAAATAATGTCATCAACTAATTCATCCTTCAACATCCAGAATCTCTGCAAATTCAATTTCGTCAACTGCATTTTGTACTAAAAAATTTATAATTTTTTCTTTTTCCGTAATTTTGGGCATTTTTCTTATCTGCAAATTCTTGTTGATATTTTAAGTTTTCAAATTGATAAAATAACAAAACAAAAAACAACACAAAAGACGTTCACGCTCTGTAGTATAAAATCGTTGTAAATATAAAGGGTTGTAAATTTAACACCAAGAGTGAATACCGGTAATATATCTTATATTTGATGCATCAATTTACTATTTCATAAGTATTTGTACTTAAGTAATCGATTCATAAAGAATTATCTTTCACGCTTTCTAATTTGATATTTTTTTGAACACAAGCTTGTTTCATTCTTCTTATCGTCGATTTACCATCTCTAGTTTTCTTTCAACTATAAAATGGCGACAGAATTTTTTCTTCTGCAAAATTAATTTTTTCATGTCGATTTAGCAATAAAAGTTTTACATATAAAAGCCTAAAAACTGACAAACTGCATAAAGTAAACATTAATTTTAACAAAAAACAAGAAAGTGAAATAAAAAAAAGTTGAAAAAACATTTAATAAAAAAGAATTGTTAACAGAGTAGTGAGACATTTTGCATAAGTATAATTATGTGGGGCCAATGGACGACCCAATATGCGGGGGCACCGCCATTGCCTACAACGGCACCACCGCCGCCACCTAAAGAACCGGCCACGGTTGCTCCACCACCGCAGCCTCTACCACCCGCTGGCCCACCAGCCCCAGCACCGGGACCTATTATAGGGCCAACATTACCTGGAGTAGTGGCAACGCCTGCAATAACACCAGCGGTTATGCCTGCAGGTTTACAAACGACTGCTTTAGGTGGAATTGCTGCGCCATCGGCTGGTGGTGAAAACCCCTATTCTCAATATACAGCAGCTCAGTACGCTGCAATGACGCCGGAACAACAATTTGCTCTTCAACAGCATTGGCAACAATGGCAAAAATATCAAGAAGAATATGCTAGGTGGCATGCACAATATGGAGAACAGGTTTGTTGATATAAAACGCTTTTTGAAATTTTATATTTGCTACTTAAATTTTAAATTTTAGTATAAACGTGAAATGGAAATGGCAGCTGCAGTTAATACAAACTATTCGTCATATTATCAACAACAACCTCCTCCTGCACAAGCAGTTGCAAAGATAACAGGAGAGCCCCAGTTGTATACACAGCCACCACCCGCACCAGCACCAGCTGCGCCATCAAACCCCATGAATTACCCGCCAGCTGGACCTGGAGGACCTACAGCAGTATCATTACAACAACCACCACCTTGGACACAACAACAACAGCAACATCATCAACAACAACAAAATCAACAACAACAACAAAATCAGCAGCAACATCAGCTGCAACATCAGCAGCAACAACGACAACAACCACCGGTACAATCATTTAATCAACCTCCACCAAATTTTAATATACAAAATGCCAACCAAAATGATTCCAATATGAATGCTCAAAATCAACCTCCTTGGAGTGGACAACAAGCAGTAGCAGCCGGAACTCCACAAAATTATTTTCAGGGCAATCAATATTTCTCTGACAATAATAGAGGTCGCAATACTCGAAGCAACAGTGGCAACCGAGGATCAAATAATCGTAACAATTCTCAAGACAATATGGACTCATATAATATGGGTCGAGGTGGCCCAAATAATTGGCAAGGAGGGCCACAAAATAATAATAGAGGAGGTAATGGTCCCGACAATTGGAACAATAGCCAGAGAGGAAACTGGGGAAATGACCCTAACAACAGAGGAGGTAACAATTGGAATAACAATGATAATGATCGTAATGTTCCACCAAATAATTGGAATGATCAAAAATCCAATAATCGCTTCATGGGGAATACAGGCCCAGATCAAGGAAATAGTGTTCCCGAAATAGATACTGTAACACTAGAAGCAGAAAAAGAAGCTGAAAAATATAGAAATATAGGTACTGATAATGTTAAAGAAACTGATGCAGCAAATGAACCAGAAATTATATTTCCAGATGATAATAATATGGATCTAGATAAAGGTAATATGGTTCAGGATGATTGGAACGACCATGGAGGTTCCAATGACGGAATTTCAAATAATCGTGGTCCCAATGAGTGGAACACTGGTTCCAATATTCGAGGCGGACCTGGTTTCAATGATCGCAATTTCGGTGAAAATAATCGTGGCCCAAACGACAGAAATTTTAATAATAGGGGACCAAATAATTGGAATGATGGTCCTAATGACCGCGGCAACAATGGTCCAAATAACCGTAATTTTGGAAATCGTGAAAATTGGAATGATGGTCCTAACAATCGTGGCAATAATAGGCAAAACGATTGGAATGATGGCTCTAACAACAGAGCTCCATTTAATAGAAACAATAATCGTTCAAATGATTGGAATGACGGCCCCAATAATAGAGGAGGTCCCAATAACAGAGGTGGTCCTAATAATAGAGGTCCTAATAATAGAGGAGGTCCTAATAATAGAGGAGGTCCTAATAATTGGAATGATGGTCCCAACAATAGAGGAGGCAATAATAATAGAGGAGGGCCTAATAATTGGAATGATGGTCCAAACAATAGAGGTGGCGCTAATAATTGGAATGATGGTCCCAACAATAGAGGTGGCCCTAACAATTGGAATGATGGTCCCAACAATAGAGGTGGCTTTAATAATTGGAACGATGGTCCCAACAATAGAGGTAACAATGGACCCAATGATCGCAATTATGCAAACAATGATTGGAATGATGGCCCTAATAGCAGAGGACCCAATGATCGTAATTTTGTTCCAAATAATCGTGGTAATAATAGATCTAATGAATGGAATGATGGTCCTAATAATCGTGGAAGTTTTGGTGTTGATAGTAGAGGACCTAATAATGGGCCACCAGATTATCAAGATAATCGTGCAAATAGACCAACCAACAATCAAAACCAAAGAGATGGTCCAGGTAGTGCAGGCGGAAACAATGGCCCCGCTGGTCGTACGCGTGATTTAGACGAAGAAATGTTTGATCGGCAATTTCGCCAATGGGAACAACAATTTGATGATTGGAAACAGGCTAATGCAAATCATCCCGATCGTGAGATGTACAAACGTTACGAAGTTGAATTCGAAAATCAACGTAAACGTATCATGGAAAGACGTGAACAAATGAGACGTCGTAAACTAGAACAAATGGGTCTAGATCCAAATCAGCCACCTCAGCCATCACCTAATCCATCCAGAGAAAGAGATAGTATGCAAAATGAAAATATCGAAAGTAGAGATTCTTTCGGAAGAAACAGATGCGATTCGATGGGTAGTGAAAGTCGAGAGTCGTTTGGCAAACAACAACAACCGCAACAACAACAACAACACCAACCACAACACCAACACCAACACCAACAACAACCACAACAACAACCACAACAACAACCAGAGCAACAACCAGAGCAACAACCACAACAACAACTACAACAACAACAACTAGAGCAACAACAACTAGAACACCAACACCAACAACAACCACAACAACCAGAACTACAACCACAAGAACCATCACAGCAACAACAACATAATATAACTTCATTTGATGGCATCAACCAAAATACCGAACATGAAACCAAAGCTAATGAACCCATTGAAGTACCAGAGGATAAATTGCCTCTGTTACAAGAGAAAGAACCACAAGAAGGATGGCAACAACCAGATAATGAGGCCATTGAAGCCGATGTCACAAATAAAGATAGACAAGGTGGTTGGCACCTAGTGGACAATGAGGCCATCAAAGCTGATACACAGCCAACGAAAAATTATCAAGAGAAACCAGCAAGTAGCGCAACACCACTAGGAAAACGAAAAAGTCGTTTTGATGCACCAACGCTAGCTATTAAAATAAAACCCATTGAATCAGTAGTCATCGATCTTGATGATGACGATGATTTAAATTCAAGTATTAATAAGTCTCAATCGAATCAAGGTAACATGTCTGAAATCTTTAAAAAGGTTGATGGTATACCCGGTTTAGATTTGACAGAAAACGACAATGCTTCAGCAACAACAACACAGCCAACTGAAATAGTAGCTGCTAAACCAGAACCTATTAAGGATCTAGAAAAAATACCGCCAGCCATGCCGGTTACTAAGAAAATACCATCATTGTTCGATATAAAGGTGGATAAACCCGATATGGATGACGCAGTAGAAAATAAAAATTCAGCTGCTATACCAGAATTAGCAAAATCTTTAAATGATCCAGATTTCTTAAAAAGAATTTCCGAAGCCGTAGCTCAGGCTCAGGGTGGTGGTGACACCAATAAAATGCAAGATAGTGATGGACGAACTTTGTCATTTGCTGAATGGCAACAGCGTAAACAAACAGGAGGCGATGTCGGTGAAATGCCAGATGCTGAAAAAGCTGTTGAAAATATGGAACTTGAAAGTAATAAATCAAATCGATCAGAAGTTGGAGATGAAAATGCTTTAGATTCACAAGCTGCAAGCGGTGGTGGTGCAGGTGGTCCTCCAATAATGGCATCTGAAAATATGATCAGTGCTATGGGACCGAACATGGGTCCCGGTGGGCCCAATAATTGGGGACCCAATTACCAAGGTCCTGGTGGTCCGAATGGTCCCAACAGTTGGGGGCCCAATGGTCCTGATAATTTTGGTCCCAATAACAATATGAGAGGTGGTCCTAACATTGGTGCTTACGCACCAGGAGGCCGTGGTGGTCCCGATGGGTTGAATTTTGGCCCTGATGGACCAGGTCGTAATTTTGGTCCTGATGGACCATTCCGTAATTTTGGACCTGATGGACCAGGCCCTAATTTAGGATCAGAAGAACGAGGCCGTAATTTTGGACCTGATGGACCAGGCCGTAATTTTGGACCTGACGGACCTGGACGTAATTTTGGACCTGATGGACCAAGCCGTAATTTTGGACCTGATGGACCTGGTCGTAATTTTGGACCTGATGGACCAGGCCGTAATTTTGAACCCAGTGGACCAGGCCGTAATTTCGGACCGGGTAATCGTGAACGCAACTTTGGACGTGATGGCCCTAATTTTAGCCCAGGTGGTGGTCCTGGCCGACAGTTTGGTGGTCGTGATGGTCCCGATGACTCTAATTATGGTGCCTTTGGTGGGCCAGGTCGTAATTTTGGTCCTAGTGGTGGTCAAGGACGTAATTTTGGTCGAAATGATAATCCCGATGGCTCCAGTTTTGGCCCCAATGGTGGTCAAGGACGTAATTTTGGTCGAAATGATAATCCCGATGGCTCCAATTTTGGCCCCAATGGCGGTCAAGGACGTAATTTTGGTCGAAATGATAATCCCGATGGCTCCAATTTTGGCCCCAATGGCGGTCAAGGACGTAATTTTGGTCGAAATGATAATTCCGATGGTTCTAATTTTGGACCTAATCGTGGTCAAGGCCGTAATTTTGGTCGAAATGATAATCCCGACGGCTCTAATTTTGGACCTAATCGTGGTCAAGGCCGTAATTTTGGTCGAAATGATAATCCGGACGGTTCTAATTTTGGACCTAATAACGGTGGCCAAGGACGTAATTTTGGTCGAAATGATAATCCCGACGGTTCTAACTTTGGACCTAATAACGGTGGCCAAGGACGTAATTTTGGTCGAAATGATAGTGCAGGCGGTAATACAAATAGTTTTTCTCCCAATGTTCAAGATACTAAAGATGGTCCAAATTCAGCCGGTGGTGCTCCAGAAATTCGTAACAATTCCAACAATCCTTTTCGTCGCAACGTTGGTGCACCAATTGCTGATGATCGCAACGAAATGCCACCCACCCAAAAGGACTCATGGACGAAAGGGTAAGTCAAATTTTAAAAATCAAATTTACAGATATTCAAAAAAAAAAAACTTAAATTGAATAATATCCTCCACCACCTTGCCTGCAATTTGTATCGCCAATAGCAAAATACCAAGCTTAATTAGCATGGAACCAAAGCTTCGTTGTATATGAAAACGATGGAATCTGACAAAATGATAATGAAATTAGGTCTGATATCTCATAACTGAGTTAGAGATGTGAAACACATATATAATAAACCGTAGCAATATGTCTGAGATTCATAATTAATGTTACAATAACTGGCTTTCTTAATTATGCATATTTGTTAAAACAATCGAAGCCGAATTACTTTTGACCTCAATTATATTCGACGTGTTAAGGCAAAAGTTGAATATTATAGAAAAAAATTTATTAAATTTTTATACCTAAACAATTATCTTGGTTGTAACTACCATAAAGATTTGACTTAGACTTGAACTTTAACTACTAAAAGAAATCTTAATTATTGGATAGAGTTAGCTTGTCTGTGTGTTTTGTCTGTCTGACTATCGTTTTGTCTCAAATCACAAATTGGATTCAAACATAAAAAACAATATGTGACCTATTTACATTCAATGTATGAAAATTCTATAATTATGTGATGTTTTCCAAACTTATTTCTAACAATCCAACATTCTAAGTGATTCCTTGGCCTAAAAATTTTAGTTTTTCTGGATGAAATCAAGAACCTGGTCCTTATAAATTACGATATGCTGAATCATAATCCGTAACACTTTTCAATAATATTGAAATTGTAATTGTGATTAATGATTGATGATTTTGCAAAAACATGCTCTTGACCCAAGCGATGTATAAAATAAGAGTTGAGTTAAAGTGAACTGAAGATAGCCTAAAGATTTCCAAAATAGTATTAGTTTTTTAGAGTCTCATTTAGTTAACGAGATATGTCGAATATATCACGTTTACACAACGAAGAAAACGGATTCCAGGTATCGGAAATCGCAAATTTCTCTGAATTTCTTATACCAAATTTTTCCGATCTATTGAAATTCATAAGAAATAAATTATACTATTATTCGTTTAAACTGTTATCTATTTATCTTGAAACTTACAATCCCACAAAACAAAAATACCGCAATACTAACTTAAACTGTGGTGGAGGATATTAATATTTGGGACCTGCTTTATGTAATGCGTATATAAAATAAATATTTGTTTTTTTTTTTTATAAAATTTAAATACTACATTTCTTCAAAGCTAACAAAAAGTCTGCAATTTTTATAAAAAAAAGTCTACACAACTAAATCCCAAACAATTTTTCTTCGAAAATTATGCAAAAGCGTCCCTTAGTTTTTATTGTAAATTTTGTTATTAACAAAACAAAAATTTAACTGGATTAGTTGTCCTTTCAAATCATTCAAATAAACCGAATTTTCAATAAGAGACGGATAAAAGCTCAGTTTTTTTTTACTGTGTAACGTTTAATTTCGGCTTTGTTTTTTTAGTCGTTCAGTTAAACAGAAACTTCAGAAATAGATTAAGTTTTTGAACACATTTTTTTTTCGGTGGAGTCGTTAGCTTTCAAATACAGAAAAGTACATTTTAGATAAAAAGTTATATTACTTTTAAACTAGTGAAATCTTAAGTAAGTTGCGTAGCAAATGATTCTCTCCTTAAACTAATTGAGCTTTTTTTATTTCGAAAAAAAGAAAAATTAATTTTGAAACGAAATTGAAAGTGAACAGATAAAGAAAAATACAACACTGCGAGTACGTGAAACTTTAACATACTCTATAAAAAGAGGTGGCAGTATATTTTCACTGCTAGTGAAAATTTATTTTTACATTTTTAATGTTGTGTTTCCACTGCTTTTTTGAGCTAAACGAGACGTTTTTCTCTAAATATTTGTTTTTCTAAATGGTCGTAATTAATACGATGACATATTAGGCTGGATTTTTTTTAATGCTCTTTTGAATATTCTACGTAAATAAAGACGTGTATTTATAGGGTGACTTTTTGGTTGACTTTTCTTTTGTTTAATCTTCTTAGTTGTTCATTCACAAAAATTGAAATATAAAATTTCTTCGTCGGCAACAATTTCAAAAACAATTAAAAAAACAGTGAGTGACAATACAATGGAAACTTTTAACAAAATATATTTTTGACGACTTGAACGTTCAATAGCAAAAAATTGAATCATAAAATTAAAAACTTTTATAAATTTAAAAATTTTTTATGATTTATTTATTTGAAAAAGGAAAATATTAACATAAATATGTAGCTTAACTTCAGAAGAAAAAAACAAAACTTAAAAGTATTAATTTTTATGCTGTTGACCAAACATTGCAAACCCTTACTATACAATAACTGAAAACTTTCCCTTTTTTTTGTTTTCAATATTTTGTGGATATCCATTATTTATTTTAGTACTGCTTTACAACGCCTCTCCACTGTTAAATTGTTGATGATATCCATTGAAATTTATTGCCACTGTGAATTATCTGCCTCTATGAGATATGTCTTGTTTGGGAATTTCATGTCCGTATTTTCCGATCTACATTTTCCCATAGATTTTCTATAGGATTGAGTTCTGGTGAGTGGGCTGGTAAATGACTGCATTAGATTGTAGTTATTTGGTTTCAACTTTGGTGGGCGTGTTATGTTGGAACTTCCAGACCAGGGACATATTTTCCTCCGCATATGGATATATTACGCCATTTAGAAAAGGATCTTTTACTACATAAATTGGACCCATTCCTTGGCCCGAAAAACAACCCTACACCATAATATTGCAACAGCAAGACTCAACAGTTTTATTTGTATAATTTAGGTCTAGTCTTTTTCGTTTTGGTCGTCGTACAAGCATTCTTCCATCATGGTATCTTAAATTAAACTTGCGTCTTGACCAGTTCATGTGTTCTTCAGCAAAATTTATGCGAGCCTGACGATTTTTTCTGATATCAGTGGTTTCTTCACGGGTCGATAACAACCAAGATGAGCATTAAAGCTGGTCGCGAAACAGTTGGACATATCTTTAGTTTTAGATAGTTAATGACCTCTTTAGGTAACTTTATTGGACATTTTTAAAACTCTCTTGCTATTAAATTATCCTGTCTGAACTATTTTTCTTCATAGTAAATTATTAAGCTATTTATTATTATTTTTTTTTTTTTTAATTTATTTAAAATAAATTGCATTAAATATTGCTTAAGTAGGTAACTTGTAGGATATTATTTTCGGTTTGGGACCTATGTAAGCGGATTTGGCATCGACTTAACCAACTTTAAAGTTCCAATTTTTCGCCAAACTAACTTTTTTCCTTTAATGCTGAAAATGCAAAACTTGCTTTCATCTGAAAATAAAACATGGTCCCAAAATTCTGGAGCCTTGTATACATACTAATTTGAAAAATCCAAACGTTTACTTTCACTGCTAAGCTTCAAGAAAATTTTGATACAGTCGGCACCACCAAAAGAAGTATAATTAGGCCAAATCAACTTTAGACAAACAAATTTGTCTTCTGCTAAAATAAAATCGATGTAACAGACCACGTGTGGTCCACAATTAGGTATTGACAAAAAAAAAAAAAAAAGACTCCACAAAAAGTGAGTAAGAAGTTTAAAACGCTATATTTATGATTAAAATAATCTAACCCATAAAAACAAAGTTTTTATTCAAACTCTCTTTCCTTATGCATATGAGTTTTGAATCTCTCCGTGACTGTGCGTGCCTATTTTAAAATTAATCTTTGGTCACAAGTCTATGGACCAAGTTTCAGATTGACTGGATGAGGGGAAATGGGGTTTAAATCACTCCGTGACTGGGCGTGACTATGCGTGACTGTGTCAAAGTTAATCCCTTTTCACAGCAAGTCTATCGGCCAAGTTTCAAATCGATCGAATAAGGGGAAATGGGTTTTAAATCACTCCGTTACTGGGCGTGGCTGTACGTTACTATGTCGAAGTTAATTTTTCTTTCCACCAAGTTTCAGATTGGATGAGGAGAAATCCGTTTTAAATCTTCCCGTGACTGTGCGTGACCATGCGTAACTGTGCGTGACTAAGTCAAAGTTAATCTTTTTTCACAACAAATGTATGGACCAAGTTTTAGATCGATCGATGAGAGGAAATTACATTTAGATCACTCCGTGACGGTGCGTGACTATGCGTGACTACCCCAAAATTAATCTTTAGTCACAACAAGACTATGGGCCAAGTTTCAGATCAATTGGATGAGGGGGAATGGGGTTAACCCACGACAGACGGACAGACAGACAGAGAGTATGAGTTAAAAGATTAAAAAAAAAAACATTTAAAAAAAACTGTAGACGAATTTAAAAGTTATGACAATTTAAAGTTTTTTTGATTAAAAATTTTGCGCCACTGGGAAACTCTACCATTCGGGAAAAAAACTGCTAATATAAATATTTTACAAAAAATACATAAAAAAGGTTTTAAAGCACGTTAGTTTCTCTTTCAAATGAATCCACTTTGAAATAAACGACGTAGATCAAAATCAAAAGAAATGGCAATTTAAAGTTTTTTATTTAACAAATTTGGTACATCTGAAGAAATCAAAAAATAATACTGCACTAAAATAGGCAGAGAGCCTTAAAACAAACTATTTTTAATTTAATTTTTGTTGGGTCGAAAATATGGATTAAAGATGAAAACTGCATGAAAGTGTCTTCCTAATTTCAAATTAAACCTATTACTACATATATTCCCCATTAAAATAATACATAACAGTTTATTTTTATTTTTTGTTTGTTTTTATTTAATTTAAAATATACATTTAGTACCAAATTCCAATATATATGGTGAAATATTACATTTACCTTGGGAGTTACTGACATTTTGTGTAGTCAGTAAATAAAGTGTGAGGTAATTATTTTTAAATGTTTCAATATATTGCACTGCATTTTCGTCTAATGTTTTACCAAAACATGAGCTTACCACAATATTGAAACTGTTGAAAACCTCAGCAAAAAGAAATGACACATTTTTTAAGAGTTTTCTTGAAGAATTTCCATTAACATTGCAAAACTTAGCCCAATCAAGTTAAATTTTTGGAAACATTTTTCCCAAACACTCAAAGACTTTATTTACTACACCTAATAATAGGTGCAGTTCAGGTGGTGGAAATTTGTCCAAAACTGTTTCGTCTAGCTCAGATGTAATTGGATTAAAAACATAATTTTTAAAATATTTGGCATCTTCTTGATGCTTACCACTTGCACACCTGCTTTTAACAGCACCAATAGCACGTAAAGCTGGATGAGTGGCTCATAAGACCCAAGACTATATTGCTTAATTAAATCATTTGCAAATATTTTTTTTTTATTTATTTTTTTTAAGCCTAGTTCCGCGAAGCCGAGTGGCTTGTCTGCAGATTCTACTTTTGGCTAGTTTTTTTTTTTTTTTTTTGCAGCGACACACCAAAGCCTCTGGTGGGAATCGAACCCACGGCCCCCGCATGATAGGCGAGCACGCTACCTACTCACCTACCAGGGCTTTGGTAAAGCTTGTCTTTATAAATGTAACTTTTGTATTTGCGATTTTTTTTTGTTTACGTAAATAGTTGCGTGTGATCATAACGTATCTAGCGAGGCATTTTTTTTAACGAAAAACTTTTAAGAGACCATAAACTTTTATTTCGTAGTGCAATCTTTTTTAAATCCATTTTTTTAGAAGAGAAACAAGCTAACGTACTTTAAAATCTTTTATGTATTTTTTGTAAAATATTTATTTTACTAGTTGTTTCTTCAAGAATTTCTCAATAGCGCCCAATTTATTTTAAACAAAAAACTTTAAATAGTGATAACTTTTAAATTTGTCTACAGATTTAAAAAATTTTTTTTTGAATGCATAAATATAGTGTTTTCATCGCCTATACTCATATTTTGTGGAGTATTTTTTTTGTCAATAGCTAATTCTAGATCTGTACTTTACTACTAAAGGGTCCGCCAAATAACTTTTTTTTTTTGAAAATGCTATAAAAAAACTACTGAATATTATCTCAAATTTCTTTTTTTATTTGAAAGTACAATCCTTCCGGTTAATAATGGAAAGTAATTTCATTCAAAAGGCTGCCTCGGCTGGCCATGCAGTAGCCTACACGATCGGTCCAATTTTTAAGCACATTATCGATTGTGTGCAGCTGTATTTCACCAATGGCTTCACGAATATTGTCCTTTAAAGCGTCAATTGTCTCTGGCTTGTTGGCGTAACATTTATCTTTGAGGGCACCCCACAAATAATAGTCCAACGGTGTCAAATCGCAGCTCCGAGGTGGCCAAAAGACATCAGCTCTGCGGCTGATAATGCGATCTTCAAAAACAGGGCGCAAAACATCGAGTGTAGCTTCGGCTGTGTGGCACGTAGCGCCGTCCTGTTAAAACCAAATGTTGCCAATATCCTCCTCTTCAATTTTTGTGATCAAAAATTCGTTCAACATGGCCCGATAACGATCGCCATTGACTGTAACGGCCACTCCTTGCTCATTTTGGAAGAAAAATGGCCCAAAATCCGCACCAAACAGTGACTCGTTTTGGGTGTATCGGCTTTTCAATGTATGCGTGCGGGTTTTCTGTGCCCCAAATGCGACAATTTTGCTTGTTTACATACCCGCCAAGATCAAAATGAGCTTCATCTGAAAAGATGATTTTTTTTGGCAAAATCGGCATCTTCTGTAAGTCGATCGCAGGCCCACTTAGCGAAGCGAAAACGCATTAGATGGTCAGTTGGCTTCAACTCCTGAACCAATTGGACTTTGTATGGCGCCATACCAAGGTCTTTATGCAAAATTCATCTCAATGATGCCTCAAATGTTCAATTCTTGAGGACGATGGTGAATTGATGTTGATGGCGCTTCACGCACACTTTCTGCCACAGCAGCAATATTCTCGGGTGTACGCACTGTTTTTAGCTTTTCACGCTTTGGCTTATCGATGAGGACGCCAGTTTCTTTCACTTTTTTTTCACAAGATAACGAACATACGGAGCTGACGGTGCTTCTCTTCTTCCAAAATCCGTACGCAATTTTCGCACACATTCTGCAACATTACCATGATTTTCAAAGTAATGTCGCAATATTTCCCAGCGTTGTTCAAGCGTATACACAACCATATTCGTTCAGCGGAAGGATAAAACTAATTATCTGTCAAATCAGACATGAGCTAAGTGTTACCATTCACGAAATAAGCACTAGTTGAAAAAAAAAAAAAACGTTAGATGGCGGACCCTTTACTTTACTTTTAAGTTAACTTTTATTCACTTTTAGATATATTTTTTTTTTTTTTTTTTTTTAAAGTATTATGAATTTATGATATTGTACATCTTAATTCTAACCCGCGAAGCCGTTTGGCGTGTCTGCACAGTGGGATTGCTTCATACATTTCTTGGCAAAAAGTATAAGATTTCGTAGAACATTGAAATTTGGTGCAGAGCCTTTTAACAACTCAATTAAGGAAAATTTCATCAAAGTTTCATCGAAATTGAAAGTATAGCAGCATTCATAATGTCCTTGCCATGAATAATTATATTGTGGACAGTAACCGGCATGTAATACCAGCTATATTTTTCTACAAATAGCCGTATCCCAAGCGGAATTCTTAAACTTAGATTAATTTTTTCTCTGGCCGCACGTAATTATTTGCAGTATAATTCGAAATCGTTCTTTGATAACTTGAGGATTTGAAAAGAAACGTCTTGACGTGTTGCTGGACGTGTCGTTTGAAGACCCAGTTCCATTATGCCCATCCGCTCCTTTAAGGCAATTTGAATGCGATACTTATTTTCCTGTTTTAGAGCCCTGTTGCTATTATTGATAGCATTAAAACACATGGGCCTAAAAGTATTCACCATTTTATATCGTCTTTGAATTACTGAAATGAAATTTCGTGTGACTTTTTTAAATAAAATTTATAACTTTGTTTATAACTTTGTTTTTGTCGAATATATTCGACAGTATACAATATTAGCCGAATTTTATTTATTAAATCAAAAGAATACCCGCCCACCTTTTATTTTTTTGCAACCAGAACACAAAGGTCGATAAAGCTCAACTTTGTTTTGTCCAACAAAAACTAAAAACACTGAATTTTTGAGTGCCGTCATAAAAACCTTAATATTTTTTATACTATTATTCTTATCCAATTATTTTTTTTTTTTTTCAAAATTTATGTTAAAATACTATATTCTTCAAATATACATACATCAAATAGATATGACAAAAAGAAATTATCTACCCGGACCATTGAAAATATGAGGAAGTTACTGCAGAGTTTCGTTTAGGTGAATTTGCGGCGTTATTTTGGAAAAAAAATAATTTCTAGAAAAAAAAATGATGATGAATTTCTCTTAATTAAACAATTTCTACAAAACTGCTTCATTACCTTTTTGATATTTTACACTTGAAAAACAGACTTTTTGCCAAAAAAAAATCCCACAGTGCGCCTTTGCATACTTCGTGAGATTCCCCTAATTTTAAATGTACAATACTTTTTCTGGTAGTTATAGTTGCCATAGTTTGGAAATTTTTTTTTGTTTTGATCTAACGAGTGTATATATCTAAAAGTATTTTTGCTAAGAATTTATCTTCAGTTATCATCAATTTTTTTTTCCAATATTTCTCTCACATTACGAAATTATTATCTTTTCTTTCATTAGAAAATGTATACATGATCTCAAACCGAATAAATAACTAATTAGAAAATTATCTTTCAAAAATTTTTTATCACAAATCGACAAACAAAGTGAACCATTGTCATTAACATTATTATAACACACTGTTATATTTAAATAAAATGAAAAAAATTTGGATTGAACAATTTTTTTTCTTATTGTGACATTTTTCTTAATAACTCAGAACTTCCACACCAGGGACATACTTTCCTCCACGTATGGATACGTTATGTCATTTAGAATTTGCCTGTATCCAATTCCAGTTAGAGTATCTATTATTACATGAATTGGACCCGTGCCTTGGCCCGAAAAGCTATCCCATATCAAACTTAACAGTTTTGTTTCTACTTGATAATTTTTAAACTTATGGATTTATTCATGGTATATTTCTCACAAATTTATGTTGCTTAACAACAGTAAAATCATCTATTATTCTGGCTTTTAATTCTTCACAAAACTTTGTTTTTACCATTAATTTATAATAATTAATTACAAGATTAAATCATTGAAAAATATAATTGTGTTTAACAGACAGCTGGAAGAAAACGTCAAAAACTACATATAATTATTTAAACTAGCAGATTCCAGCACTCAAAATACGAGTGCAAATTCTAGGAAATTTTATTTCTTCATATAATAAAGACCCTAAAGGTATGCTTCACAATTCAACTCATTTTAAATGAAGAAAACAAACTCAACACATTAACACAAACACATTAACAAATTTAATAAACACACACATAGCATGGTATAATTTTATGTATGTGTTAGTAGCAACTATAAACGACCATAACTCCAAAAACATATTCCAGACGATGAAAGATCTCTAAATCTGGGTAACAGCTAAAAATAAATACCTTTCAAATGATAGATTTTTTGTCAAAATCGGGGTAAAACTGTGAAACTTACATCGGTAACAAAAAATCGCCTAGCCTATTATTTCTGTGGTTTTCTGGAATAACCGCGTGTGTCCATTTTTGTCAGTTTTGAGTTAACGATGCCAAATATATTAATTTTTAACGCTCTTTGCATGTGTTTAATTTTTTTAAAAATTTTATTGACCATTTCTGAGTTTTTTCTTTAAATAACGACGTAACTTAAATGTTTATGAAATTAATTTGCAGCACTAACGACGTATGTCAACCTACGTTTGATCGCTGACAAATTATTTTCTCAGAAAACGATACATAGCGACATACGTTGTTATTAATGAAAAAAATGTAAAATAATTTTGTATTATTTTTCAGTTTATAACAACTTATAAAAACTTGTGTGTTTATTTCTGTTATTTGTTGTCACTATTATTCTTGATACGTTGTTATATTCTCACCCTAAGTCCCGTCAACTTTTTGTTGTCGAACAAACTTATGTCTAAATGGGTGGTTGCACTGATAGTTTTCTTTTTCAAAGAAAACGACATTTGTCGACATAAGTTGTTTTATCTGCACACACTTTAAGTGTAATTTACATATTGTTTTTTCGTTATTCTCTAGGATCTATTCCTCTTAAGATTTTTGACTCAAAACTTTATATAAAGTATTTTTTGCCCATATCTACAGAACTGTTAAATAAAAAGTCCTAAACACTTTATATCGAGCCCATAATTTCTAATATAACGTTTTTTTGGCTCTCCTGAACATTTTGATTTTATGACATACGCGGTTATTCTAGAAAACCACAGATTTATAGATAACGGTTAAGATTTTATACATTTTCTTGCATACCATCTTCTATTTTTATTGCTTAAATCAACTTTGGTACAGAATTTTAAAAGTTTCCATTGTTTTATATTCACTAAAAAAACTTTTTTGTTTATTTTTTTTTTACTCGTATTTCTTGTGAAAGTTTCCAATGCATTGTCACCGACTGTATATATAATTTTGAAAAGTCGTATCAGGAATTTTTTTTTTGGATTTTTAAAATTATCAAGTCTTACCCAGGTATAGTACGTTAATATTTTGTTTCAATGTTAGTTGTGGCAAATTTCATTAAATTCGAAAGGGGTAAGGTCTATAATGTTTGTTTTTCTGGTTGGTTATAAATGGACGAAGCCATATGTGAGTTTTGATTTAAAATTCATATATGTACATATACAACAACACGAGTATTTAACCCTCTCATGCACCAAACTTTATTAGGACAGCAATATATTTTTAACCCTTTCCGTGTACGATTGTTGCGAACTTTTCCAGTTGCCACAAAATCCTTAGTCTTGAGATTATTCATCAAATGAAATGAAAAACCTCAAAAGTTGATGTTCAGGTAATTCCTTCATAAAACATTTGAAAGTATTGCAATGGGAAATATACTTGCACATCATTATACCATATACCACTATGTGGTTTGGGTATAAGGACTTTGTGCTGTTGTTTGTAACTACCAAAACTATTTGACCTAGACCCATCTTTTATTATATACCGATCGAATCAGAATCACTTTTTGAGTCGATTTAACAATGTCCGTCCGTCCGTCCGTCCGTCTGTGTGTCCATGTAAACCTTGTAATCAAACTACAGGTCGCAAATATGAATATATTTTGATGAAATTTGGTATATAAGCTTTCATCGGCCATGGGACGAACGCTAATGAAATTGGTGAGAATCGGTCCATGTTCAGACCTAGCCCCCATACAAATGAGCCCTATGAAATCGACATAAATTGCCATATGATCCAAATTGCATAGATCCTAGTCAAATTGGGTTTGTATGTGTTTATTACATCCATTAATGAGTAGTCCATAAACGATCCCTATGGGACAACTCTTAGTCATATGCCCTTGCTTCCCTATCTTCACTTAAATCTATCAAAAAACAAAAATATTTCACTGATTCATCTCAAATTTTGTTTGTATATATTTTTGCAAAATACAAGAGACTGCCAACCATGGTCAGGATCGGTCCATTTTTGGACCTAGTCCCCATATAGACATAGCATCCGATATGAACTTTTTCATATTTGCAGCCAAAAAAATTAGTAAATATGCCACTCAAATTTGGTTTATGCTTATTTTCTATATCCAATTAGTTGGGCCTAAGAGATAGGGTCTCTAAACGCATGGTATAGGGTATCGTATAGGCGGTCAAGACCGACTATAATTTTCTTACTTGTTTTCAACATTCCCAATCCATGATTTATTGTGAGACAATAGGTCTTTTCAATCCATTTAATTTTGTGTTTATCCCACAATTATCAGAAATTGCATTGTCTGTTTCTTCTAAATCTAAATCGTTAAAATCAATGTCTTCGGAAAAGTCAACGCTCTGCAAATCTGTTGCCGTTACATCTTGACATATAATATCTAAAATGCTTGCTTCGTCGGCAGAAATTTCTGTAAGTGGTAGTTCTGTTCCTGCTTTAGCATCCGAGTCATCCCAATCGGACTCAAGAATTTGGTTTATTCCATTTGCGGTTAATCTCTTTTGTCGCTCCATATTGAATTAGTTATATAATAAAAATAAAAATAATGTTCAAACAATCTAAAATTGCAAAGCAAAGCAAACAAACTTTTGCAAAAATTTACCGTTAGAAATGATAAATATGCTCTGCAAAAGTGTTGTTGTATATATACAACAAATTCATGAGAGGGTTAAGCACGATCGTAAATGTCTTGTATGCTATTGAATAGGCCTTGCAAAAAATACCTTTCATATGATGATCAATTTTTACATGATTCCTTTCGATGAAATGTGAAAAATCTGTAAAAAGAAAACGAAAAAACGACAAATTTTTTACCCCCTTAAATACGAGATTGGACAGTTAAAAAAATACGGGCTTCTTATTTGTTTCATCACGATCTGCGGGGGCCCCCAAGAGACTTTCCTTGCTAGCTCTTCATTCAGTTTATAATATAAAACATGAGTCTTGGATGGGATCTCTGTCGAACCCGGAGTATAAAATTCGTACCTTTTAAAACATCTTTTAAACAAAAGCAAAAATGTAATTTAAAAAATCTGTTTTAGAAGCTCATAAAGTATCCTTTGTTTCTGTAAAAGGGCTAAAAAATTATTCACAAATGAAATCCTATGCGGGCTACATATGATCCCAGGTTGGGTTGAGGGATTAATAAATTCACTCTTACGTAGCATTGACAATTTTTGTTGCAGTTTGTCAGCTTACACAGTTGAAAGTTTTATTTTGCTTAAATCTTTTTTTTTTTACAAGTTGCTGTTGTGTTAAGACTGAGTCCATGCCGTTATATCAATGTTATTCATGCATGTTCAATCTTAACCCTCAATTTGAGTGAAAAAAGTTATAACAGAAAATTTTAAAAAATATACAGTTGGTCCTATTTTAATGACCATTTTTGGTTTATGCTTATTTTCTTCCTTTAATGCACAGTTTTGTTGAGATGTGAACCTTAGTTGTACCACAGGCCCTAACCCGAAAATCAGGTATTGTATAGTCGCATAACAATCTGTAGCTATATCTAAAACATTTTGGGATATCTTAAATAAACCGATTTTTTAAATTAAAGAGGAAACAAACATTAAACACTACATGTATATAATGAAGTAGTTATACGAGAAAAGTTTTATTTTACAATTAAAATTTACACAGTAAGAAGAAACTTTGGTCCATTTCTTATCGATTTGTCGGTATGTTTTTTTTGTAGTCCATATGTGTTTTTTTCTTGTCTTAAATTATCAACAAATTTTTAGCAGCAAACAAAAAAAGTTAACAATTGGAATTTATTTTCCATTTCTTTTCGTCTCTTTTCATTGCTAAACTTTAACGTAATGGGTTTATAGTGGTAATGGTAAACCCAGATATTCCAATGATAACAAGAAGAGGATGAACAGGAATCGTCGCAATTAATTAAAATAGTTATCGAACACACACTCTCTCTCTCTCTCTCAGTCGGTAACTGACTCAATCATTCATTATTACCCCTTATAAATCTTTTGAAATTATAATAGAATACATTTAAAGATGTACAGCAATGCTGTAATACGTACTACCAGTCGACATAATAATCAGTTTTAATCAATTTTACTTACCGTTTAAGTAATAAAAAGAAATTAATATAAAAAAAATCAATATTTACTTACATATGACGACAATTTCGTTAATAAAAATATTAAATTTTGGTGAATAAACGTTACAATGATGTATTCATTCTACTTTAAAGAACAAAAAGTAAAATATTTGTGTTGTTTATTTTATTATAATCATTTTCAGGTTCAGGAGTATTCAAAAAGAAGCTTACATTGATTTGAGCCTTTGAAACAATGTTAAAATCTTGTAAGCCTTTTAAATGTTATTTTGAAAGTATGTATTTATATAAACTGAATGTTATAGTTAATCATTTAACTTAAATGTTTGTAGCAAAAAAAAAAAAAAAAAAAAAATCAGGGGCTGTGTATTTTTGTTCTGTCCGATATTTTGTGTACGCGCCCAGCCGTAATGATGCCTTTATTTGAATTTATCTTTCAATCTCGGCCTAAGCAATTATTCATAGTTTTACTGTCCGAGTCGTTCTGCTAATTTGTCATTAAGTATTCATACTTCTAGCCTATTGGCTTTTCATATCTAAATGTATAAAATATCGCGAAAAAGAATTACGAACCTCCTCCATTGAATCAAAGAATAAAACCAGCCTTCTATATCAATTTAATTTTAATATTTAACATTTAAATAAACATATTCTCATCAACGCCATTGATACGTTGTAACTTTACAGGCCTGTGGGTTTTGTGTAACACTGTTCTATCGAAATACCAATGTGAAATGGTATATACTCTAAGGCTTGAGTGTTAGGAACAAACTTCATATCAATACATTATATAGAGAATGTGTTCTTAATTCGTTATATCCGTATAATAAATTGTTTAAAATTATTCATCACACAAAGGTCTCGTTATTGGAATGTCAGTTAAATTTAGTTTTGTTAAACCCACGATTTTTAATTCTTTAGTCAAATATTTTAAAGATTATTAAACTGTATGTCTAATAAACTTAAAGAGTGCGCTCGAATTAAATAGTGCACGCATTGCTCATAATAAAATTAAAACAAATATGTTAATTATTTTTTTATACTTTTTATTAACAAATGTTAAATTTAAGTTTTAAATTTACAATGCTATTTCATCTATTTGTCTTTAATAAATTTTTTAACCTTTTCCCGAACACCTTCCTCAAGGCATAATATTAGTAGAAGCTGCCCTTTTTTCCGACCTCTTTCTCAGTTCGAGGTGATCTTTAATCGCCTTGAGATGTTTTTTTAAACTAAAACCCAATATTGTTCAATCGGTCATAGTTCTGGGCAAGTTTAAGGAGAAGCTTCCTTTGGTACAAACATAACATTTGGTTGGTACCACTCAATAATCTTTTTAAAATAATGGCAAGTGGCGATGTCGGGACATAAGAATGAGGACACATTGTGTGTTCTTCAAAATGGATGAAATCACTGACCAGACAAAACTTTTGGACTTTTGAAAATTTTGTTTTTTTTTTTTTTTTGAATTCGACAGTCTTATGGAACAAACCCTCTTGCGTTTGCGACATAGAATTGCTGATCAGGCAGCTGTAAAAAAATCAGTTAGCACGTACGTTTCATCATCCATAACACAACACTAAAAATTGGGGATGAAATTCGTTTGCAAAATTTTTGCGCGCGCTTTCTTGTCTCAAATTTTTTTTAGAATTTCTATCGCAGACTTTTTGCACTTTGTACATCTTCAAGCCAGTCTCTCTTTTAATTTTTATTACGGTAGTCTCGGAACAATTTGCCATTTTGGCCATTTTGTTCTCAGAAATATTCGGTTTCTTAGAGAAAATGCTTACTACTTTTCCAGTTTCTTACTGTCAGATTTTCTTTTGACAGTCATATTTTTTTTTTGATGTAGAAACATTTATACGCGCAGGGGGGTAAAAATCTATTTCACAATACAATCACAAAAACAGCGTAACATGTAAGATGTTAGACAAAATCGGTGTGACTTATGATTATATTGGTGCAAAAATTATGATATGTAACAACCTGTTTGAAAACTAAAAATAAAAAATTAAAAATAAAAAATGAAAATTAAAAAATAAAAAATGAAAAATAAAAAATAAAAAATAAAAAATGAAAAATTAAAAATAAAAATAAAAAATAAAAAATTAAAAATTAAAAATTAAAAATTAAAAATTAAAAATTAAAAATTAAAAATTAAAAATTAAAAATTAAAAATTAAAAATTAAAAATTAAAAATTAAAAATTAAAAATTAAAAATTAAAAGTTAAAAATTAATAATTAAAAATTAAAAATTAAAAATTAAAAATTAAAAATTAAAAATTAAAAATTAAAAATTAAAAATTAAAAATTAAAAATTAAAAATTAAAAATTAAAAATTAAAAATTAAAAATTAAAAATTAAAAATTAAAAATTAAAAATTAAAAATTAAAAATTAAAAATTAAAAATTAAAAATTAAAAATTAAAAATTAAAAATTAAAAATTAAAAATTAAAAATTAAAAATTAAAAATTAAAAATTAAAAATTAAAAATTAAAAATTAAAAATTAAAAATTAAAAATTAAAAATTAAAAATTAAAAATTAAAAATTAAAAATTAAAAATTAAAAATTAAAAATTAAAGATTAAAAATTAAAAATTAAAAGTTAAAAATTATAAAAATTAAATATTAAATATTAAATATTAAAAATTGAAAATTAAAAATTAAAAATTAAAAATATGCACTATTTATTTCGCGAGCACTCTTTAGTTTATGAAGACTAACTTTTTTACGCTTTAGACCGAGTTTTTGGAATGTCAATTTAACTTAGTTTAGTTAAACTCACGATTTTTAACGTTTTAGACCGAGATTTTGGGATGTCAGCTAAACTTACTTTAGTTAAACTCACGACATTTAAAAGTTTGAAAGTCATTAGTGTTTAAAAATGCGAGTCTCAATCTTATAAAAGCGAGTCTTACTAAACGTAGTTTAATTGACGTTCGTTTTTTTTTTTAACTAAAGCATTTGATTTTTACAAAATTAAGTTTAGCATACCAAAAAGGAGCCTTAGTGTAATTAGCAGTTTAATTTAACTCGGTATTAGTCAAATAATTGGAAAATTAAAAGTATTTTATAATGCGAACTTAAACTAAGTGTAAAGGACGTAGGTAAAACTCGGTCATAGGCAAATAGTCTGAGAGTTATAAAGGTACGGTTACATTAGTCAAATATTTGACGCAAGCTTGTTTTCCCGGATTTGCCCAAAATTTTGTGAAACAAATACAGAGTTGATTTTGTGGTCACACTAGGCACATTTTTTTTGCCTCTTTTTGTTTAATCAAACAGCTGCCTAATAGTGGCAAATAAAAACAAGGAAAACATATTTGCCGTGCGGTCACACTTGAACAAATATTTGACTAAAAAAATTGTATGATCAAATAGTCAAAAATTAAAAATATATTTGATCAAAAATTTCCAAATGTTGCACGAGGAGGAAAGTTTTCTTCTTTTGTGCTGTGGAGCTCATCGGTGATAGTTTTTGAACTTTTCTGTTACATTATAGTTAAATATTATTTTTTATCATATTATTATTTCTATTATTTTTAACATTATAGTTAAATATTATTTTTAACTATAATTATTTTTTTCTTTGTTTACAAAATAAACAGCTGTTTATTTTAAGTAACAGTGTGGCAAATTCTGTTTTTAAAATGATAAATACGCTAAAGTTAATAAATTTGGCTTAAGTGGATTTTAGGGGAAATGCCCCGATTGGTTTCAAATTTTCACCACTTATAAAACATTTTATTGTGGTTCCGAGTTATGGACTTCTAAACTTTTGACATTGACTTGTATATAACTTTGTTATTTAGTATCGGATTTCAGCCCAATATATATCATTTATATAATTTTGAGTGCCTTTTATTCGATATTTTTGAAATTTGAAATCTATTTACCCATTATGAAACTATTTAAAATTTTCTATTTTTGTAATAGTTTTTTCTTAAATATGGAATTATCTCTCAAGTAGACATACCCGTATATCATGTGTGTTTTTACATAAACTGTATAAAAGCTGGGTCCACTAGCTTTATTTCGATGTCTATTTTGACGTCTTAACCCTTTCAGAACCGGATATATATCGTCATTTGTAAGCTAGTTCAATAGAAAATCAAGTATCTTATTTTTTTTTTAGGAAAATTAACCCATTAATAACTATATCTGAAATTATCCCATTATTTATTATACTATAGAAATAGAAATAACAACATATTAAAAAAACCTTAAAATTGAAGGTAAAATCCCTAATATATCCGATCCTAAAGTGGTTAAGAGGTCAAAATATAAATTAAAATGAAGCTAGTGGATTCAGCTTTCATTCAGTTGTAAATGCCAACATTATATAGGTCATTTTTTAAAATAATGTCACGTTTTCCCAAAATAACTTTAAAAAAATCCAATAGGTTCATAACGGGTTAATTGATTTCGGATTTTGAAATAAATGAAAGGCACTCAAGTAAGCTTTCAAATGATATATACACATATATTGCTGAAATCCGGTACTAAATAAAGTGATATACAAGTCAATGTCAAAACCTTGGAGGTCCATAACTCAGAAAATAGGCTCGACCGCCGAAAAAATATTTTCATAGAAAACAACTACAGGTTTAATTAATTAATTTCAACTACCTCAAGTTTAACTAAACCAAGTTTAACTAAATTAAGTTTAACTAAACTAAGTTTAACTAAACTAACTTTAAAAAATGACGTTCCAAAAAGTCGACCTTAAGCAAAAACTAAACTAAGTTTAACTGACATCCCAAAAATGAGCCCTAACTGTGGTTTTACATTTCATCACTCTATTGGGGTATTATGAGTTTGAGCTGATGTTTGTACCAATAATACTTGACCTAAGCCCAATTTTTATTATGCCATCTCTTTCTAATTCTATTTAGCGATATCCTTCCGTCTGCCTGTCTGTCTGTTTACACATGTTAAAGTTGTAATTATACAGCAGTTTGTAAATATAAATTTATTTTAATGAAATAAGTGCATGTTCTGATCGACTAACAAACCAAATTTGTAAGCAAATTTTAAAACTGGAATCAAATCACCGAATTCGTTATGAAATTTTTCGATCGAAATAATATTTTTATTATCCACAATAAAATACAGTTACAGTTAATTATGGTCCCTGAAACAAGGGCTGATGTTTGTCCGTCTCTCTTTAAATAATAAATCAAAATATGAAACTTCGATTGATTTTACTCGATTATCGAGTGTGGTGATTTGGCCCCTGTATTAAAGCCAGTAGCATGCAATTGGGCGTAAAAGCTTGTAATGTTAAAAAATAGTTTAAAATGGCTTTTTTTTTAGATAAAATAATAAAATTAAATAAGAGTACCTGAAAAGGTTTTGTTGTCCCTTTGTTCGCCTAATTCTGAACATTTTAAATTTATAGTCTAGCGTTTTAACATATATTCAGTAAAAATTAAAAACTAAATTAAAAATTAAGAATCTGTTAATTCATAAACGCTTTATATGTATGAGGATATGTTTAAGTTTGTCATTCCGTTTGTAAATCATTTAAGCGAGTTTGAAACACGATTAAACCTTTTAACAACGCGCTAGATCCGTTTGTCCCGTCCGTACCGTCTTTACCGTCTGTTAAATTTGTCAAAATGCTGAATGCTGTTATTGGCCTGATCAGTTTAATATTAAAAAACAATGAACAAATTCGGTTAGCTGTTATTACTGCCCTTGGCAGTTAAATATTAAAAATGAACAAAATATGCTAGCTGGTCCTGGTGGGTACAAAAGTTGTTTATCAAATGAAACAAAACAAATTAAGCATAGCCCCAAACCAATAAAAGCCATTACTTGAAAACAGCTGATACGCTGCTTAATCATTTAAAAACAAACTAAAATAAAAAACGGGTAAAAAGTTTTTTTTTTTTTTTAAACTATTGTAAAAATGTATTAAAAAACGCACAGCTTACAATTGTTTGTCTCGATTTTGAATCGCGTTACTTCATTTGTGGGTTCCATTTCAGTGGTTTCTATTTTGGACAAAGTTTTAGCCATTTGGAGTCTGAGATCAGTTATTGTCTTATGATGTGTTGCCAAATAAATTCTAGTAACACATTTCACATTTTTAAGGCAACATTTTATAAATGGAACCATTAATCCTAATTAAGTTCTTTAAGTCATTAGTTTTCATGTATTAGATTAATTCCTAAATTTAAATAAATCTAATAATTTAATTTAATATGAGTTAAACATTCTTTTGAAAATAGATTTATTTTTATGAAATCATATTTGACCTATACCAATCGACTTAGAATCAATTTCTGAGTCGATAAAGTGATGTGCATGTGCGTCCGTCCGTCTGTATGTATGTCTGCCCATCCGTCGGTCCGTCATCCTCGTATTTAAATACAGTTTGTAAATGGTACTATTTAAATAAAATTTAATACATAAGCTTTGATCGTCCCAGAGGCTAACGCTATCCTACAGATTCCAGGAACGGTACGGTACTCTTATAAGTTTAGACTAGGCAAGGACTATAGGATCTGTGAAATCCTGCAACAAGTCAGTTGTGTCAAACTTGCTCTCAAATTAAATTCAGCTGATTCATCGATAATATTTGACAATTCTGATAAAAAATATTAAAATATTGGTGTCAATTCAGAGTCATACTAGTCTCTAATTATAAATTAGAGATTTAAAATATTTTTAAAATAAATAAAATTATGGTGGCTATGCAATTGCCATATAACTGTTTTTGACCCTAGACCCATATTATTCATTCATCAAGTTTGTCAGACGTAGGACGAACACAAATTTTAACATAATATCAATCTAATTTATCATTAACAAACTTGTTATAATATAGAGCCATAATCAAAAAATAGAATTAAGAGTCCGTTTAGATTGATTTAATTGTGGTTCCGGTATAATGAGTTTGTACTGATGTTGTAACTACCGAAAAATGCAAATATACCTAACGACTTAGAATTACTTTCTGAGTCGATTTAACGTCTTTCCATCTTTTTATCTTTTTGTCTGGCTATCTACATAAACCTTCTACGATTGAAATTTGTGATTGTTCAGACCTAGACCCCATATAATGAACCCTTTGAGTTCGATTTTAAATTAAGTTTGCGTATGTGTATTATATCCGTTGATGATCAGTATGAAAATGGAACCATTTTTAATATAGTCCCCATATATATACAGATATACGAATAAAATAAATTTTACTCAACTTTTGTTTTTAGATCATATAAGTGATCTCACGAAAAACGATTCTTTACAAGTACCCCGGTAAATTGATTATACGTGCAATGTTTAAAACTCAATTTTAATCTAAAATACAAATACAATGTGAAACTTCTAAACAATGCCTTAATTAAAAGGTAAATGATGTCCCACATTTACAATGACATTTACCTAAAGGTCAAAGGTCATATCACATGATCAAAATTTTATGATTGATTATCTTAAAGTGATATTATTAAAATTTAAAAAAATTGTGTTGAAATATATTTTTTAAATTTGATTTTATATATTTTTTTTTTATACCCTATACCACTATGTGGTTTGGGTATAATAACTTTGTGCTGCTGTTTGTAACAACCAAAAATATTTGACCTAGACCCATCTTTAATTATACCGATCGTATCAGAATCACTTTCTGAGTTGATTTAACAATGTCCGTCCGTCCGTCCGTCCGTCTGTGTGTCCATGTAAAGCTTGTAATCAAACTGCTGGTCGCAAATATGAATATATTTTAATGAAATTTGGTAAATAAGCTTTTATCGGCCATGGGATAAACGCTATTGAAATTGGTGAGAATCGGTCCATGTTCAGACCTAGCCCCCATACAAATTACCCCTATGAAATAGACATAAATTGCCATAAGATCCAAATTGTCATATAGATCTTACTCAAATTGGGTTTTGTATGCGTTCATTACGTCCATTAATGAGTAGTCCAAAAATGATCCCTTTGGCCCCATATAGAGCTGCTTCCCGATCTTCACTTAAATCTATTAAAAAACAAAAATATTGCACTGATTCTTCTCAGATTTTGTTTGTATATATTTTTACAAAATACAAGAGACTTTACCAAACATGATCAGGATCGGTCCATTTTCGGACCTAGTCCCCATATAGATATAGCATCCGATATGAACTTTTTCATATCTGCAGCCAAAAAAATTAATAAAAATCAGACTCAAATTTGGTGTTTGCTTACTTTCTATGTCCAGTTAGTTGGGCCTAAGAGATAGGACATGATATAGGGTATCGTATAGTCGGTCTAGACCGACTATAATTTTCTTACTTGTTATATAATGAGTTTGTGCTGATGTTTGTAAATATCAAAAAATATCTAACCAATCGACTCAAATTCATTTTGTGATCGACTCTAAATTATTTTTTAAGTCGATTTAGCAATGTCCGTCGGTCCGTTTGTCTGTCTGTCTTGTCTGTCTGCATATCTGACTGTCTGTCTTCCTATCTGCCTGTCTGTCTTTCTGTCTGTCCGTGTGGTTTATATGTGTTACTTTACTAAATATGGTTTTAATAGATCTATTTTTTGACGTAGACCCCATATAAAAAAAAATTCACATCTGCAGGTTACAAGTTAATAATAATGCCACTCAAATTTGGGTACTTCTTATTTGTTATGTCCAATTATGACCTCAGCAAAATCTCGAAACACATGATATAGGGTATAGTATGGTCGGTCTAAACCGGCACTACTTTTAAGGTGTGTTAGTACTATAGAACGCCAAAAAATGGAATATAAGATATTTAAAATTTTTTAATTGTAGTGTTTGAAATAGATAATTAAAATTTTTTCCACTGCAATCGGCAGAGTTGCCAACTTATTATAAGATGTTTTTAAAAAGGGCACTTTCGGGTGCATCTGTAGCCAGTTTAATAATTGTCCGATCATAAAAAAGAAAAGCTATTTTAAAAACTAATAAATTATGAAGTCGTATTTTTTTTTTTTTTTTTTTGATTGTATAGAGACCCTTATATTCACAATGGATTAATATTTCCAGGTTTTCTCACAGAATATGTCAAAAACGTATTATTGAAGTAAATGTTTAGTTAAAACGTTGCCTAGTGCATATGCAATATGATGAAATCAAAATGGCATCAGATGACGCTACAAAGTTGGCGTTAGTAAAACAATGTTACATGGCCGAAAGTTGCCACACCACGCGTGTACGCAACTTCCACAAAACGACCATTGTCTGACTTGGAATCATTTTCCGAGGCGATTTAGCGATGACGTTTGTTCGTTCGTCCGTCTGTTTGGCTGTCTGTCTGTGTATTTGCTGTGCGTCTGTCTGTGTTTTTTTGCGTTAGACGTGTGGAATCTTCGAAAGATACTTTCAGCCTTCAGGTATTACTTCGCGATGCGGGGGTCAGCTATCATAGTGTTCTCCATCTCATCTGCTGTGTTCGCGTGCCTCATGTACTATTCTAATGAAGTTATTGACTGCAATTCAGTTCTTATCCGACTGCAGTTGACTGTCAAGCTCTCACCTACAGTGGCTCACATCGTAAGTCGGGCAAGTTATAAAAACTTAATCAACTATTTTATATGTTTTGACAAAATATTTTTTTAAAATATTTTTTTAAAATATTTTTGATGCATTTTATTTAGTGTTTAATAAACAGTAAAACAGATTTCCAATGTTGACGCACAATTAATATGTAACGGTACATCTAATACATATTGCAAAAATTCTTAAAAATTATGTTCATAACGAAAGTCGGGCAAAGAAGTAATTTAAATAAATTTGATAATATATAGCGTTATAAGTAAGCTTCACTAATTATACTTGAATTGGAATCTCATCAGATGACCTCTTGCCGTCGTCAGAAGACAATAGTTTCCATTTGTTTTAACAATTTCGCGTACAATTAAACAGTCTATTTTGAAAGAACGACAAATCGTTATTAACAATCATTTGGAAGGAAAAACCGAACGTGAAATTGGAACTGTTGTTAAAAACAATAAGTCGACAGTCCATGAGATCATTAAACAATATAAAGAAAATAAAAGAATATCAAATAAACAACGTGTGACAGTAAAAAAGAAGCTTAGCCCGAGAGACGAAAAATTCATAGTTTGTGAAGTACAAAAGGATCCATTTATTCCTGCTCCAAAACGCCGTAATTTTAAAGACACATATGTATTTTCAAAAAAAAAAATGTCCATGCAGAAACGATAAGACGGGTGCTACGAAAAAATGATTTGAATGGTCAACTGGCGCGAAAGACGCCATGCTTTAGCCAGAAAAAGAGAAGCGAATGCCTGAATTTTGCACGCAAACACATTTCAAAGGATTTTCCGTTTTGGAGCACGGCAAACTTCATTGTTTAAATTTTGTAAAAATATTTCTTCTAGTATTTTCATATTTTGAAGGTACTGTTCACGGACGAAAGCAAATTCAACTGTTTGGGTCCGATGGTCGTCGTTATGTATAGTATAAACGCAATGAGGAATTTTGTCGTACAAACACAGAGATAACAGCGAATCACGGAGGCTTATCAGTAATGGTAGGGGTTGAATGGCAGCTTCAGGTGCCAAAGGCCTTCATTTTTTAGGAGGTATAATGGATAAAAACATTTATCACGATATTCTTAAGCCTCACGTAAAGGAAAGTGCTCCCAAATGGGGTATTGCTGATAATTTTAAAGTTTATCAAGAAATGACCCTAAGCACACATCACTGCTAGTAAAAAACTGGTTATTGTATAGTTGCCCTAATGTCATTAACGCCTTCCCAAAGCCCAGATCTAACTGTAATCGAGCATTTGTGGGATGGAACTCGGGCGTCGAATGGAAAATCGATTGTATACCTATAAAGAACAACTAATAGCTGCACTACAGGAATAATGGAGTCCAAATAAGTCCAGATGTCTGTAAAATAATTAGTTGACTCTATCCCAAGAAGACTGCAAACTGTAGAATATCAAAAAGGCTATGCCACAAAATATTCAAAAGTATGTGAAAAATTGAGTTTTAGTGTCTGCTCGACTTTCAATGTGAGCATATCGCACCTGTACCTCTAAAGTGAGTCAACTCAAAATTTACAAATTTTCAGTAGAGGCAAAAAACGGTTTTTTTTTAATATTTACTATAAAATTTAAAAACAGTTGGTTAATTGTAAAGAATTGCGAATAATAAGTATACAACAGTAGTTGTTTTTGCGATTTTTTCAGTGATCAGCAAAAATAACAATTCTGTTGGGTGGAACTCAAAATATGTCTTTTTAGTGGATTCTAAAGAAGCTACTCTTATAACACAAAGAGGGTTATAACCAAGGTTCAGAAAATACACACATGAAACACAATGTTCTGTTCAAAAGCAGCCAACACATATCTTTATTTTCATATCAATTATGTGCGTTTCTAAATTTTCTACGGTGCCCAACACCATCATGACTGTGTTCGTTTTAATATTTCGTTATTTACACGAACATTTTTCTATCACGTACTTTTTGTTTCGATCACACATAAACCACACAGATTCGAGTGTTGCTTTATTTGAAGTTCGTGTTCTGGTACGTGTACTGAAAAAAAAAAAACAGAACATGTACAATAAACAGGTTCGAGTTCACTTATATTTTAAGTCGTGTTCTGGCTCGTGTACTAAGAAAAAACAGAACATGTACAATAAACAGGTTCGAGTTCAGTTATATTTTAAATTCGTGTTCTGGCTCGTTGTTTTCTTTCAAAAAGTGAAAATTTATAAATTTTGAGTTGACTCACTTTAGAGGTACAGGTGCGATATGTAGTTTTGAGGTTTTTTTTTAATATAATTTCTTTTTGGTTCCTTTGTTTTAAAATTAAAGTAGTTACTTATTATTTATTATCTTCCTTAATAAATGCTTTACTTTACGTATTCAAAGTATTTCAGAAAATACTTAGTATTATTTTTTTGAAATGTGTTAAAGTTGTTTCAAAAACTTGCCCACTTACGACCACTGTATGTAGAATACTAGTTGTACTCGTTGGTCGCCAAACCGGGGGCGGATGAATACTACGTGCGCCGCATTTCCTCCTCGCTGGGGCATTGTGGGCACCTAGGTGAGCTATCATGTCCAAAGCGATATATATAAGTAACTCCCATAACCTCCGTGTCCAGTTAGGAATTGTGTTAGGTAGTGGTTGACCTCTCCGTGATTACGATTCACCACTTATCGATGTTTATGATAAATCTATCCATTCGTCTGTCTGTACGTCTGCCTGTCTGTCCGTCCATCCGTCCGTCCGTCTGTCTGTCCGTCCTTCTGTCTGTACGTCTGTCTGTCCGTCCGCCCGTCCGCCTGTGTCCGTCCGCCCGTCCGTCCGTCTGTTCATTCACCCGTCCGTCTGTCAGTCCGTCTGCCCGTCTGTCTGTCCGCCCGCCCGTCCGTCTATCTGTCCGTCCTACCATACGTCCGTCTATCTGTCCGTCCTACCATACGTCCGTCTATTTGTCCGTCCTACCGTACGTCCGTCTGGCAGTCAGTCTGTCCGTCCGTCTGTCTGTACGTCTGATTGTCTGTCCGTCCGCCCGTCCGCCTGTGTCCGTTCGCCCGTCCGTCTGTCTGTTCATCCATCCATCCTTTCGTCCATCCGTTCGTCCATCCGTACATCTGTCCGTCCGATCGTCCATCCGTTCGTTAGTCCATCTGTTCGTCTATCTGTTCGTTTATCGGCCCGTCCGTCTACCCGTCCATCCGTCCGTCCACCTGTCTGTGTGTACATGTAAACCTCGTAATCAAACTGCAGGTCGCAAATATGAGTATATTTTGATGAAAATTTATATACAAATTTTTATCGGCCACAGCATGAACGATATTGAAAGTGATGAAACCAAGTCAAATACCACCTATAGATCAACTTAAATTGCCCTTAGTTCCAAACTATCATATCTCGGTTAAATTTACTCTAAAATAAACCCTGTAGGACCATGTTAAGTTACTCCCCATAAGGTAGTTATGGCGCTCAATATTGCAAATAAGCATATAATAGTATTTAAGATAAAAAGTAGGTTATTTTAACACCAAGTCAAATACCACCTATAGATCAACTTAAATTGCCCTTAGTTCCAAACTATCATATCTCGGTTAAATTTACTCTAAAATAAACCCTGTAGGACCATGTTAAGTTACTCCCCATAAGGTAGTTATGGCGCTCAATATTGCAAATAAGCATATAATAGTATTTAAGATAAAAAGTAGGTTATTTTAACAAGTTGTAACTCCTTATCCCTTAAATTTTTTACAGAAAGTAGAAAAAAATAACGAAAAATAATTAACAAAAAGTACAGCGAACAAATTTCTCTAATAATTACCTACCTCATTTAAGGCTGTCATAATGCTTGGAATGTGCATATAGTATTTTGACAGTGAGTATTCTCCATATATCATCTATGGGGTTAAGATCAGGATTCTAGGCTGGTGACTGCAGTAATGGAATTTTTCGTTACTCAAAAAACTTTTTTTTTTTGCTCGCGCTGCGTAACTCGGAGTGTTATCTTGCTGGAAAAATCCAACTATACCTATGAATATCACTTGCAATT
Source organism: Cordilura impudica (assembly GCA_963682025.1). Taxonomy (NCBI): domain Eukaryota; kingdom Metazoa; phylum Arthropoda; class Insecta; order Diptera; family Scathophagidae; genus Cordilura; species Cordilura impudica. Next base: position 118,571,295 of record OY821520.1, read on the forward strand.
TATATAGTCCCAAGTTTCATTTTGCCTGGGATAAAGCATATTTCGGACTTGCCTCTGCAGCTTAACACAACCCACACGCGTGAATCATGGATGTCGGATGTTCTTCCAGTATTTATGATAGCCATTTTGATAGTTCTGGTTTAACTTTTTCCCATCATTAAAAATTACTTCTTCGAACTCTACGTCCCAACATTTTGTATTTTCAGTAAATATACCAAACGTACTTTTTTTTACTGTTGAGTAAGTGTGGATTGGTTACTCTTACCTTATAATTAAGCCCTAGATCGTCTTTTATTATTTGTTGCACGCGCTTTCCCATGACAAGTATACCCAATTACAACTTTGTTTTCCTGCGACTTGTTTTTTTGCAAGACAAAGGCTGATCGACATTTTTGGCATCGGTCTCTTGTGCGACTTACACAATTATTACGACATACTCTTAGCGGATCGTAAGAAAATACAGGCCAATGGTCATAGCGATCAATTCTAATGTCATTCGGTGCATCATATGTTCGGTATTTGGTCCCGTGAACATTTACTGGCAGTTGAAATCTTTCAACATGTTCAGAGGCTTCAAAATATACCGCCAACACAGTTCCTAGCTCCATTTTGAACGTTAAAAATATTTTTTTATATCCGTTTTGTATTCCATCCATGAATTATTAATAGCGAGATCAACGCCATAGATCGTATATCAACGCCACCCTTAAAAGCGTTGTAATGTTGAGTCACAGCAGGTACTTGAACAGGGCCCGTTGCCATGAATCCCATTTGGTGCAATGTTTCCAACATGGCAATTGTAATAAAAAATCAGGCAGAGTATAAATGACTCTTGATAGGTTTTTAGTGAGTCGTAGGACAATAGACGGCCCATGACCCACAATCTATAAATGTCCCAACTCCTTGAAAGACTTCGAAGTCAACTATAACACCATTAGACATAACATATACCAGATTTTTCAAACCATCGGGCATCTTCCCGTAAAAGGGTTCATTTGCTCATCTATTTCAGTTGCCAATTGATTACATCGATTTCTTACCATATTAATCACCGATTGTACTATCCATAATTTATTTGAAGGATCTGGTACGGAGAAGTCTATGATTGGTAAGTTGACCAATACATTATTACTGCAGCATATTCAAGACACCCCATTAAATACGCGCATCCATAACATCTTTTTATATCTGCTACTAAATAACGCAATTCTTGTCCATAATTGGCCAGTGCATACATTTTTGTATAGTTAACTGCATCTTCATAGTGTGATTCCCGAAAATACTGTTTAAAATATTATTCAATTTTTGCAACCAGATGTAATGGGAATTTGATGGTGAGGAAATGGTAAATTATTCCATAACTCCCTCCCATTTATTGGTTGACTGATGGAACTTGATGGCGTGTGACTTGTATTTAGTACACTGGGACTTAAGTTTGATTGTTGATCCGTTGCACTTGCTTATGGATTAGTTTCATTTGCCAAATTAGTTTGCTCGTCGCTCGAATTTTCGTCACTTTCGTTTTCGGGAATTATAATTGCGGAGGTCCATATTTCATCCTTGTCTCAAATCGCCAATGCAACTTCAACGTCATCGTTTTCTTTGAAAATCATAGTGTTTTACTGAAGAAAAAAAATAAGATCACACAATCGCACAGTGGTCCAAATTCTCGTCCTAGCCGGAAGAAAGTAATTTTTTTTATTATTTCGAAACTAAATATTTTGTTCGATAATAAGTTGACAAGTGCTCACAGTGCATAACGGTACATTTTTTATTTATTTAACTTCTGTTTCAGGTTTGCTTTCTTCTTTTAAACACAAGTAATTGCTGTTTTGTTTTTCTAGTAATAGCTCAGGTGATATTTAGTACCGCAATTAAAGTTGTTGTGAAAAAATAAGAACAAAGTTTTTAAAATATTTTTTTGCCGAAATTAATTTAACAGAGGTAGGAAAAAATTTTACAGTATTTTTATATTTCAAATAAAATGTTTTATTTAGAGAAGAAAATGCAGTTTTGTACATGTGTGTCTTATATATAAACATTTTGTTCAATGTCCAAATTCAATTAGAGTTTTAAAAGGGAATTTTTAAAACTTTAATTCTCTTATTTGTGTTTTTGTAATCTGGATGATTGTAGCTTGTCAATGTTTTCAAAATTAGCTGCCAGTTTTTGCCTAAATGTTTTTTATTTGGTTTACAGTTTAAAATGTCCATTACTAAGAGGGAACTATGTGATGCTTGGTATAGTGAAAAACAACAAAATAAGAAACTTAATGCTGTTGTATCATATGTTTTTGCTAAGATCGGGCTTCAGAATAATGAAACGGATAGCTATTACAAACAAGTGAAGTAATCTGCTCGGATGTTTGTATGATTTCTGGCTAAGAAGTGGGCTCAAGCCAATCGAACAAAGCTAGTTTTCGAGGCTAGATGGGAATTTTGTAATTCCAATTAAGCCTTCTTCAGCATTTCAGGATGACGGATTACTGGATCGGCCGTCGACATCGAATTCTAAAGAATTCTTGGATAAAAGTGAGAGATCGAAGCGAAAGAAAGTTGCACCTTTATTGGAGACTTGGTCCCCAGAAGAACTGACATTTGCTGCTGGAACAAGTCTATAAGTCTGGAAAAAGAAATACTCGGGCATTGTCAGAACCATAGACTCTTCTACGTCAAGAGCAGCAAAAATTAAAAAAAAATTGAGCTTTTCTCCAAAAATGCCAATACCATACACAAATGAGTAGGCGTTAGTTTTGTATATCGATGGTGGATACACATGACACACTTATAGTCTTTTGCGTGCAGGTGCTAAAAACCATAACGCTGATATCTACCCTTCATACCATAAACTTTTGGTTGTGAAAAGGCAATGCTATCCAAATGATGGTATCAACATTTCTGAAATATCGGCGGAAGTATCTTTGCAAAGCTTAGTATAGATCACACTGCAAAAAGAGTTTTAAAGCAACAAAACGAAGTTTTGCAACTTATTTATTTTGTCCTATAAATGGGGATGCGATGGCAGCAGTGAGCATTCGACGCCGATGGAACGGATGAACATTTGTTTGCAGTTTGTTTGGTACCTCTGCAGCTTAAAGAAGGTAACAAACTAATTTGGCAGTATCCACGCCCATCTTCCAGAAGATTTTGCAGGCCAATCAAAATTATATTTGAAAAAGAAAGCAATTTTCTAGCTACAAAAGAAATTGATGCGATAAAAACTCAAATAGCTGCGATAGTCCCAACGCAAATCTGTGAAGATGGCAAAGAAATTAATATCATCCATAATTTTTATTTGACAATGATAGATGGAAAAATCTTCTCAATGCTCGCGGGTTCCTCTCCTCAACGTTGTGGTACTTGTAGAGCTTCGCCTACTATAATGCATGACTTAAAGGCAGTTGAAAAATTACAACCTAATGAAAGCCTTTTTGAGTATGGCCTATCGACGTTGCATGCATGGATACGGTTCTTTGAATGCATCCTTCATATAGCTTACAAACTTGATATTAAAAAATGGCAAGCTCGAGGGGATTTTGATAAAGCTGTGCAGAAGGAAACCAACAAAAAAAAAATTACTGATCGCCTAAGAAAAGAGATGGGTTTGTTAGTTGATATTCCCAAACCAGGATGTGGAACAACATATGACGGGAATACGGCTAGAAGATTCTTCCAGCAACCAACTCTTGCTTCATCAATAACTATTGTTGATGAGGATTTAATAAAGAGATTTGGTGTAGTTTTAAACACAATGGCATGTGGCTTTGCTATTAACGTGAATGCATTTCGTACGTATGGCATGGATACAGCAAAACTATATATACAATTGTATTCATGGTATTACATGCCATCGAGTGTTCACAAAGTCCTCATTCATGGTGCAGATATTATCCAATATGCAGCACTTCCTATAGGAATGTTGTCGGAAGAAGCATTGGAATCTCGAAACAAAGACTTCCGAAATATACGAGAAAGTCACACCCGAAAAATGTCCTGCGAAAAAACAATGCATAATCTTTTTCACTATCTCCTCTTGTCTTCAGATCCTCTTATTTCTTCTTTTTCATTCTCGCAGTACAGAGCTTTTGGGCGAAGATGTTATTGCGCTACTTTCAGATGCTTCTATACCAGAGTCGTTCCCCGATTCAGAAAGTGAATCAGATTAAAGCAAACATATTGTCTTTTTCGATTTGTTGTATTTGTTCGCCACAGGCCGTTGTTTTTTGAATAATTTTCAATTGTCTTCGATTTGCCTTTACATTTCACTTGCCTTTAACATTTTTAATATTTGGATTAAATATATATTCATATTTCATTAAATTGAAAACATTATTTCTTTCTATAGCTCCTATTAATATAGATTAAAATTTGTGATAAAAATTTGAAATTTTAGATAAATAAATAATGTTATACATAAATACAGGTATATTATTTGTTTTTATTTATTTAACAAAAAATCTGCCACGCCCATTTGACAGATTGCACCCATTTTTTTGGTGAGTGTTTTTATTGATAAAATCTATGAACGTTTCATGAAGTTTCATGTCGATGCGGCTTTTCAAAAGCGAGTTATGACTTTCTTCCGGCTAGGTTGAGCATTTGGGCCACTGTGAATCGTGAGGATAGAAATAAAGTGATGTTTTGCCTGAATAGCACAAATGTGACATCTGTTTTTCAATTTAATCAGATTCTCTAAAAATATGAACTTAAGTAACTTTTATTTTGTAAAAGGAACGTACAAATTGGAACTAAACAGAAATCACTAATTAATTATTTAAGTGGAATTTTATGCTAAATAAAAAAAAATATTAACCATCACGTGGCCGCATGTCAACCCTTATTAAAAGACACAATTAAACTAATTTCATTTTACAGCGCATTTTTTTTTTGTGCAAAGAGCACGCAAGAGAACTCACAATCACTGAATACCGGGAAAAAACCAGAAAAAAAAATTTATTTGTTTATATTTTAAGCATCTTAAACCAGATCTCACAATCGGTATAGCTAGGTCTGTCTGAAAGGGTTGTGTATATCCAGGTGAAATTTAGTGTATATGTCTTTATTACGTCTGTAAACCATCAGTTCAAAAATAAACTGTGTATGACCATCTTTAGTCATATTATTCAAATAAATCTATGTTAAGACATTAAAATACGTGGATTTTTTGAATTTTTGTTGGTTGTTAGATGATTTAAAAACATAAAGTGACCTCACAAAATATGGTCACAATCGGATCATTTCACATCCGATATAAACTTAAGTATATACATATGCATAGAACAAAATATATGACAATCTCACTTAAATGTGATTTATGATACTTTTCTGTCCCTTAATGACGACACCCGACAGAGGTAGACCTAAAACTTTATCTTGAGTGAGGCTAGACCGAAAATAATTTTCTTCTTTTCTGTTGAATTCGGTGCCCACTGATTTAACATATGATAACGGTACTACAAATAAGATACTAGGAAGAATTAAAGATTAAAGAATAAATCTATAATATGGATACACATCAAACAATTATTGCACATATTTTTTACCCGGGGTACATAGTTGATAAGACCATTTAAACTAACGTGTATTTTGTGACTATATGAGCTAGCAATTGACATATAGTTCAATCATGCTGATAATTCAATAATACACAGGCGATTTTTATTTTTTTTTTTAATAATAAGTAAAATAACCGCTTTATAAAAGATAAAGTTAAAACTTTTAGATCCTTATAATGAAACACTTTTTAATATTTTAAGCAAAGTCTTAAAACTCTTAACGCGAACCCCTGAGTTACCCCTAAACTTTTTTTTATTATGACCCCCACTCTTATATTGTACTATATATTCTGTAACGAAACACAATCTATTCAAACCAAAAAAAAAAAAAAGAAGAAAAAAGAAGGTGCAAGCTAAACTCGTCCGATTTTTTATGTTTCCAAAATGAATATAAAAAAAATTGCATCCAACGTTTTTAGACTTGTTTACTTAGAACACTGATTAAAAGCTGTTTGTGTGTTTTTTATTTCTGGAATAAAAATTAAAAAAAAAAAAAAAAAAAAAAAATAAAGAATAAAAAAAAAGAGAATTATTATTTGATTACACCTGTGAAAATTACAATTACAACAGCGCGGATCGTGGTGCTAATCTTGATTATGATGGTTTCTATCGGCCAATGCAAGTTATAGACTATTCAAATAATACACCAACAACAACAATAACGCCAAAAGTTATTGATTATGGACACAGACCGGTGATGCCGGTGGCCAATGAGGCTTTTAAACCATTGAAAATAATTAATTATGATCATGCATCAAAGGCCAAACAGCATCAACGTTCAACGACGGCCCAAAAACGTAGAAACAAGAGAAATAAAAACAAAAATCAACAAGGACGTAAATTCCAACCATTCAATAGTCAGACAGATCAAAGTAATAAACAAAAGGTAAGAAATTAGAAAAAAAAAATGCAAAAGCGAAAATTAAAAGTGATATTAATTTGACTCTGTTTGTTGAAGGATCTACAAAAACAAAATGAAACTGGCGATAACGATGAAGCCGAACTTGACGAAATTTCTGATACCGATGAGTAAGTATGATATGGATACACATTAATGGACTAATTGCTAGTTATTCAGAGAAACTTTGATGTTTCAAGATATCTGCATAAATTCGTAATGTAAATCAACCTGTTTAATTTTTAAAGTTTACTGGTTCTTATAATGTCAATTTAAGGCTTTAGATATAAATGAACTGATAAGTTTAATTTGCGATTTCAGGGCATTCAAAAAACAAACAAAAATACAGCGAACAGGATCAGTTTTATATCATTCTATACAAACCGATTCAGTTGTTAATGAATTCCTGATTTTTTTTTTGTCACTTTTAATAGTGAGTTATATTCTTGGAATAGTGAATTATATTTGCATTCCTGATCAAAACATATTAAATATTACAACAAAAAAATATTAAGTCATTCTCAAAAAGAAATTAAAAGTTTAAATTGATCAAAGTCCCACGAAGAACTTATAAAAATGTTTTTAGAATACCTATTCCGAGGAAGCGATTTTTCAGAACATCACCACATCTGCTTTAATTTTATTGGATGCTATTTTTGCTGGGATAATAAATTCATTTTTTAAATTAATTAATTAGTTCGCTGAAAGAATTCCTCCTTCCTGGCTGAAAATTTGCGAATTTTTTAAATATTGTATTTTTTTGAGAGACGAAACTTTTCTCCGTAAGTCGAAACATTACAAAATGACTTACGAGTATGGTCTCATAGGGGGCATCTGCGAAATAATAAGTGACTTGATTTTAATATGTCCAATCTAATATTTAGAGGGTAAAAAGGTACCAAAAACGGCAGGTTTTTCGTTTCTAAAAAATGGATTTTTAACATATGATGCATAGAAACTACATAGAAATTGGACATCATATGAAATGTATTTACGAGGCCTATCTAATACGCCTAAGCTGGGCCTTGCATATATGATGTCCAATTTGTATATGGTCTCTTTGGATGAAATGTGAACAATCTGCGAAAACGGGAAAAATGAGATTGGACAGTTAAAAAAAATATGGGTCACTTTTTTCGTGTTCTAAAACACATCCAAGTTTCATCTCGATATGCTAGTGAAGCCTTTCCTGTAAGCTTTTTTCCTAACACTACCGGAAATGCCAAACTTTTTACCAAAGTCCCTGAAGATTAATATTTCCCTTAAGACCCAAATAGACTAAACTTTTCATTTAAGTTAGAAAAAGACTTAACTTTAATGTAAGTCCCTGAATTAGTCATTTAGAGACTTAACTTTTAAATTCCTTAAGTTCCAAAAAGACTTGACTCTTCACTTTATTTCCTAAAAGACTTGTCTATTGAATTGAATGATTTCTTTAAATATGAGATTCAAAATATTTTTTAAGATTTTTATATAGTTCGCTGAAAGAATTCCTAACTTCACTTCATTTCTTCTCAAGTCCCTACAAAACTTAATTTTTCTCACGAATCTCCATTCAAACGATTCGCTATGGCCGTGAAATGTTAACTTCAATTCTTAAGAATTACTTTCAATACTTAATGCTTATCAACAACACTTAAGTGCTTTCATTAAGTGTAACCGTTTAATTGGGAATTCGATAAAAAAATCTTGTAGTGAAATGTAACTAAGGCCTAAGAAAAATTTTAAATTTCCTATTTTAAACAGTTGAGATGCATTATCTTTCGGAAAATAATCTTGAATTAATATGTTTAACAATCAATTAGTTCATGTGAGCCCAAAAAAAAAAAGCCATACACATTACATAATTTATTTATATATTGGCATAGAATATTCTGAAATTTTATGTTATGTAAAAACTAATTTGACTTCGTTGAAAAGTTAATTAAAAGTTTAGGAACTTTTTCTCGGTTGTCCATTTCCTAATGTGAAGACATATTTTTAGTGGAAAATGTCATAAAAAACATATTGGACGAAAACGTGTACGTAGTTTTATTTTGGGCTCACTCCTTTAGAGAAATGAGTAGTTTACTTAAGAAAACATTTCATATCTATATAGTATACCAGATGATCCACGTTCTCCGCCACCACCTCCACCACCAATGCTTAGTTCAGGTGGCATTTTTACGCCATCTGCAGCACAGGCAGCGGGTACTTCAATTTTTCCCTCCACAGCAGAGGCTAATGAAAATTTACCCACAATGACATCGACACATGTACAAATGTCCATTCCGACGGAGGAAAACAACAATACCATATCAATTGATGAGATTATATTAAAACCGGGCCGTCAGACCAGACCCAAAAGAATATGCATGATTTTGAGGGGTCCTCCTGGTAGTGGTAAGTCTCATGTGGCCAAATTGATCAAAGAAAAGGAGAAAGAATTGGGTGGTAACACTCCCCGTATCCTAAGTATAGATGATTATTTCCTAATCGAAAATGATTATGAAGAAAAATGTCCCAAAACTGGCAAAAAGGTTTGTAGCATTTGTTAATCTTAAAAAAAAAAAAAAAAAAAGAAGATTTTAAATTTAAATTTATTTATGTTCCGTTGTTAATTCATTGTATCTGTAATAGATTCCGAAAAAAGAAATACTCTATGAGTATGATGAAGCCATGGAGGAAAAATATTTGGAATATGTAATAAAAGTTTTCAAAAAAACAATTGCTGATAATTTGTATGATTTCATTATTATCGATTGTAATAATAATTCGTTGCGTTCGTTGAATGAATTTTACTGTCATTCAAAAGATACGGGTTATGTGGTAAGTTTTGGTTATTAACACCTCGTCCAAAACAATGCGTCAGACTCTTCTTAACCTTAATTTATTTTACAATAATTTTTATAAACTTTACTTTAGCCCTATATAATCGATTTAATTTGTGATTTGGAAACCTGTATGAGTCAAAATGTTCATGAACGTAGTGAAAAGGATATTAAGAATATTATTGATACTTGGAAACCCACACCTGGTCACTATATTAAACTGGATATATCCAGTTTATTGGAAAATGTCGTTGAAATGGAAGACGTTGAGGATATGGCCGTGGTAAATATTTATTAATATTGATATTTATGCTTTTGTTTTTACAGCATGTTGTTCATAATTTGGTTGAATTGAAATGATTTGTTTAATTTTTTTTTAGTTATTTATTTTTGTTGAATTATAATTTCTTTATTTTACCTAGGTATGAAATATTTTATATAGGTACTATGAAAAAAAAAAAAAAAAAAAATACAAAATTAATTAATCAAATATTATATGAATTTATAATAGTTTAATTTAAGATCTTTTAAGAAATATCCCTAAATAAGTTTATACAGGATTCAAAACAAGAAAACATTCTGCTCCAAAGAAAATTCTAGAGTAATGCGTATAAAACCATACAATCGATTTTATATGACATATTAATAAATGTAATGGAAAAACTCTCCGCTTGCATTTGTACCAAATGTTTACTCAGAAATGTGAATTATTGCTTTTCGTGTTGAACTTTGACCCTTAAACGAAAAATGTCAGTAAAAGACATTAAATATGTGCCAAATGAAAATTTGTAAAACAATTTAAAAATGTCCCTATGACCATAAAAACGATTCCAGACCCTCGAAACTTTTGAATCATACCAAAACTAATAACATAAACATTTTTTTTTAACCAACAATATATGTTGATACAACAAAATTTAAATATAATGCATACATATATAAAAAGTTGTATTTATCGGAAATTTTAATTTAAATTTAGTTTAAGTAAAAATATATTATAAAAATTGTTACAGAAAAATAACCAAAGAAGCAGCAGCGGTTATAATGTACGGTCTACACATCAAATAGTTCAACCAAATTTTGTTATACTTTGAATATAAAAGATCAAAATTGATCACAAAATGGTAGTTGCCAAACGAATACCCCATACTCATCAGAAATTCAGATTAGATTTTAATAAAAAAAAAATAATAATAACATTGATTAATTACACTGTTCAACAAATAAACACTTGGTATTGAGTTTTGCTCTGCTACGTTAAGATTGACATAAAAATTTTAAAATTTAAAAATTTAGTTAATTTATTTTCATCAAAACACTATTTACAAAAAAAAAATAAAATAATTACTTTTAATTGTTATATTTGTGTGAAGTTGACCTTTTTGTTGTTAATTAAATTAAATTTATTCGTCTTGAGGTCATAAATTCACCATTAAAAAATAAAAAAAATCCATTTCGTATATATTTTCCAAGGTTCAGATAATACACAAATCAAACACACAATGTTTTGTTCTAAAGCAGCCAACACATATTTTTATTTTCCTATCAATTATGTGTGTTTCTAAATTTTGTACGGTGCCGAACACAATCATGACTGTGTTTCGTTTTAATATTTCGTTATGTACACGAACATGTTTCTATCACGTATTTTTTGTTTCGAACACACATAAACCACACAGATTCGAGTGTAGGTTCATTTTAAGTTCGTGTTCTTGCACGTGTATTGCTAAAAAAAAAACAGTACATGTTCTTGAACGCGTGCATCTAAAAATTAAAACTATCCACTCGCGATCGGAAAAATCTGAAACACGATAACAATTGTTTCTTCAACCAAATTTATAAAAAAAAAAAACTTAAATAAATCATTAGCAGTTATAAAAAAAATAAAAATAAAAAGATAATAATAAAGATAAAAAGATAATAATAAAAATAAAAAGATAATAATAAAAATAAAAAGATAATAATAAAAATAAAAAGATAATAATAAAAATAAAAAGATAATAATAAAAATAAAAAGATAATAATAAAAATAAAAAGATAATAATAAAAATAAAAAGATAATAATAAAAATAAAAAGATAATAATAAAAATAAAAAGATAATAATAAAAATAAAAAGATAATAATAAAAATAAAAAGATAATAATAAAAATAAAAAGATAATAATAAAAATAAAAAGATAATAATAAAAATAAAAAGATAATAATAAAAATAAAAAGATAATAATAAAAATAAAAAGATAATAATAAAAATAAAAAGATAATAATAAAAATAAAAAGATAATAATAAAAATAAAAAGATAATAAAAATAAAAAAATAATAAAAATAAAAAGATAATAATAAAAATAAAAAGATAATAATAAAAATAAAAAGATAATAATAAAAATAAAAAGATAATAATAAAAATAAAAAGATAATAATAAAAATAAAAAGATGATAATTAAAATAAAAAGATAATAATAAAAATAAAAAGACAATAATAAAAATAAAAAGATAATAATAAAAATAAAGAAAAAAAAAAAAAAATAAATAAAAATAAAAAAAAAAATTAAAAAGATAGTAATAAAATAGAAAACAGAGAAATTTCATATGTTGTTTATGACTTAATTTCGTTTTTTTCATCGCGAGTGGATAATGCTTAAATTTTTAGATGTACGCGTTCGTTAATAAAAGAAAACATAAATTGTTTAGTTTTTATTATTAACTTTATATTTCCAAAAAATAATCCGCGATCAAACTGATCAACTTTCAAGTTATTATCACATAATTGTTAATACATAACTCCGCAAGTTAAAAAAAAAAACATTATTGGTTTCACCCATTTGAATATTAGTTGTTTGTTTCTGAGTTATCACGATGGTTTCATAAAACATTTTTTATTTATCTTTTCATTCATATTAGTTGATGATTTTTAAGGGAATAACTCATTTATTTACAGTCATATCTATCCTGTACGGTGTTGGTTTTTCGGTAAACTTATTTTTTTAAATGATTTAGGCTATCAAAAATAAACATTTAAATTTTGGTAGATGTTCTTTGCTGAAGAGACTGTCAAAGTAAAAACTTAAATAACAAATTTTGTATGCAATCATCGTGATAATTCGAATAACTAATAGGGTGAAATGGGTGAAACCGTTTTTTCCGACTTTGCACAGTATAATTAATATTTCGGTGACTTTTCCGGGTTTTTTTTTTAGTAATAAAAAAAAAAAAACCTATTAAAAATAATATAGAAATTTATTTAATTTTTTTTTTGTTTTGAACCAAAGACGAATGTGAAGATTTTGTTATCTTTTTTTGTTTATACAGTTACTCCATGCCAAACTAGGACATTATTATAAACAAATTTTGTTGACAAAAACAACGAAAATGGAATGATAAAAAAAATTGTTGTTTGTTTTTTTATTGGTTATATAAAAAGGGTATTTTTTCAAGCCCAATAGAACTTGAAATTGTAAAAAATAACACAAAAAATTAAATTTTAATGAAAAAAATTTTTTTTATCAATACATTTGAAAATGATTTTGGTCATATGGCCACCGCGGCTCTTCTTGACGAAGCGTATTCTTGACGTCCAATTTTGAGCCACTTTGAGCATTGCTGGCCTTATGTCACGAATAACACGAACAATGTTGGCCATCTAAGGCAGTGAAGGCCGTACCAAGCACGCTGGTGCTCGGCTTCTTATATGTATACAGCCGAACGAAAACAAAAATACTCACCAAAGAGTAAAAGTAAACAACAATTTCATCCAGTCTTATGAAAGCTTTTGAACAAAGCAGGTCTATGTCGCATTGCCTTTTGAAATTCATATATATTTTTTTAATAGGTACAAGAGAATATTTGTTTAAAAGAAACCAAAAATGTTGAGAAAATTTCGAAGACTTGATAAACTATAAATTAAACATATTCTATAAATTACATACGTCGCCTCCATTTGACAACATTATAGCTGTCTTTTATGCATTTTTTTTAATTTTAAAAAATATCCAGTTACTGTAGGCTGGTAAGTTTTTTAGTTTTTGGTAACATACCACCTTTGAAATTTCTTATCTTTTTAAGTTTTGCTATTTTTTTTGTTTTTTATTTTTTTTTATTTGTTTTTAAAGAAATGAATTACCTTTTTTGATTTAATAAACTTCAAACTTATGAATAAAAGAGATTAAATGTTCTTCACATATTATTTTACATTTTCAGAATGTAAGATTTAAAATTTTAAAACAACAAAATATATTTAAAATTTAACCATATTCTTCGTGAACTCAACTATTTTCCCTTTAAGTCATTCATATAAACATTTATACAAAATCTACACAAACCCAATTAATGTCGGCATTGTGTTACGTCGATGGATTTCGATCAGTGTAGTACAACTAACACATGCTCATAAACACTATTACTAACTCAATTCTCTCGATGGCCACCACTGATCTAAGGCCTAATTGTTGCTGGTTTATTAGTATAAACCAGTGACTTCACGCATCCCCACAGGAAATAATCGAGAGGTGTTAGAACGCACGACCTTAGAGCCAATTGAGAGGTCCAATTGTCGATGGTTGTGGTCGCAGTATGGCACGTACACCATCCTATTGAAACCACATCTCGCCCAGATTAATGTCATCCATATTTTCAAACAAAAAAATCATTGATAATGGTGCGGTAATGATCCCCACCAGCTGGATCTTATACGGATGTATGTCAAGATCTTTGTGTTGGTGTTATTGCATCTTTTAGAGAGTATGTGGTATGAAATCTATCCATAGTTCGACGGGTGACTTGCTCAGATGGACAATTATGTGCGCCATAAAAATCTCGAGACCTATAAGTTGCGCGAATCGATGACTGATTTTCAAAGCAAATTTGGATAATTGGTAATTTTTTTGGTTTCATGTTATTCAATCAGGTTCTTCCTGATTTCGTACTCACCAAAGAAAGGGACCAAAAACGTTAAACTTGCTTTCATCGGTAAAAAAGGTTTCTCCGAAAGAAAAATATTTCTGTTCATGTTGTTTTACAAAATTCAAACGTCTACGTTTACTTTTGTCTTATTTTTCTAGCATTTATACCTGCTTTGTTTGCTTTCAACTGTAGAAGCAAGTTTTGGTGCACTTAACAAGGGATTCATTTTCACTTTTCTTCAATAAAACGTTCTTCTATTTTAAATAACTTTTTGTTGTTGGCGTTTCAACCATCTTCACGCACACTTTTACCCTCTTTATCATGCTCAATAACTAGTTTTCAAACTCCAATACTAGTTTTGTCCTCTTTGTCCAGACATATTAATTTGAATTGCTTTTTATCTGCACAATGAAAAAAAAAAATAGAATGTGGGGTTCAACCTAGGCATTTTATATGTACTCAAGGAAAATGTCTTCAAAAATAACGTAGAATTACAATTATTTAAGTCGTGATTGCCATCTGTCCGAGTTTGGCTTGTGCACTACTTTTTGTCTGTCAGTAGTTTTTCTACGCTTTATTACGGGTATACTAAATTAATTCCAGATTTATTTTTTGTTTTAAAATGTGCAAAATATGCACACTCAGAAATCTATTAATATATTATAAAAATTTTGTATAGACCATGGTGTGTCCGGCTTTGGCTTAAAGTAACTGTATATTACAACTGAATTTTTTCTTGATTTTTTTTTCTAAATTTAATTAAAAAAAAAAAAAAAGAATTTTTTTTTTTTTTTTTATAGACCATGGTGTGCCCGGCTTTGGCTTAAAGTAACTGTATATTACAACTGAATTTTTTCTTGATTTTTTTTTCTATTTTTTTGTTTTCTAAATTTAATTAAAAAAAAAAAAAAAAAAAAATAGTTTTTTTTTTATATAGACCATGGTGTGTCCGGCTTTGGCTTAAAGTAACTGTATATTACAACTGAATTTTTTCTTGATTTTTTTTCTAATTTTTTTTTGTCTAAATTTAATTGAAAAAAAAAATTATTTATTTTTTTTTGTTTGTTTGTTTGTTATACATATATGTATGTGAATAAGTAATTAAACTGCATTTAAAATTTTTTAATTTAAAAAATTTTTTTTGTCAAAACATTTCTAACGTAGCAGAAAAAACGTACCACTGTTTCGACCCCTCCCCCCCTCCATTACAGTAAGTACACTTGTCTCGTCTCTGCTCATTTTTGTCTTTTGAACAGTGATATATTGACTGGTTACCACATAGGTCATCGGTGAATTGTCAAGTTTTAACTGCATAAAATTTTTGATTTCAAATTCAAATCTACAATAATTCGATTTGGCCAAATGTTGTATGTGTTAAATTGTAAGTATGCTTTGTTTAAAATGTGTTCAAATGTGTAGAAAGAAAATGATAAAGATTAACATGTTTTAAACACAACCGAACCAACATTACGCCGATCAATTCATCTAGCCTAGGAAACTATTGAAGAATCATTGAAAACGTACCGTACATCGTCTGCTGTGATTATATAGTAACGATTTTAATGATTTCCAGAAAGGTTAAAAGCTCGTTTTAGAGTTATATAAATAAATGGACTCAATAAATTGCCTTGAGTAATATCTATCAACATGCATGAATCGCAGCTAAGAACGGATGAAGGTCTCCTTAAACACAGATAAACCGTTTTTTACTCACACATAGACCAAACCCAATTTTTTTTTTTGAAGTATAAGCAACAAATTCATCACACTCCGTTTGTCTTCAAGTAGAAAAGAAAAACTTTCAAACTCGATATAAAACAAATGATTTATCACAATCTCACGATAAAAATGAAGAGAAAAATAATTTACGACGCTTATTGGAAAAGAATATACGAGAAATGTCAAGTAAGTATTACCATTATGAAAACTATAGCACGAAGAAATGAACAGAAAACAAGAGTATACGAGAGTATTTGTGAAATGTCAAGTAATCATTTCCATTCCGATCACTCGGAATTATTTTCTGAGTCGATTAAACAAGAACTTGCCGTGCAAGACTACCAACATTTTATAACACCGACACACTCGGAATTACTTTATATAAGATATAATTTACTCAAAACTCATTTGTATATCGAGGGTTTATATTCAATAAGGGCCTTCTAAAAAAACAATTGTATTCAGGAGAAAAAAAACTACAAAAGTTCGATCAAAAATGTCTTTTATACCCCGCATGTAAAAAAGTGTAATATATAGACTTTTTCAGGTTTTATGGCAGTTAAAAAAAGTTCTAAAATTTAAATCAAAGATGTTTTTGACCGTATTTAAAATAAAAAGTGAAACAGAAATTGATGTTTAGTTTCACAAAGATGTTAATGCTTTTAAATATCAATTATGGCTACTCAAAAGAAAGGAAATTTTGAACATACCAAATATTTTAATGTGATGAAGGATTTTGGCTGATGGATACTTTTCATGAAATCATCTACACCAGTTTAAAGCAGCATTTTCATTATCGTTAAAAACGCAATAAGCTTGTGGAGAAGATAATTCACGAAAATCAAATAATTCACACAATAATCTAGATAAAATTGGTCCAAAGGTATATAAAAAGGGATTTTGTACATTACGATTGTATATTTTCTAACAAAAAGTTGTTACTACTACAAAAAAAAAAAAAAAAAAAAAAAAAAAAAAAAAATTGCGATATTCTAATAGATAAACAAATTCATTGAAAAGTATCAAAACACCGCAGTATCAAAACACCAGGGTTTGAGGCAAGTTTCTCTTCATTTACTTTTATTTAGCTCATGCATCCGAACTCTTCGGGAATAAGCCATACTGCTTCCTATAAGACTGCTTCGGCTCAGAAAGTAATAACGGTTCAACGCTAGAGTTTTATTCCGGTGGATGTATTGCTACAACTACTGCGGATATGAATATTGGATTATTGTATATGAGGATATATGAAGGAAAAAATAAGGAACTTAAAAAACATGAACTCAAAACATTTTGGATGAAACGCTAGAAGAAATCGGCCGTGTAACTTATATCAATTTCTAAAAATTAACGGCTAAAGATTTGAGGTTAAACACAAATACTAGTAATGCATGAAATAACGAACAGCTATTCGAGCGCGATAAATACACTATTACCCGACTGGAGAGTAACACGTCCTACATTATCTAACATCTGGATCAGGGAAACCATGAAGAAGTGGCAAGCATGCTGACAGAAATTACACAAAATGGCAACAAAACTCTGCCTCTTTTTAAATGAATAACAAAATCAACCAGCAAACATTTAAATTTGAATTTGGACCATTTAATTATATTTTAATAAAGAAAATATAAATTTTTTCAGCTTTAATTTTAAACTAGCTATTGTGTATTTTTTTTTTTAGTATAATGCCTCAGTAATTAAAAAGCTGCTTATGTTAAAAATTTTACAAAAAAGCAGTATAAATTACAGTTAAAACAAAGTTATAAGCAATTAACTCGTCCTATAACCCCCAAATATTATCTTATTTCTTGCTTAAGTGTACTAAATATCAAAACAACGTCGTTGCAGGAGTTGAAGATGAACGGTATGGCTTAATTAAACAGTTATTACCTTTCCCTGATCACCTATTTTGAAAAGAATACAAAATACTTGAAAATTTAAGCTTTGATCTAAGTGTGATTTTGCTATATATTTCTTCTAGTCAACAATATAAAATAAAAATCGGGTGAACAATTAAGACCTTTCAGTTAAAAAAAAAACAAGACCCTTTACAAAAAACTAATAAAATACTATCGTGTGTCATAGAGTGGTGAAGCAACAAGCTGAAGGCGAGTTGAAGTAAAAAAAGTAGAAATATTGAGTAAAAAAAGAATATGTAAAAAGCGGAAAAAGAAAAAAAAATAAAAATAAAATAAAAATAATAACGCGTGCTAAGTTTAGAAATCTCAAAAAGCGTTGCCTTAAACGCGTGTTCTGTACCTTTAGCTTTAATTCGCGCTGATGGCTGTAACTACCAAAAGTATTTGCCCTAACCGCACCTCCCCCTCATTTATTGTACCGAAGGACTATCACATTCTCGTCTTTCCGTTTCTTTGTTTCCGTCTTAACATCGTATTCCAACTCAAATATAAACTAATGGATAAACTAAATAGACAAACAAATTGTAATGGACTAATAAATTTTTATTTTGGTAACATAGCGACTAGCTGGACCCGGATAACGTTTATTTATTTATTTATAATTCACTATAATACAAAAAGCTACCAAGGCCAAATAGCAATACTCCTGAATAAGAATTTTAAAATAAAATACTATGATATAATCATATAAAAATGATATACATACTAATATGGTACATTAGGTAATTCTATCAATTTAAATCATGTTGTTCATCGCCAGCCACAAAATTGTTAGCACAACCAGTGGCAATTAAGTAACAAAGGACCAGAGTTCAGAAAAAAAAAACACACTGAATAAAAAGTCGTTCATATATGTAAACAAACACAGCTCAGACCAACAAACACATATTTTTATTTTCATATAAATTATGTGTGTTTCTAAATTTTGTACTTTAACTTAAATATAAAAATTTCTCTGTGGTGTTAAAATTAAACTGTTGTTATTCACTGAACTCGGACCTATTCATTATTCATGTTCTGCTGTTACGCAGTACATGTGCCAGAACACGAACTTAAAATAAAGCTACACTCGAACATGTCTATTGTTCATGTTCATGTTTTTTTTTTTTTTTTTTTTTGGAGAACACGAACAGAACACGAACAGAACACGATCTTAAAATATAGCTACACTCGAAACTGTGTGGTTTATATGTGTTCGAATAAAACAATATGTGATAGAAACATGTTCGTGTTCACAATCAAGTATTAAAACGAAACACATTCATGATTGTGTTCGGCAAAGTACAAAATTTAGAAACACACATAATTGACATGAAATTAAAAATATTTGTTGGTTGTTTTAGAACAGAACATTGTGTTTTTGATGTGTGTATTTTCTGAACCTTGCAAAGGACTATGGGATCAAGTGCCTGAAATAATCTAATACTTTTAACCGACAGCCATTATTGGAATGTGAGAAAATCCGTAATTCAAATGGCAGATAATTCCAACATCGGGCTATTCTGATAACAAACGATCTATCAAACACAGAATGACGAATCTTTGGAAAGAATAACAGGATTTCTAGTTGACTGAGTAAAAATAAAGGTCCTGCGCAGAGGCAAAAACGATCTTGTGAAAATCAAGTTATGGCATTACACAAAATTTTCAAACGAGCTTCTAGGATGATAAAACTCGAACTGTGATCCCTTCTATGGATACAGAACACAAACCGAACAATATTAACAATGCGCTTAAGTCTAGCAAAGATCATCCCAATAGTACCCGATACAACTTTAAATCCATATAACACATGAGACAACAGAAGCGCATGTACTAACTTTTGTCTTATAAAGAACGGTAGGAATATATTAGAAGAATAAATCCTACGGAAAGTACTCAATATTTTACAACATAATGTATCAATATGCGTTTCAAAAGAAAGCTTTCTGTCAAGCGCAACGCACATTTATGCTGATGTACAATAACTATCCGTATTCCCAAACATGATAGCGTTAGATTTTGAGGTATTAATAGTCAAAAAATTATCAGACGTCCATCGCAAAACACGTCCTAAAGAGTAGCTAATGTTAATTTCAAGTATATCAGAGAAGTCACGACTTCCACTAAAAAGCAGAAAGACATTATTAGCAAAAAAAAAAGATTTACAAAAAAACTCAGAAAGTTAATTACTATATAGAATGAACAAAAGAGGTCCCAAAATAGAACCCTGAGGGACTCCAGAGTTGAGAGGAAGTTAACTAGACATAACATTGTTAACAGCAACAAACTGCGATATACCACTCAACAAATTGTATACACTTGTTCTACCATGTATTGTGTTTAGGTCTACACATATAAAATGGAAATACATTTGGCAATTCATTATTATCGAACGTATCGTCTAAAAATACATACATTTTTTTACATATGTACATTCCGAGTTTGAGTAAAATTGCACTGAATATTCGAAATAACTTCACTCCAGTCAAATCGTATAAAAAATATGAATTTTGTTAATAACACGATCCCGGGCCCCAACAATAAAAAAAACCGTTAGAACTCGAACCTATAGTGTTAATGTTAGCTTGATTCAAAATACCTGGACCACAGCGCCACTTATCGACTTCACAAAAGAGATAAAGCAATCGGAACACCAACCGTTCTGATGGTTTGAATATGGTTAAGATTAGAACCATATGCAAAATTTGATTTTATATACACATAGCAGATAAAGACGGCGTTCACCTTGAAACATTTTTATAATTATATAATGATATATATTTTTTTGTATTTTATTTCAGCGATTTTTGATTTCGGCGATTTTTAGTTTGGCGATTTTTGATTTTGATAATTTTTGAATTTGGCGATTCCACCTACAAATTATACACAACTACTCACATTAGTAAATTATGTACCTGTCAAAAGTTTCAAAAATGCTTTCATAGTGCTTCATACTATTTTGTATATTAGGTGCCACGCCCATTGACACTATCCCGCCCATTTTTTATCAGACTACTTTCCCTTTTGTAGTATTCCAGTTATATGATATATAGTTACTTATGGGCGCTGCCATGTCCACTCTCCGATCACGCCCATTTTTTGTTCGACTATTCAGATGAATAACTTATGGGTTCACGCAAGGTCCCAAGGCTCTCACTATTTTTTCCGATGCCGCCCTTTCTTTTTGTCGAACTACTCACATTAAAAATAGATGACGTCAGATAAATTTCCAAAGCTCTCCCTGTCGTAGTACTCAATATATGTGATATTAAAAATTCACTTTGTATTTGAGGTGCATTGCTCACTAAAAATATAATAAATGTATAGCCTATAGTTCCTTCCAGATACACAGTAAGACTGTAAAAATTTCAAGAAGATCGGCCCAATGGTTTTGCTTCTTATAAGCTACAAACAAACAAACAATATGTTTTAGTTTGTGCTGATGTTTGTAACTACCAAAAATATCTGACCTAGACCCACCATCGATCGAATCAGAATCACTTTTTGAGTCGATATAGCGATGTCCGTCAGTCCGTCTATATGTCCATGTAAACCTTGTAATCATACTACAGGTCGCAACTATGAATATACAGTAGAATTCATTTATAGCGATCTCGGTTATAACGACCATCCGTTTATAACGACGGATTTTCAAAGAAAGATTGGTTCTTCATTGCTTATACATGCGCAACCATTCGCTTAGGACGACTCCGGTTTTAACGACCATCTGCTTTTAACGACCAATTTGCGCGTCTGCTTTGAAATGAAGTTTCGGTTATAACGACGATGTCACTTCTGCGTATTTTATATTTTGGTTTTTCTTTCCATTTTTTGTCGCCAGCCAACACTAAATGAAGAAACATATGTATAATGTGGGGAATCACAGAATTTGTTTTCGCCTATCTCAAACTGAGTGTGGAAAAGATAAAGAAGAAATTTGCATACCAGTTTGAGTCGTGAACGCGAATGGACATATGAACATTCTTTAATTACCAGCGGTGTTAAAAAAAGTTTTTTAATTTACATAAGAAATTGTAATCCAGATCAACCAAACGCAGGTAAGGCACTTTTACTTGGATAAATATTGAGTAAATATGTATGAATGTGCATATGCTTTTTCCAGAATGGACGTTAAAAAACGTAAAGTGTTTTTCCATAAAAGAGAAGGCTGAAATTTTGCTGAAACTAGAATCTGGTTCTACAAATGCAGCACTAGCGAAGGACTATTGTGTTTCGCATTCGACTATCAGTACGATATGGAAAAACCAAGACGCAATTCGTAAGTGTTTTGATTCTGAGAACATGCAAAGAAAACGTATGCGTTCTGCTCAAGATTCTGATATAGAACAAGCTCTGTTGCAATGGTTCAAGACGCAAAGAAATAAAAATACTATAGTAACTACGTCCATACTTCAAATGAAGGCAGATGAAATAGCCCAACTTCTTGGAAAAGATTACAATTGCACTGAAAGCTGGATTTACCGTTTTCGAGAGCGCCATAATATAGTCTTAGGAACAATTTCTGGTGAGGCTTGCAGTGTCAACAAAAGTCAATGCAGCGACTGGCTAGTTTCAGTATGGCCTAAAATACGAGAGGGGTATCAAGCACAAGACATTTTTAATGTGGATGAAGCAGGGCTCTTTTATAAGCTTCCACCCAACAAAACCCTTAAATTCAAAGGTGAAAGGTGCTGTGGTGGTAAACAATCAAAGGAAAGAATAACCTTGCTGGTTGGAGGTAATATGGATGGGTCCGAAAAAAAGAAAATGCTTCTCATTGGAAAATCTAAAATGCCGCGGTGTTTCAAGCATGTAAAATCATTACCTGTAGATTATAAAGGAAATAAAAAGGCATGGATGACCTCAGAAATTTTTGAACGCATTTTGCGCGATTGGGACAGCAGTTTGAAAAAGATAAAAGAAAAATTTTACTGCTTCTAGATAATTGTCCAGCACATCCAAATGTTCAAAATCTGTCTTCAATAAAATTAGTTTTCCTACCACCTAATACAACGTCCGTCTTACAGCCAATGGACCAAGGGGTAATTAGATGTTGAAGAGCAATTATCGCAAACAACTAATGCTAAAAATTATTCGCGATACAGACAATAACACACAAAGCACCATTACTTTGTTAGATGCTATTGACATGGTGGCCTCCGCTTGGCAAAGTGTAAAATCAACAACAATAGCTAACTCTTTCCGACATGCGGAACTACTTCCAGCCGAAAGTGCGTGCCCAGATGCTGATTTCGAAAATGAAGATGATATTCCTCTTTCGTTGCTATAGGAAACATACAAAAATATGCAACAAGTAGCCGAATGTATTGATTGGGATGAGTTCATAAACGTGGATGACAATGTCGTAGCATCGGAAGAGCCTTCATTGAGAGAAATCGTGGAGAGCACAAAAGAAAATGAGGAAATTCACAGCGATAATGAACCAGATGACGATGATGAGCCAATCAAAATTCCCACTAGGACAGAAACCTTGAGTGCGGTGCACACTTTAAAACAGTTTTTGCGATTTGGGGGTTCTGACATATCAGAGAGTTTATATAGTTCCGTAGAAGTTATTGAAAGTAAATTATTACATGAAATTTTTGTAAATAGAAAACAAACCACGATTCCAAACTATTTTCAACCTCAATAAACATGAATATACTGATAAAAAAAAACTTATTGTGTGCACCTATTCGGATACAACGACGTTCGGTTATAATGACGAATATTTCCGGTCCCTTGGAGGCCGCTACTACTGTAGTTTGATAAAATTTGGTATATAAGCTCTTGTCGACATGATAAAAAAAAAACTTATTGTGTGCACCTATTCGGATACAACGACGTTCGGTTATAATGACGAATATTTCCGGTCCCTTGGAGGCCGCTACTACTGTAGTTTGATAAAATTTGGTATATAAGCTCTTGTCGACCATAGGACGAACACTATTGAAATTGGTGAAAATCGGTGCATGTTGAGACCTAGCCCCTATACAAATAAATCTATCAGACCGACTAGAATTGTCGTAATATGTTCATGTTCGGTCTATATAATTAAACCTAGTCCCAATATAAAAATAACATCAAATTAACAACAAAACCACTAAAATTTGGTTTATGCTTATTTTCAATATATAGATATTGCTTCAGCAAAATTGGATTCCTTAGATCCTCTCTCGAAAAGCATGGTATAGGGTATTGTATAGTTGGTTTAGACTGAATATAATTTTCTTAGTTATTTGCTTTTTAAATTATAGAATTTAAACAAAAAATCAATGAAAATAAAATTGATTTGAATTACATACTCGTTCGTACTTATGTTGTGTTTTTATATCATTTAAACAAATTTGCAAGGTGAACGCAGACTTTATGGACTATGTGTATAAAGATTAAAAAATATATGAAAATACTATTCAGAAGCCATACTACGTGGCACTTAGGTGATCTTTGCTGACAAAATCGATGCTGCTGTCTCTTTCTGTACCATCCTAAAGTCGATTTGGCTAAATCTGGTTAAAACAACAACGATTAAGTGGCGCTTATAAATGGCATTAGACATTTTTTTAGCCAATTCTGTGTGTAAATTATACCATTCGGGTTAATGATAAAATGAATCTTGATATAAAAATTCTGTGCTGCTATGTACTTGACATAATTTTTTGTATTGTGTTGATGTACTTTTCTGGGCCTGCAAATGATGAACTCGATCTGAAAGATACAGTCCTAAACTTTACAAAATATAATTTTTACAAAATACACGAAAAATGCGGAAAATATGCGAAAACATAATTGAACGACCATATCTCAATAGTATTATGAACATGTGGTAAGATGGCCATTTTACTTTGAAGTATTTCAGGCGAATTTTTGTTAACACGCAAGGTCTTGTTTGATCACCCTGTATAAACTCAACAATCACCCTTGAATAAATTAAAGCCCTTACTACTTTTAGTTGGAGAAAATTTATATAAAAGGTCTTGATAAATATTCTACAATTAAAATGGAATTTTACCACTATTGATTAGCTTGAACTATGATTTATTGATCATTTTGATCTTTATGTTCTATAAGAACAATAATAAAAATAAGATAAATGTTTTGTAAACACGATTATTCTAAAAATATTGACCATATACCTACATAAAATATTTTCCGATACACCCCTGCCAATATGTAGTATCGAGAAATACATGAATATTATACAGTTTTTTTTTTTTTATATTAATTTATTAAGTGTAAAAATATATTCTAATATAAGATATAAATTGAATCGTTCAAAAGAAATTGTTATTAAGTTAAGTTAATTGAAAATTTTTAAAAATATTCCTCAAACTTTTTAAAAAACGATATGAAACATTACTAAATTATAAAACTAGAAACGAATATAATTTGTAAGATAAACAATTTTATAAGAAAACATCGAAAATAAGGTATTTATTTTCGGAATTGCTTTTGTAGTGAAAATATAATTTTTTATATGATTTGGCAATAATTTCTTTACAGGATGATAATACAGTTAGTGAAAATACTGATAGTAACATGATGATACAAACTGCTGTAGATGATGGTAGTAAAGAAGCAGATGAAAATGATTTTGTAGCTGTCGATGATAATAATCAAAGTGACTATGAAAATCAAGATGAAGAAGACAGCAATGATTCGGTTTCAAATGTAAGTCTATATATTCAAATCTCTTAAACATGTACGAAGTACATAATTATCAAGCTAATGTTGAGCCGTGCATTATTCTTGAAACTTTGTAAATGATTTGCCTAAAAAGGCCAGGAAAGGTTTGAAATACTTTGAAGATTTTTTATTATGGGTTTCTCTTACTTCCACATAAATTTAAAGAGAAAAAACTATCTATTGATTTATGTTTTCAAATTTTTATGCATAACTTATATGTATATATATTTTTTTCCATAAAAAATTTATATAAATTGGAATTTTTATATTAGTGTGGATTCTTAAAAAGCAAATGGGAAACCGATACTACTACTGAGAATTTAGGTGAGCATAGAAGCTGTTGTTTTTTTTTTATTGAAAATATATTTAAAATTTTATTTTATTTCCCCTTTAGCTCGTTTGGATGGTACCAGTAAAATGTCGACAAAACGTAAACCAACTATGGAAGATTTTCTACAAATGGATGAATGGCAACCACGTATCAATACTAATGGCAAAAAGAGGGTAAGTAGTTTTTTTTTAAATATTTAATCTAAAATATACTAGGTAATTCAAATGAATTCTCCTAGACTAAAAATTAGATGTATATTTAGATTTTTCATTAAATAAAATTCCTTATCGTTAATTAATCCGGCGGATTCGTCAATTTAATTCGCAATTAAACCCAACTACGTCTTTTTCAATTGTAATTAAAAAAAATATGAATTGAAATTAAAAAAAAATTACAATTGGAATTCAAAACTTTATTTGAACTTCAATAAAATATCAATTGAAATTCAAAATTTTCATTACACCCAATCCTGTTTTTACACAGTACATACGTTCAAGAAAATATCGCGTAAAAAAGACACACCACAATGGAAAAATTTATTGGTTCAACAACCTCAAAAGGCCTATTTTGTTCTTCAGTACACACCATTTCAGTATACATACCACACCATTTATTTCACATAATATAATCTTATATATTATTATTATTTTATTATTATTATTTATTAATAGATTTTCCAGTTGTATGTTCATATTTATTAATTTACAATATTTTGTATCTATATTTGGCATAACTTAATGTTGTGAGCCAGATTGGCACTATTCTAGTTATACTTATAATTTTTTATTATTTAATATATTTTAAATTATTTTAATGTATTATATAAAAAGGAAAAAAGATTTTTACAAACAGATGTGGATATTTTTATAATATGAGACTACTTATATATCAAATTCATTCATTATTAATTTTCGATATTTTAAATTAGTTCCATTTAAAATATTCAGTACGTCGTTCATACTAAGTTGGATTTTACCAAATAGTCTTAATCTTAGACCTTTGTAAATTGGGCAAACACCTACAAAGTGGTAGGTATTCTCCGATGCATTTAAATTACAGATTGTGCAGATACTATTTGTGTTGTTCCTGAAGGATCTGGCATTTAAGTCAAGTAGACCCCTCTGACTTTTATTATCATACTAGTGATGCGAGATGAAAAATTCATAGCAAGTGAAGGTGTAACGTTGTAGTTTAATTGACAATAAAGATCATGGCTTAGTGAGTTCGTTGCGTTTAATACATTTTCTTCACGTTCTTTTATTTCTAATAAACTTATCGAATTCCATTGTGTGCATAGTGGCTGATTAGTATTATAAGGCGTAAAATTAAGGCGTTGACAAAGATTTGACCACTCATTTGCCCAGTAGATGTTTTTATTTATAATTTCCTCAGCAAGAATACGTGGCAATCTGTGTTGATTCATATTTAATACGTTATTTATGTAGGAAAAATGCAGCTTTAAAGTAAAGAGATATAAAGAATTTAAACCAGTTTCTTGATAGATCATATAATTTGGAGTTGTAGTTGGTAAATGCAGCATTTTTTTAATAAAAAAAAACGAAACAGCTTTTCCACTTCATCAAATTTTTCGTAGCCCCAAACTTGTGCAGCATAACACATAATTGATCGGGAAGCAGCATGAAATATCTTTAGTTTATTAGACTTTGATATTTGGGGGTGGTTAATATATTTCGACCACGTTGTGTTGATTGCCAATTTTGATGCAGCCAATTTGTTTTTTAAATATATCTTGAAAGACAAGTTATACGTGATATCTACACCAAGGTATTTATAACTGTTTACGATCTCGATGTTTTCATCTCCAAAATGCCAATTCAGGAGTTTGGAGATTCTTGTGCCTGACCTAAACACCATTATTTTAGATTTATTTAAATTAACTTTTAAGCACCACAGTTGGCAGTAACTACATATATAATACATCAATCATGCTTTGTAGTTCTGTTGGCGATTCCGATAAGATAACAATATCGTCGGTATAAAGCAGGATTTTCACTGTAGTATCAGCAACATTTACACCACCAGGGAGTACATCAACTAGATCATTTATATATAATGAAAATAGCACCGGGCTTAATATGCACCCCTGTTTTACACCTATATCAACCTAATCTTATATAAAAATGGAGTTGTGTATGTTTGTTTGTTTGTGGTTTATAGGAGACTACACCACTGGACCGATCGTATTGAATTTTTTAGAGTAGGTAACTGCCTATCCGGAAGGAAAAATAGGCTTTATTTTTTTGGATTTTTCAAGTGGGCGTGGCACCTCCCATACAAAGTGAATTTTTAACATCTAATTTTAACATATAATATCTGGAGTACTACGACAGCAAGAGTTTTGAAACTATGTACACGTATATATTAAAATAATAAAGAGTTGTGGAAAAAATGGGCGGGATTTGAACAATGGGCGGGGTACCCACCATACAAAGTAAATATTAAATGTCATATATCTAGAGTACTGTAATAGGTAAGGTCTTGAGACTTTGTGTGAGTTCAAAAGTTATCAACGTTAGTACTCGAAAAAAATGGGCGGAATCCGATCAGTGGGCGTGGTACCTCCCACACAAAGTAAATATATAATGTCATATATCTGCAGTACTGTAGTAGTGAAAGCCTTGGAACTTTGTCTGAGTTCATGAGTTATTAATGTGAGAAGTCCCATAACAAAATGGGCGGGATTGGACCAGTGGGCGTGGCACTTCCTATAAAATAGTTTCCTACAAAACGTATTCCCTGCATTTTATTTCGTTACGAGGGGTGTAGCGAAGCGCATCGGGTTACTGCTAGTTCTTTTATAATTTTAAAGAAATGAAAACAAAACAAGTAAGAAAATTATAGTCGGTCTAGACCGCTATATGATACCTTATACCATGCGTTTAGAGACCCTATCTCATAGGCCCAACTAACTGGACATAGAAAATAAGCATAAACAAAATTTGAGTGGGATTTTTATTATTTTTTTGGCTGCGGATATGAAAAAGTTCATATCGGATGCTATATCTATATGGGGACTAGGCCCAAAAATGGACCGATCCTGACTATGTTTGGTAAAGTCTCTTGTATTTTGCAAAAATATATACAAACAAAATTTGAGAAGAATCGGTGCATATTTTTGTTTTTTGATAGATTTAAGTGAAGATCGGGAAGCAGCTCTATATGGGGCCTATGACTAAGAGTTGTCCCATAGGGACAATTTTTGGACTACTCAATAATGGATGTAATAAACGCATACAAACCCAATTTGAGTAAGATCTATATGACAATTTGGATCTTATGGCAATTTATGTCGATTTCACAGGGGTCATTTGTATGGGGGCTAGGTCTGAACATGGGCCGATTCTCACCATTTTCAATAGCGTTCATCCTATGGCCGATAAAAGCTTATATACCAAATTTCATCAAAATGTATTCATATTTGCGACCTGTAGTTTGATTACAAGGTTTACATGGACACACAGACGGACGGACGGACGGACATCGTTAAATTGAATCAGTTAGTGATTCTGATTCGATCGGTATAATAAAAGATGGGTCTAGGTCAAATATTTTTGGTAGTTACAAACAGCAGCACAAAGTCATTATACCCAAACCACATAGTGGTATAGGGTATAAAAATAAAAAATGCACTACATATTTTTAAATTAAAAACTCAACTTAAATATTTAAACAAGTAACATCTTTAAGGAACATAAAATATAAAATGATTTTAAAGTTTTTAAGAAATAAAAACCTAATTTTAAAATAAAAAAAAATTCTTCTATATACGGAATATACAGGAACATAAAAAATGGTATAAGGATAAATTTTATTCGGTACCATCTTTTGAAATATTTAGTCCTACGTCCACACCTTCAACTGCGTTCATTGGTAACTACCTACCAGAATTTCTTTCAGGCAGAGGTTTATTTATTTTAATAGCAAATTCAGTTATAGTACCTTTTGATCGTTCGATGGAGAGTTCTTTATACAGCTCCTTGTATCGACTCATACAGGATTGTAGATCTGATTGAAATTTCGTTTATGTGATTATTTATCAGAAAATGATCTACCAATTTATTTGCCATTTGAAGGCAAACAATAATTCAGCTTGGGTTATTGATGACGGAATTTCGTCTCTATCAGTGCGTCCATTTGGGTCAACGTCTTCCAGTGCAACCTCTAATAACTCTGTAATGTTAGAGCTGGTGGAAGGAGACAAGTGGAAAGATTGATGCTAGAGCGGGATCGCCATGTATGGAAAAGTTGTAGTCATCAGTTTAGCAGCAGCAGGAGCTCAGGTGTGTTTACACTAATCCCTATGTACACGTAAACACTACAAATCGTCTTCATTAATAACTCTATCAACAACGGCCATATGGCCTTCCAACACATATTTAAGGTTTTATATCTGAAAACGAAAAAGCAGCGTGTTTTATGCAATCCATTATGGAAATTTTTTTTTCATGCGTCATTGATGTTAACAACATTCTGCATTTTATTAAAAATGTATTGAAATGATCACTTTATGCAATATGTTTTGAATGTTACGATAATGCCCTGGTTGAATTAGGGCTGCAATATTAGGAGTAATTATCTATCAACAAAAGAATTTTAAATAGCATGCCTTTATCATTCCTATAACGTTTTACTTCTGGAACAAAACAATTGTGGAACCATTCACTAAAACCTGATGAAGTAACCGACAACTTTTTATTTGCCATCCAATGAACTTGCAGTGCTCATGCTTGGATAGATATATTTATTTAAAAACATAAGTCTATCTTTGGCTACCTTAAAGCCACTTTTTTGTTTTA
The DNA here is from genome assembly GCA_963682025.1 of Cordilura impudica. Taxonomy (NCBI): domain Eukaryota; kingdom Metazoa; phylum Arthropoda; class Insecta; order Diptera; family Scathophagidae; genus Cordilura; species Cordilura impudica. The sequence continues at coordinate 118,601,911 of OY821520.1, forward strand.
CTATGTACGTTCGGCTTTGCATTCTTTTCAAGAAAAGGCCGGTCTTATCGGCTTAAACACTTGTAGGTCGATTATGGATGGCAACCAAGGTTCAGAAAATACACACATGAAACACACAATGTTCTGTTCAAAAGCAGCGAACACATATCTTTATTTTCATATCAATTATGTGCGTTTCTAAATTTTCTACGGTGTCCAACACAACCATGACTGTGTTCGTTTTAATATTTCGTTATTTACACGAACATTTTTGTATCACATACTTTTTGTTTCAATCACACATAAAGCACACATTTTTGAGTGTTGCTTTATTTGAAGTTCATGTTCTGGTACGTGTACTGAAAAAAAAAAGAAACACAGAACATATACAATAAACAGGTTCGAGTTCAGTTATATTTTAAACACGACTTAAAATATAACTGAACTCGAACCTGTTTATTGTACATGTTCTGTTTTTTCTTACTACACGAGCCACAACACGACTTAAAATATAACTGAACTCGAACCTGTTTATTGTACATGTTCTGTGTTTTTTTTCAGTACACGTACCAGAACATGAACTTCAAATAAAGCAACACTCAAAAATGTGTGCTTTATGTGTGATTGAAACAAAAAGTATGTGATACAAAAATATTCGTGTAAATAACGAAATATTAAAACGAACACAGTCATGGTTGTGTTGGGCACCGAAGAAAATTTAAAAACAAACATTATTGGTATGAAAATAACAATATGTGTGTGTTGGTCTAAGTTATGTTTGTTTACATATATGTGCGAGTTTTTTTATTCAGTGTGTGTTTTTTTCTGAACTCTGATGGCAACCGAACTTTAGTTGCGTTGCCAGTTGCCAAAAAGATATTACATATGGCAACTGGCAACTGAGAACTGTCAATTTCAGTTGCCAGATAGACAACCACAAATTTGTGGTTGCTGTTAATATTTTTATAAAGTAGAAAAGTAATTTTTGTATTATTAATATACATATTTCTTAAATTATAGATTTCAAAATGGCAGCTCAATAATTTTAACAATTAAATTTGTAATGTTATATAGTTTTAGGGAAATGTGGACCTGATATGAATTAACTCTGAATGCATATAAAAGTTTTAAAAAAACCAGAATGGTATTTTGTTTTAATAAATAAGTTTATCGATTCCTTAATATTAAAAACTTGTTTTCAAAATCCGCAGCAAACTCTTGCTTCAATGGGCTGTTGTTCCATATGAATGCATCATAAGTAGATTCAGGATTTTTATACGCATTTGGTAATCATACTCGTACATCTAGAAAAAAGTCATCATTATAGTAAAAATTAATACATAAGTATTAGTTATTATGTTACTTACCAGCAAAACGTTCAAGCTAAAATAACCCTTCCCATTCATATATAAATGACGAACGTGTTCCTTGGCTCCCATGATACTGTCCTTATATATTCTGACTGCTAGATGAACCACTGCGTCTTTTGGCAGTCGAAATAAACTTTGCAACTAACAAAAACTTAATAAAATATTTTTAATTTTTTTAAATTCACTTTTTTTTCCTGGCTTGTTTAAAATTGTTTGATTGTTTACATTTATTTTTAGTTGCTAAACTGTCAAATAGCATTATCGATAACTTTTTGGCAACTGAAGAAAGTTGCCTTGCATAATACCAGTTTTAATGTCAGTTACGTTGCCTTTTGACAACGGAACTAAAGTTCGGTTGCCATCCATAATCGACCCATTGGTCACTATTGTTGAATTCTTTGGCAGCTGCAATATTTCCAGAAGCTCTATTGGAGTAAGCAAAGGACACGATAAAACTTGGTGATTGCATTCGAGCCATAATGCACTAAAATTTTATTTAATCTGAATTGTTTTTACCCGTTTCTTAATGTTTCTTATTTGTTTTTCTGTAACCTTAATTTTATTTAACTTCTTTGTCTATTATCTTAATTTGTATACCCTATACCACTATGTGGTGTGGGTATAATGAGTTTGTGCTGATGTTTGAAACTATCAAAAAATAGTTGACCTAATCAGTATTTGAGTCGAATTAGTAATTTTAGTTTTTCTAATTGTAGCTCTGATTAATATTTGGTTATTACATTTTATATTTACAAGTATATTTACAAATAAATAAATTAAAAAAAAAAACAATTTTCATAAATTGAAATTAAAAAGATGACTTAAAAGTAAAAAACAAATAATTTTAAGAGGAAAAACATTTTTTAACTAAATTAAAGATTAAAATTAATATAAAAAATAGATTTAAAAGTTTAAAATCTAAATTAATGTATACAAGCAATAAAATTATAGTCGGTCTAGGCCGACTATACAATACCCTTTATAAGGCGTTTCGCGAGAGAGGCTTGGATTTAACTTTGCTGAGACAGTAACAGGATATAGTAAATAATCATAAACCAAATTTTAGTGCTATTGTTATAAATTTGTGGCGTGCAGATATGTTATTTTTATATTGGGACTAAGTCAAAAAATGGACTGATCATGACCATATTTAGTAAAACTTAATTTTATCAAAAACATAAACGATTTAACGATGTCCGTCAGTCCGTGTGTCCATGTAAACCTTGTAATCAGTATACAGGTCGCAAATATGAATAAATTTTGCTGAAATTTAGTATGATGAACCCTATTGAAATTGTTGAAAATCTTCATGTTCAGACCTAGTCTCCACACAAATGACCCCTATGAGATCGACTTAAATTGTCATAATATCCAAATTGGGTTCGTGTGTGTTTTTTACATCCATTTATCAGTAGTACAAAAGTAAACCCTATAGGTCTTAATCATAGCCCCGATATAAAGGTGCTTCCTGATCTTCACTTAAATCACTCAAATTTGGTTTATGCTTATTTTCTATATCCAATTAGTTTGACCTAAGAGATGGGGTCTCTAAACGCATGGTATATGGTATCGTATAGTCGGTCTAGACCGACTATAATTTTCTTACTTGTTTTAATTTCATATGATATTTTTTGAATTTCAAACTGAATTTTTGAATTCCTTTGAATTACAATTGAAAAAGGTGTAGTCGTATGTCTGTCACTTAAGTCGTATATAGAAATTAAACCTTCACAAGAAAATTGATGACAGTGTTCATTACACTTCAAAATTTGGCGAGTGTCATGTGTCATGTATGCAGTCAAAGACGAAAAAAAAAAATAAAAAAAATCATAAAAAGAAGTATTCGTACATTTAAAATATAAATAAAAAATAAAAAAAATAAAAAAATAATTTACATTAAATATTCCATAAGTTAGTAAATTGTAGGATATCCTTTACGCTTTACGACCTCTGTGAAGTATGCTCTTTACTTATTTCACTCATCCAAAATGACGCTTTTAACATTTCCTTTGAAGTTATTTTATGCTGACGGATTCTGCGCTCCAGTAAATCCTACAAATGCTCTATAGGACTATGATCAGGTGGTTGATGTGGTGATATTAATTAATTGATTCTTAATATTGTAGGAGCACCCACAGTTTGACTTTTTGATTTTTGAATGCAAAAAATATATATATATATATCTCAAAACAGCTGAATACATTTTATCCAACGTTTCTCCAATTATTTATCTCTTCTAAATAATAGTATTTTCAAGGTCCCTTAAATAGGCATTTGTTTAATCAATTATTTCATTGGAGCTAAAGCTTTTTCCCCCCAAAGCCACTTCTCTAGGTTTGGAAATAAAAATTAGTCACTGGGGCTTGATCGAAGTTGAATTGGTCCAGTAAGTTGGCAAAATATTCACCGTTTATTTCCCTTTTGCCTTTGATCTTCTTAGGCGCCGGTTTGCCTATCATTTAGTCTGCTGCTTAGTGTCCGGTATTTTGTAATGTGGCTCCATGTTGCATCAATCGGGCCCAAAACTAATTTATATTACGGTTGGACAATGACAAACGCTACTTTGAAGTTGTCACACGATTTCGATTATGGTTAATTTTAAGCAAAATTAACAGCTTTGTAAAATCACTCTGATCATTTGAAATCAAAATCACAGAGCTATATAATATGCTTATGGCATGAACAATCTCAAGTACTCTTACTCTTCGATCGGGTGTAGTAACTTCAGTTGGCTATCCAGAACGTTTGACAGCACTGTTGCTAGTGTGAGGACAATGAAACCAGGTCAATCCTTAAAATCCCAAAAGTACTTATCAAGCTTCTCCTTGGTTTGAGTGATGATTTTTTGTCCGGTAAAAGTAATGTTTTATGAGCATTCAAAATTCTCTTTTTTTTTCTCATTTTTGCAACAATTCTCGAGGTTGAAGCTGACGGAGCTTGCTCAAACATTGACATGACTCTATCATCACATGGTAGTTGACGGGAACAGTATTGATTTTTAATGCACTACAATGGAAGTTTAAAAAGTCACACTCGTAATTTAAAATACTATAAATTTTTGTTAAATTCAGTCGAAGTTTCAATTAAGTTCACATTTTCTAAAACTTAACGGATTGGAGATAGCTCCTTAGGGCGCCAGATCATTCATATATAATTTTTACTTGAAAATATTTGAAAATCATTGGTCCTTCGAGCCGGATCTTAAAATTTAGGTTTCCTCGAAATTTCTGCTTTTTTTAAACTAACTAGTATATTTTTGAACATTTCAATTAAATAATCCATACTTAACAAACGGTTATCTTTAGATGCTAGTTTTATTAAACTTCTAATTATCCCCAAAATTGCCTGACTTAAAAAAATACTTAAATTTTTAGAGGTGGGTATATTAACATATTACTTTTTAATTTTAGGAAGGTAGTTTTAATTTACTTAAATTAAAATACTTTTAACGTTGTATTTTATGCAATTTGTTAGATTATATTTTTTATGTGTTGTTGATAAGCCGATATTTAACTTAAAAAGCCTTATAAAACCCTTCGCTAGATTAAAACACTTTATTGTTATTTTCCCCCTAATTTCGTTATATTAACACTTTCTTTAATCTTCCAGGTCCGATGGGCTGATATTGAAGAAAAACGTGAACAAGAAAAAATGCGTGCTGTTGGATTTGTAGTTGGCCAAACCGATTGGAAACGTATGATGGACCCCAATGCTGCCAAACGCGCGTTAAATAAAACTAAATATATTGAACGTGTTAATAAACGCCGTTAAAAAATTTAAAATAAATTAACCTACGGCATTTATTATAGTGTTTTAAACATATTTAAGTTTATTTAAAAAGAAAAGAAGATTAAAATATTTTACATTTTGCTTAAGAAAAAATAAACAATTTGTAATAATGTACCACTTCATACCATTTTATATTTAAACAAGCATCATTCGATGGATTTTTTCTCTTAAAATTTTTAAATATATTTTACTCACGATTGCATTAAATTTTAAATTTTAATACTTGAACTATATTATTCTAATATATGTATTAATTAAATTATGAAGATAAATAAAGAAATTAATATTTAGATTTGAATTGTAAAGGTCAATTTAGTCTATCATTATATCACCCAGGAAAAATAGCATCCTTGGCGTACAAATTTTGTGAAAAGTTCGATCATTACCAGTAAATTGGACATGAGTTTGCCATTGAATGGAAGTTATATTTGTTATGCATCCTAAGAAGTATATTCTAACTAGTGCGTAGGATATTATGAGAAATCATTTCTTTTGAACATATACTTTTAAAAACAATAATAGCACTTTTTGACATTTTTTCCCATATAAATTTCAACTTTTAATATTCAGTATCCGTTAGACAGAAAAATTTTTGTGTGCAGACTTTCATATAAGCTTGGAGAGATATTTTTTTTTTACAAAATATTGTTTATATCCTAAAGTTTTTTATAGTTTATCATATAGCCCAAAACCTTAATAGAGTTTTGGAAACAATTACAAATCATAAATGTCAATCGATAATTATTTAAAAAAAAATTCGTTAACTAGCACGGAAAAAGTGTGCGTGCAAAAGGAAAAACAACGGATTTCTAGCAATTTATTTGTTGTTAACAGTTCAATTTAGTGACATTTTTAATTCCGTTTTTTCAACAATCAATACAACTTTTTAAAAATTATTCGCCATAAATCGAAAGGGAAAAATAGGTTAAATCTGAAAGGAAAACAATAGTGGATTATGAATATTAATTTGTTGAATTCATAGAAAGAAACAGAAACTCTTTTATATAAAGCACAATCTGGCTGCCGTTGTACGAGAGCGTATCAATAAATCCGTTGGTTTTTGAAAAAAAAAAAAAATTTATTTTTCAACATACTGAACGTTTGTCCAACGTTTACCCAATTTTTTATCTTCCAAATAATAGGTTATCTCAAGGTACTCAAAATTGGCATTTTCATACGAGAGCGGCCCCAGATCAACCCGACCTGACGTATAGATGGTGGCAGTTGTTTGAAAAAAATTACTGTGGCGAAAAGTGACAACCTTATAAAACAGATGCTTTAAGTCTCAAGGCGCCACATGGTTTAGTATTTTCTTGGAGCCATCAAAAGTAAACGTCCTCAGTGAATTTGTAAACATTGAAAAATTGGTTCATCGTTATGCAAGTCAACACTTTCATTTAAAAGGGCTCAGTCGACCAATAGTAAAGACGAGCAAGATTCTACTCTGGGGTGTCTGCTCTGCACCTTCGTTGACGACTATAAATATTAGGTGGCATAGTTTGTTTAAACGAGTGGTCCACCAATTGATGTGGCCACGGCAGAAACGATTAAGAAAATCCACAAAATGGTATTGGATGATCGTCGGCTGATGGTGCGTGAGCTAGCTGAAATGATAGACATTGAAAAAAGTGCTATGCGCACATATTGACCGAAAATTTGAAGATGAGAAAGCTTTCCGCCAGATGGGTGCCACGTTTACTCACAATGAAACAAAAACAGCGTCGTGAATATGTTTCAATGGAGTGTTTAGCGATGTTTCACCACAATAAACTTTTTGTGTCGATTCGTATCCATGGATGAGACATGTGTCAACCACTTCACACTTGAGACAAAGGAACAGTCAAAACACTAGACTGAAATGGGAGAATGGTGTCAAAAAAAAAAAAAAAAATTTCTTCGCTTCAATGCGTCATCTCAAATATATGTAAAGTGCATATGTAGGTATGTACAAAACCGTACATCACATATGACAACTCTTACGAAAACTGAGAATAGTGGAAATTAAAAGTGTAAAATATTCAAAAAATTCAAAAATAACGATTGTTTGTTTGGACAGAGTTGTATCTTCTGAAATTAGTACAAAGTAAAGCTGTATGGTAGAAAACTGAATCTAACCACACTGCTCGTAGGCCTGACTTTAGGTGAGTGTGTTAAAGCGCTGACCAAAAAGTGCAAGTACGAGTGTATGTGAAGGTTCATGGTTCAAACCTCACGGCCTCCCTAAGTAGAAAAATTTTCATTTAGAAACAATCTATTCAATTCAAAACATAACAATTGTCACAATGTTCAATAAATCGCTGATGAAGACTGAAATGCCAGAAACCGGTCCGATTAAGAATACAGTGCAGTTATGAATTTTTGAAATATGTGTTTTCTTCTTTACCACGCACCATTTAAAAAAAAAAAGGCGAAGGCATTTCCATCAGCAGGCAAGGTTTTGATGTCTATTTTTTATGGTGTGCTTGGCATAAATTTAATACCCCATACCACTTTGTGGTCAGGGTATAATGACTTTATGCTGATGCTTGTATCTACCGACCATCTGTCTGTCCGAACGTCTGTGTGTCTATGTAAACCTTGTAATCAAACTCAGGTCGCAAACATGAATATATTTTGATGAAATTTGGTGTATAAGCTTTTATCAGCCATAGGACCAACGATATTGAAATTGGTAATAATCTAGCCCATAAAAACAAAGTTTTTATTGAAACTCTTTCTTTCCTTATGCATATGAGTTTTGAATCTCTCAGTGACTGTGCGTGACTGCGTGACTATTTTAAAATTAATCTTTGGTCACAAGTCTATGGATCAAGTTTCAGATTGATTGGATGAGGGAAAATGGGGTTTAAATCACTACATGACAATGCGTGACTGTGTGTGACTAACTTAAAATTAATCTTTGGCCACAACAAGTCTATGGACAAAGTTTCAGATCGATCGGATGAGGGGAAATGGGGTTTAAGTCAATCTGTGACTGTGCGTGACTATGCGTGACTGTGTGTGACTATCTTAAAATTAATCTTTGGCCACAACAAGTCTATGGACAAAGTTTCAGATCGATAGGATGAGGGGAATTGAGGTTTTAATCTCTCCGTGACTGTGCGTGACTATTCGTGACTGTGCGTAACTGTATCAAAGTTAATCTTTTTCACGGCAAGTCTATCGACCAAGTTTCAGATCGATCGGATAAGGGGAAATAGGGTTTAAACACTCCGTGACTGTGCGTGATTATGCGTGACTGTGCGTGACTATATCAAAATTAATCTATAGTCACAACAAGACGGATTTTTCTTGAATTTTTGTTTTGTATATGTTTTTGCAAAAAATAAGTGACTACCAAATGTGGTCAGGATGGGTTCATTTTTTGAGCTAGCATCCTATGCGAACTATATCTGCAAGCAAAAAAATTCAATTTCGGTTTATGCTTATTTTCTATATCTAGACCGACTATATTTTTCTTACTTGTTATTAATTATCTTCAAAAAGTAAAAACAATCAATGGCGCAAATTATGCTAAATTATGCAGTTTTTAAGTAATAATATTATGGAAAAAAGGCGGCATTTGGCGAAAAGGAAACTGTTGTTTCATCAAGACAATGCACCAGTTCACACATCTACTATTGCGATCGCCAAAACCCATGAATTAATGTTCGAATTGCTTCATCACGCACCTTATTCGCCAGATTTAGCTCCCTCGGATTATTTTCTATTTCCAAATTTAAAAAAATCGCTCGGTGGTAAAAAATTTGCCAACAATGAAGAGGTGGGGTCCTGGATTGATGGCTATTTTAAAGAGCTAGACAGTTCTTACTATAAACAGGGTATCGAAGCTATGGAATGTCGTGTGGAAAAATGTATGGAGCTAAAAGGAGATTACGTTGAGAAGTAGAGAAAAATTTTCCCAAATTCTCTTTGAATTTGAATTTTATTTGACAACCCCATACAACAAGATATGTATCTTTTAATTTAAAGTATGGGAAGTGAAAAGTTTTAATTACATAATTGGTTTACATATAAAATATTTAAAAATTAAATTAATTACACAATAAACATAAATATAAATATAAAAAAAAATAAAATATATGATACATAAATGGAATAACATGAAATAGAGAGAAAAAAGAGGAAAATAAAAATATTATAAATAATATTATAAATAAATAAAATGAGATATAAAATGGATATTAACTGACAGGTTGATATTTCAGGTTGAGAAATGTTTTCTAATCTCGTTACTAAAACTTGTTGCGTTGTTGTTGGTTTGCATTTTGTGTGGAAGAAGGTTCCAAAGATGGATGGCGTTAAAAAAAAATTGCCATTCGGTTATTAGACTTCTGCAGCAGAGAGAGACTATTTTTTTACCCCTCACAGATTGAAAGAAAGTGAGGCGATCAAACAAGATACGCGGCTCCTTAATGTATATTATTTTATGAAGCTGTATGAGCATTCTTACGTTCATTAGATTTTCAAAGGACAAGCCATACAACTGTTTCGTGTAGAAATATACTCGATTATGATCACGCTTTGAAAGTCCATAAACATATCTAATTATCTTATTGTAGACAACATTTAATTTACATTTACTTGTGGAATCACAATGTGCAAAAAGCTCACAGCCGTATAGCAAACAGGGCATTAAATAGACCTTAGCAATAAGCATTCTGATTTTCAAAGGTGTACAGAACTGTATTGGCCATAACGTTCAAAGCATATAGCTCATCTTGCCAACTACAGAGTTGACGTGATTCGACCAACTAAGCGTGCTATTAAAAATAATGCCAAGGTTTCTCACAGATGAAACAATTTCAATTTCCTGTTGTTAAGAATGATATCAAAATCAACATTTAAGTGTACCGATCTTTTGTGTATTACAAGACATTTGGACTTTTGAGGGTTTAAACAAAGCCTATTTTTCGAAGCCCATAGATAAATTTGGTTAAGATCATAGTTAAGTTTGCCGACTTTTTCAGGAATACATTTTACCGAACTGCCCAAATAAAGTTGCACATCGTCACCATACATTTGCAGTTTAAATCGAACCCTGCGGTATTCCTCTCTCAACAGCAAAGCTATTGAGTAATAATTGTTTAAAAACACTGATTGAAAACGATCAGACAGATACGATTTAAGTAGCAAAGTTGACGTGTATGAAAAATTTAATAGTTGACTAAGTTTAAGGCCGAGTATAGAGTGGTCAACGGTGTCAAAAGCCTTCGCATGGTCAAGCAGGACTAAAATATTAATTTTGCCAATGTCAATGTCTCCGAATATTCTCACTAACATTGATAAGAGCAGTAATACAGCTATTTTTGGGCCGAAAACCTGATTGTAAATCAGTCAATAATTTAAAACGATTCAGGTGCTCACTAATTTGAATGTGCATAAGTTTTTCAAGGACTTTGGATAAGAAAGGTAAGATTGCGATTGGTCGAAACTCTGAGTTCGATTTCGGTACTGGTATGACCTTTGCATGTTTCCACTTGGTTGGAAAAACACTCGTGGTGAGAATTGTGTTAAAGAAATAGGTGATAAACGGCAATAGTTGTGGTAGTATTAATCTAATAAATCTTGGGTCCATAGTGTCGTAACCTATAGCATTTGATTTTACCTTCAAAAAACAAGTTAACACGTCGATTCCAATATCACGTATCGTTTGCCATGTTTTCTTGCTGTCCATAGCCTTTTCAAAACGATAAGCATAATATATAGATTTAGCTCTTCTTATCTCTCGATTTACATCCCTTCTTCGTATGGAAAACTCGTCCTTTAGTTCTGGGATCTTAAACTTCCTCCAGCGCGAGTAAGCCTCATCTCTACGATCAATCATTCGCTTTATAGTTGTATTGAACCACGGCCTAGTTTTCTCCGTAATATGTCTAGTTCTCAGTGGAACAGTAAGATTGTATAAATGTGAAATGTTATCAAGAAATGATAATTGCTCATCAGAAGACGGCACGTAGTACAAACAGTTCCAGTTTATCAACGCCAAATTTTCAACCAAAGCTTGATAATTGATTGATTTAAAGTCACGATAACTAAAGGTTTGAACCTCACGAAGCAAGTTGAAGTCGTAAGAAATAAAGATCAGGTCATGCCTAGAAAAACAAGGTCCAGTCAGTTGATCATATAAATTGACTTTAGAGACATCGTTTGTTTCTTTCTAAGGTGGGGTTTTCTGGCATCACCCTCGTAGGCGGAGCTAAATCTCTATCGAATTCTTGACGAATACTTACGTGTGCACGCGCGTATAGTCTTGATGAAATGTCACTTGTTGCCGCTATACGCTCGTCATTAAATCGTTCGAATAAGTTGGCCTAGTGTCGTCTTGGCCTTGTTGCCAAGGTTGCCTTTCTCGATGCCGGTTCGCCCGGAGAAACCCATTGTTTAGGCTGCTACTTGGTCTCCGGTGTGTTGTAAGGGATCCATGTTTCAAGTTGTCACACTGTAGCCTTTATGGTCAGTTGTTAGCAAAAGCGGCACCCATATTAGGGTTTAGCTTTTTAAAACTGAACTGATCACTGTACTACAAATATTAGGCGACGGAAGCATTGTTGATTCTTAATTAACTACCAATAAATTTCAAAAAGTTATCCGCCCTCTTTTTGAAGATATGATGGATAATTTAGATTTTTTGGAAAATACCAGCAATGATTCAGGAAAAAATAGAAATATTTATAATAATGCTCTAGCGAGTTGTTAGTAGAGCGCAATAATCATCTCAAATGCCGATCCTAAGCTAGCTATCCGTGACTATAGATTTTGGTTACAAGTGCAATCAGAGATTACTTCTATTGGTTGCAAAAGATGGCTATAAAAAATGTTTGCCCTAGACTCTTCTGTGCTTATACCGATCGACAAAAAAATTACGCCCAATTGAGGTCAATACCGCCGTAATAATTGGAAACATGCACAAGTTTTGGAATTCGGGAAATTGAAAGTGCGCGACATCGTAGAAGACATGTAAAGGGTGATTTTTTAGCTATTATCTTTTTGGAAACACTGGTTTAAACAGCTGACGCACGTTTCGTGTTTTGTTTCATTGTCAAACATCTTCAGTTTGGTCTATAATTTAACCATGAATCGTCTTACAAACGAACAACGCTTGCAAGTTATTGAATTTTATTATCAAAATGCGTGCTCTGTTAAGAAAGTTCATCGCGCGCTTCTTCCATTTTATGGTCAGTTTAATCGACCCACTGAAGCGGCTATTCGGGCTATTGTGACTAAATTTCGCACCAAATTTACATTGTTGGACATTAAACCACCAACACGCTTACGTTGGGTGCGAACTGAAGAAAATATCGCAGCTGTATCGGCCAGTGTTAATGATGACCATCAATTATCGATTCGTCGCCGTTCGCAGCAATTGCGCCTCTGTTAGTTACTCAACAACGTGGAAAATTTTGCGGAAGGATTTAGGTGTGAAGCCTTTCAAAATACAGCTGGTACAAGAATTTAAGCCGAAAGACGTACCGCAACGTAGAATTTTTGGTGAATGGGCTCTTGGAAAGTTGGCCGAAGATCCACTTTTTACCGAAAAATTGTGTTCAGCAACGAAGCTCATTTTTGGGCTCAATGGGTACGTAAATAACCAGAATTGTCGATTTGGGAGTGAATATCAGCCAGAAGCATTGGAAGATCTACCAATGCATCCAGAAAAAGTCACAGTTTGGTGAGGTTTATGGGCTGGTGGCATCATTGGACCGTACTTCTTCAAAGATGATGCGAATCGTAACGTAACTGTGAATGGTGGGCGCTACCGAGAGATGATATCCAACTTTTTTTTGCCCAAAATGCAAGAGCTTGACTTGCATGACATGTGGATTCAACAAGACGGTGTCACATGCCACACAGCACGCGCAACAATGGACTTATTGAGAGGCGAGTTCGGTGAACATTTTATTTCACGTTTGGGACCGGTCAATTGGCCGCCTAGATCGCGCGATTTAACGCCTTTAGACTATTTTTTGTGGGGCTATGTTAAAGCTCATGTCTATACAGACAATCCCGCTTCAATTGACGCATTGGAAGACAACATTGAAGCATTTATTCGTGAGATACCGGCCGAAATGTTGGAAAGAGTATGCCAAAATTGGACTAAGCGGATGGACCATTTGAGGCGCAGTCACGGTCAACATTTGCATGATATAATCTTCAAACATTAAATTATATGGACCGTACTATCGATTCAAATAAAGATTTCATGCATTTTTTTGAATTTTATGTGCTTTTTTTTTGGAAAACTTTCCTATAGCTCTTAAAAAATCACCCTTAAAATATGTCTCAGTAGTTGCAATTTTGGAAGAACGTTTCAACGACGATTTTAATTAAACAAAAATTAAATTTTACCAAGAATGCGTAGTCGGTTTCCTGTGCTATTAAAAATTACGACGAACGGCTTACTATTTAGAGAAGCCCGGAATGTGGTAGAAAGAAGTTTGATTCTAAAATATTGCCACTTACATAAGGAAAATCTGAATATTTCGGTTAAGAAAGCAGCTCAAAAAAATCTATTGCTTGGAGAAGGTAGGACTCAAATCGTTTTATATACAGAAGGTGCCAGATCGAAATTCCAAGAAGATTATCGAGGGTAAAAAAAGTGCTAAAAAATTTAAGCGTAATTTCATTAACAAGTGTAAATGCTGCGTTATGGACGATGAAACATAAGGGCTTGACGACTTCTCACAGTTATCAAGAGTGGAAAAAACGAAGTTCCCGAAAAAGTTTGAAGTTTGGTAGGCTATTTGTAGTTGTGGGAATAGAAGCAGTTATAATATGACAACGGTTATTCCGATTTGTACATACAATAACAGAAGTTTACAAAAGAGACTACTTTCATTCCTAAAGCAGCATGTCATAACAGTAAATCGGCTGTTGAGTGGTAAAACACAAAAAATCAATTTCATACCAAGAAATGCAAATCCACTCAACTGCCCATTACTAAGACCCATAGAAAGATATTGGGGTGCTACAATAAGAGTTATGAAGAGCACAAAGAACATCAACAATAACTTACTTTTTGTTCGGAAATGGTCTGTGTTCAGCAAAAGGATCACTTAAAATACTCTAAAACGATAAAAAAAAGACAATTCCTTTTGCAAAATGGTGTACAATAAATATTTTGTTAAGTTTATTTTATTTAATCAATAGATGTTATTTTATTTACATGATATTTTTACGATATTATTAATATCTATATGTGGCATAACGTAAATGTTGTAATCCAGATTGGCAAATAGCTTGTATTATTAACACAATGCATTTTTTTTTTCTTGATTTAAAAAAAATTAAATTTATTGGAATTAAAAAAGATTGCACAACAAATTTATTTATTATAAATTTTCTATAATTGAACAAATTTCTAAGTATTTATGTTACATGTAGAACTAAGAGCCATTTAGAATATTTATTACATCATTTATCGCAAGTTGAGTTTTGCCAAAATATTGCAGTCTTATCCGTTGTATATTGGGCAAACGCCTAAAAATGGAACGTATTTTCAGCTAAATCTAGATTACATATTGTGTATGTATTAACTAGATTGATTCTGTAGGACATGGGGGTTAAGTCGAGCGCTGCTCCCTTCACTTTAACAATTAAGCCATTGACATGGGACGAATAACATTGTGGAACAAATTCAGGTTAGCACAAGTTAGGTCGATTCTGGGAGTGAGGGGTGAAAATAGAGGCTAAATTAGAAGACCCGTATCGCGGCGTTTGTTTATGTTAGTTCGAATTTTTTTTTAAATGACCTTCGAACTTTGCAGTCAAATGCCGATTTTCAGCATATTGTTTATATGGTTTTTTGGCTATAACTCGTCGACTAATTGATATTTTTTCAATCTGTAAAAGCCAAATTATTCTAGAGATCTGTGCAACAATTAAAATTTTTTAAAAAATTGATTTAGAAAATTTTTTTGGTGCTTATGACGCAAAATGTTGGAAAAATTATTTATTTTTCATGCTTTTTGAAAACACATTTTCCACAAAACTAAGTCTTTTTTGCTTTCTGTTTGATCTATAATATGCTTCTCAGTTCCTTCAATAAATTTCATTTGAAAAGAAAACAATCATAATACAAAACTTGCGTTTTCCAGCTTAATATTAATTTACTTCTCATTTTTTATGTACCAATTTTGTTCAGTGTTGGTTTTGAAGAAACATTGAAGAAGAAATTATAAAAATATGGAAAAAATATATTTTTGAAATGTTAGTTATGAAAAGTTTTAAGTAAAAAAATTAAATAAATTAAATTAATGATTTAGCCAGTTGCCGTTTAGCAGGCGGCTGTGGATCAACATCACTGCTCTGCGTAATATCTTGGTCATCGTCATCATCATCAGAAAGGTCGATAATTTCGTCCAACAGATATTCTGGAATTTCATCTTTGTCTTCCCCTTCTTCCTCTTCTTCCTCGTCTTCCTCCTCTTCAAAGGTGTTTTTATACCACCAACAAATTTCAGCGAGTATTGCATCTGGAGATTTCTTTCCTCTGTACCTGAAACGAAAATAGTTTTCAATCGTTAACATGTTTAAATTGTGCACTCTGACAAGATACATATTAGAAAAATCTACGAATTCAAAATATGCACAGTCTATAGTTACCTTATTTCAAATGGACGCACTGTTTGGTGATAACGTTCGCCTTGCTTATCAGATTCAGTTGGCAACTGTTGAGCTGTTTTATGGTAGTTGATACATCCATAGCAATTTTCTTCTTGATGCGGGCTGTTGTCTAACCACATCATTGGTATACCAAAAGTCATAGCCTTCTTCTTTTCACTTTTCCATTGCATAAGAGTTGAATAGCAATTAAAGCAAACTTTTTTAGGGGCATAGTTTACGTCAGTGATAAACTCTTGCGAGAAATATTGTTTATAGGCTTCCAAAAAAAATCACTCGCATTGCCATATTTTTCATCGCTTGAAACGCCCACAAACATTACAAAAATGGTCCATTTTACATTTTGGTTCCGACATTTTTAATACAATATATATAACGGGTGATTTTTTAAGAGCTTGATAACTATTTTTTAAAAAAAAACGCATAAAATTTGCAAAATCTCATCGGTTCTTTATTTGAAACGTTAGATTGGTCCATGACATTTACTTTTTGAAGATAATTTCATTTAAATGTTGACCGCGGCTGCGTCTTAGGTGGTCCATTCGGAAAGTCCAATTTTGGGCAACTTTTTCGAGCATTTCGGCCGGAATAGCCCGAATTTCTTCGGAAATGTTGTCTTCCAAAGCTGGAATAGTTGCTGGCTTATTTCTGTAGACTTTAGACTTGACGTAGCCCCACAAAAAATAGTCTAAAGGCGTCAAATCGCATGATCTTGGTGGCCAACTTACCGGTCCATTTCTTGAGATGAATTGTTCTCCGAAGTTTTCCCTCAAAATGGCCATAGAATCGCGAGCTGTGTGGCATGTAGCGCCATCTTGTTGAAACCACATGTCAACCAAGTTTAGTTCTTCCATTTTTGGCAACAAAAAGTTTGTTAGCATCGAACGATAGCGATCGCCATTCACCGTAACGTTGCGTCCAACAGCATCTTTGAAAAAATACGGTCCAATGATTCCACCAGCGTACAAACCACACCAAACAGTGCATTTTTCGGGATGCATGGGCAGTTCTTGAACGGCTTCTGGTTGCTCTTCACTCCAAATACGGCAATATTGCTTATTTACGAAGCCATTCAACCAGAAATGAGCCTCATCGCTGAACAAAATTTGTCGATAAAAAAGCGGATTTTCTGCCAACTTTTCTAGGGCCCATTCACTGAAAATTAGACGTTGTGGCAGATCGTTCGGCTTCAGTTCTTGCACGAGCTGTATTTTATACGGTTTTACACCAAGATCTTTGCGTAAAATCTTCCATGTGGTCGAATAACACAAACCCAATTGCTGCGAACGGCGACGAATCGACATTTCACGGTCTTCAGTAACACTCTCAGAAACAGACGCAATATTCTCTTCTGTATGCACTGTACGCATTCGTGTGGTTGGTTTAATGTCCAATAAAGTAAACTGAGTGCGAAACTTGGTCACAATCGCATTAATTGTTTGCTCACTTGGTCGATTATGTAGACCATAAATCGGACGTAAAGCGCGAAACACATTTCGAACCGAACACTGATTTTGGTAATAAAATTCAATGATTTGCAAGCGTTGCTCGTTAGTAAGTCTATTCATGATGAAATGTCAAAGCATACTGAGCATCTTTCTCTTTGACACCATGTCTGAAATCCCACGTGATCTGTCAAATACTAATGCATGAAAATCCTAACCTCAAAAAAATCACCCGTTACAATGTTTTTTTTGTTATTTTTATGAAACCGATGCACTTAACTTAAATCACTCACAAAATGAAATAAGTTCCAAAAAAATTAAAAGCGAATTTTATCACGACCGAGCGAAAATTAAAACACATCAGCTTCGGCTGAGTTTCGAGTCTTAACTGAATCTTCATTTTTGAAATTAGTTCGATTGTATGAAATAAAAAAAATCGCTACCTGTACGGTGGTTGAAAACAAAAAAGTTGTTTTACTAATTCCTAATTCTTGGAACTTCCCTTTTTAATTACTTCTACCTAAATCGCTATTTATTTAATGGTTTTGGGATTTTTACCGCAAATTGTCGACTAAGACCATTTTCTTTTCAAATGAAATTTATTGAAGAAACTGAGAAGCATATTATAGATCAAACAGAAAGCAAAAAAGACTTAGTTTTGTGGAAAATATTTTCAAAAAGCATGAAAAAAAAAAATAATTTTTCCAACATTTTGCTTCATAAGCACCACAAAAATTTTCTAAATCAATTTTTTTTAAAAAATTTTAATTGATGCACAGGTCTCTAGCAATAATTTGACTTTTACAGATTGAAAAAATATCAATTAGTCGACGAGTTATAGCCAAAAAACCATATAAACAATATGCTGAAAATCGGCATTTGACTGCAAAGTTCGAAGGTCGATTAAAAAAAAAAATCGAACTAACATAAACAAACGCCGCGATACGGGTCTTCTAATTTAGCCTCTATTTTCACCCCCCACTCTCAGAATCGACCTAACTTTTGCTAACCTGAATTTGTTCCACAGTGTAATTTGTAACAAGAAGTGGTGTTACACTATAATTTGATTGCGAATAAAGATCGTGATGTTGTGAGGTTGTTGCCTTAAGTATATTATTTTCGCGTTCTTATTAATTGTAAATTAATAAATGACAAATTATAACCCAGATATTTGTAGCTGTTGTCATAAGCAAACTGCCAGTTTAGATTTGTGGATATTCTCGAGCCAGAACCAAATACAATTGCAGATTCAAGCACCTTGTCGTACAATAAGAAAACAGAGCATCGATCATTTTGTTGTAGTTTGGTTTGTATCTGCAACATTTACAACATTTGGTAATTCATCTGCGAGATCATTAACGTACTACGAAGGTAGTAAAGGGTTCAAGATACACCCTGATTTTAAACCAAGTTCTACAAAAAACGAGCTACCAATCCAAGTTTGTAAAATAAGCAATTTGTAGGAATCATATGAAAAGCACACGAAAAAACCAATTTATAATGCATTTTTATCATAAAGAATTTTTATTTTAAAGAATGTCTACACCGGAGGTTCGCATAAAAGGAATTAATTTCTTCTCTATTCAATTTTCTCTGTGTAGTGTTCCTGTTGTTATAAAGATGAATTTTTGCACGTGCTGGAAGTATCCCTGCTTCAAAACCCATGTAAAATTAAGGACCAGGAAGTCTGCTTTAAAATAATTTTCATCATCCATAACAACGCAGCAATTTTTCTTTCCCATAATTTCATACAATTTTTTCGATTTAGTTTTTATTACTTTCTTTTGCTCCTCTGAGACTTTTGGCACCTTTTGATTTCTTTCGGGACATTTATGTTTTTAAAATAAATTAAAACAGAAATTATCTCATCTTCACTCTATCTCATCTTCGTTGACGATTTTCCATCTTCTTCAGGAGTGTACAAAAAAATAAGTCCGTGACTTTTAGAATGAAACACAGTTTTAAAAAAAAAAAAATTTTTTTTCAACATAACCCCCTTTTAGCTCAATGCACTTAGTCCAACGTTTCTCCAATTTTTGTATCCCTTCCAAAAAATAGCATTTTCTGAAGTTCCAAAAAATAGCATTTTTTGAAGTTCCAAACAATAGGCATTTTTGATTAATAATTTCATCGTTGGAGCTAAATCTCTTTCCACCGAGCCATTTCTTTAGGTTTGGAAATAGGAAATAGTCACCGGGGGCTAAATCCGGAGAATATGGCGGATGAGGTACCAATTCGTAACCCAATTCATGGAATTTTGCCATTGAGACATGATTACGTTTATGGTCAGTTGAGAGCAAACGCGGCACCCATCTTGCAGACAGCTTTCTTAAACACGGCTGATCATTTAAAATCGAAACCACACTGCCATATGAAATGTCTATGGCATCAACAATCTCACGCACTTTACTCTTCGATCGGCCAATACCATATCATGGATTTTTTTTACATTTTCGGGTGTATTGAACGTTCAGCGTGATTTGTATTTGTGCGACCACAACGAAAATCAGTAAACCACTTTTTTACCATTGAAATCGATGGTGCAAAGTCCCCATAGTATTTATCAAGCTTTTCCTTGGTTTGATTGACGGTCTTTTTTTCGCAAAAAATCATTAAACATTAAACTCGAAATTCACTTTTTTCCATTAATAAAAAAACCACGAGGTTGTATGTTTTGAACAGCTGTTAAACGCAAAGTAAATGACGGAACTTGCTCAGAATTTTACAATAGTCTATTAACAGGTGGTACTTGATGGGAGCAGTGTTGCATTTCATATAACTACGAGGGAAGTTCGAGAGTCACGGACTAGTTGATCAGTCCTCTATTAGTTACAATAGATTAACTTACGATTAATTTAAATTGTCAGGTCAGAAATACATCGGCTGAAAAGTCTGTAGGATCTATAATATTAATAGGCTAGGCGATTTCTTGTGACCGATGTTTTGTTCTACCGTTTTATCCCGATTTAGACCAAACGTATAGTATTTGAAAGGTATTTCTTTTTAGCCATTTTGCAGATTTACAAATTTTTAAATTTTTCCTTTATTTTGAGTAAATTGCATTTAAAGTTGCTACTAACACATACATAAAATTATACAATGCTATCCCAGTATGCATTGAAATATTATTTCTCCAATGTTGGAGAAAAGTAAAGTTCTCAAATTGATGTCCAATGTATTTCTCAACTTGAGTTCAACAATTTTTATCCTTGTTTGCTTTCAACTTGACATCAAGTTGAGACTGTAATGGTGCGGCGTTGGTGGAAGATCCGCTTCCATTTCCCTGAGCCTTTGCTGGTCGCACGTGCTGGCGTAGGGGCCTAGCTCGCCGGATGGGTGGGGTCTTGCTCAGGCCCAGGGAAACCGCACTACAGCTTTTCACGTGCGATTAAAAAAAAAACAACTGTCAAAAGAACGGACGCTAAATGGGACGGATGGCCATACTTACCTTGGGATTGGGGACGAGGTGTTCTGCCCCTTTTGCCCTCCCTACCATGTTACCTCGACTCCATCTTACTTGGAGGTAACCCACACAAATGAAAAGATTTAGTTTGGTTTGGTTTTCTACTTGGTTTTAACAAAAAAAAAGTTTTTATTTACCCTTCATTTTAAGGGTTAAAAATTTAAATCATAATTATCAAAATTTATTTTATTATTTTTTTTTTATATTATCGCAAAATTTCACTTTTTAGAAAAAATTTTAAGTTTGGCAACATTTTATTTTCAGCCAAATTTTAATTTAGGAAAATTTTTAATTTTAGCTTAATTTTAATTTTAGCTTAAGTTTAGAATTAGGAAAATTTTAGTTTAAATTTTATAATTAGAAGACTTTTTATGTAATTTTAGAAAAATTTTAATGTTATAAAATTTTGTTTAATATAATTTTGTAGAAAAAATTAAGTTTGAATGCGATTTCAACTCAATGTATATTTTTTTTTTTTTAATTAAAGTTAGTTTTAATTTTAGCTTTAATAAAAAAAATTATTATTTTTTTTTTTTTTTTTTTAAATATGGTACCATTTTGTAAATTCTCTTAAATTTCTATAATTTTAAATTTAGGTTAATTTTAACTTTTTATTTCTAGCAAATTTTTAAGTTTATCAAAATTTAATTTTAGGGAAATTTTAATTTTAAGAAAAGGTTAATTTTAGAAAAATTTTAAAGTATAGCATAATTTTAATTTTAGGAGAATTTTAAATTTAGCTTAATTTTATCCATATTTAGGAAAATTATTTTAATTTATGAAATTTTTAGTTTTAACAAAAGTTGACTTTTAGCACTATTTAATTTTAGGTTAATTTTAGCATTAGAAAAATTTTTGTTTAAACTTTATAATTAGACAATTTTACATTTAGAAAAATTCACATTTCGAAATATTTTATTTTAGTTTAATTTTACAATAAAAGAAAATTTTTATAATCGAAAATTGTATAGTTAGTAAAAATTTTATATTTTAACCAAATTTTATATATAGAAAAATTTTATTAATCCAGTAACATTCTTAAATTTAATAAGGAAAATTTTAAACAAAGAAAATTTTTATATATGTGAAAAAAAAATTTTAATTTGGAAAATTATTTGTATTTTAAAAAAATTTACCGCCTTGTGCTTGTACCGATGAAGCTGCTGCCGCCAGACGCCGTGGTTGTGTCTCTCAATATGCCATTAAAAAAATCGGCCATAGCTGCATTAATAACGATATTGTTGCTGATTTCCATACAAAATTTGTTTAATCAACTTGTGTTGTTTTATAATTTTATATTATTTTTCAACTATTTATTTTTTTTTTAAACCTTCTTTTCTTTTCTTGACAGTATTTAAGTTCTTAAATATAATTTGATTTTTAGTTTCTTTAAAAAAGGTTCTTCCACAATTTCTTTTGTAATTTAAGACGCCACCGACTATTTTGTAATCTTTTTCACAGTAAAAATATTTTAGTTTTTTTTTTGTTTTAAATGCTATTTGTTTTAATATTGCACAATAACTTTAGTATTTAATTAAACTTTCTTTTTAGTTCTATAAAAAAAACAGTTAGCTTTGGTCAAAATTTCCAATAAACGATCACCGCCGCTTGATCTCACAATTCAAACTATAATCAATTTGTTTAATCTTTTAAGTTTTAAATTTTAAATTTCTTAAGTCTTAGAACATTAATACTTTTCTCAGAATTAACTTTATTTGATTACACTATGTCTTATCTTTAATTTTAATTTTACATTACTTTATTTTACTACACTAATTTTTTCTTAAAAATTTCTCAAAATTATTATTTAATGTAATAGAGGTTTTTCCTCAACCTTTACGTTTCAACAAACAAAATTCAACTCCTCGATTAAAATTTAACTTTACTACATTAAACCTTCTCATCTTCATTCATTCATCTGCAGATAAAAACCTGTTTATTAAAAAAACAAAATCACCACCAATTCATTGAGAACATTCATATGCATTCATTATATTCTCTAGTATTTATAACACTCCCACTCATATATGACTATGAGAGCAAGTGAGATCAATACAAGAAAATACGTGGTTTGACCAGCATGATTGCATATGAATGTGTTCATGATTTAATACAACACAATGAAGAGAAAAAAACGCCGTAAATCAGTTTGCTAAAAAAAAAAAATGCCATCAACCTATTACCATATAAGGTGTTGTTTATATGTACATACTTGAACTTGAAAATAATTTCAAGATCAAGGTTATTTTTTTTTTCTTCTTTCTTATTCTGCTTGTAACAGAAATTCTTTTGCTACAGTGCAGAGCAAAACAGATCACCGTCACAAGACTTAACATATTTTCCAATCTTTGAGAAATATTTTAACTCTCAATTGGATATCCAACACTTTTCTCCACTTGAGACCAAACATTTTTTCAACTTGAATACGATTTGTATTAAGTTTGAGATATTATTTAAATATGTGATAAATAATAAATTAAATTAAAAAATGCCAAAAAAGTATAATTAATTAATTGATATATTTTTAATTATTTCTAATTTTCGTCGAATTTTTTAATTTAAATTCTTATTTATGACATATTTAATATTAATATTCATAAAATGTGGGTACAAATAATTAATTCATTTATTTTTAATTCTAAATTTTTAAAAATATTAACATGTACATAATAATGTTAAATATGTAATGAAATTAAATTGAAAAAAAGTACATTGTTTTCATTTCTAAAATTAGTATAATTTTTTTAATATGGCAATTCCGTAACTTCATTTGATACCGATTGGAGAAATTTCTTTGCTATCAAGTTGAGAATCACAAATTTCTCAATTTGATAACTAAGAAAATCACCATATAAAAAATGTGCCTTTTAGTTTGAGAAGACTATAATCGGACTATTGAGGTGCATTTGAGAATTAACGTGGGAGATTTGAGAAATGTATTTGATCTCAAATGCACCTCAAGTTGATAGCAAACACAAATGTTTATTGGGATGTGAGTGTTTATTAAATTTGTTATTGTGTTTGTAATAAAAATGAGTTTGTTTTTTGTGTTGATTTGTGAATTGGCTATATTTGATTAGCATACCTTTACGGTCTTTATTTAATGAAAAAATAAAATTTCCTATAATTTTCACTCGAATTTCGAGGGCTGGAATCTGCTAGTACAGACTTTATTCATTAACACAGTCTCATTCAAACGCACCATTTGAGCCATATAGCGGTAATTTATCATTCGTCCTGGTGCTGTCGCCTATGTGTACCTAGTAGTAATTAGCTTTTTATTGTCCTTAATTATTTTTATATCTATGTAAGGAATTTCATTGTTTTGTTTCCATTCTATTGTAAATTTGAGTTTATTATGGTATGAGTTCATTGTATTCGTTATTGTTTTTTCGTCTTTCTTATTGATTACCACGAAAAGATCATCAACGCATTTATTTTTACATATTTTGTTTTTGCTCAAGAGATTCCCTAGTATTATATCTGCAATAGAAGGGGATAGATGATTACCCATTGGCATACCATATGTTTAAAATTACAGCTCTGTAATTACAGCGAGGAGTTGAAAAGCATCTTTAGTTGGCTGCGTTCTATTTTCAACTCGCAGCCAACTAAGACACTTTTCAACTCCTAGCTGTAATTACAGACCTGTAATTTTTTTCCCTGAAGATGAGCAGCGAAGCTGTTCGAAATATGGAAAATATAATAAAATCTTATATATTAAAAGAATTTATGAATAAACTTTGCATTCAAGATTTTTTTCAATATTTTTCTTCTCTCAAACCTCTATAACTAGAGTTCTTATTAACGTAGGCTGTTAACATAGGTCTAAGAACACTCAGTGGATCAAGCTCCTTCTTTTGAGCTATTAACTGCTTGGGTTCGTTGGGTTTGAGGAAAGTTATGCGTGGAGAATCAACTTTGCTTTTACTGTACGTTGACTTCTCTTGGCAAATTTTGGTATTACTGTACGTTAACTTCTCTTGGCATATTTTGGTATTACTGTACGTTGACTTCTCTTGGCAAATTTTGGTATTATATTATAAAAATTAATGTAATATAATATAATGCTGCGGAGCAGCAGGGGTCCTCTAGCACAAATGTTTTAATTTTTAACTTCATGACCTCATGCCGAACAAAAGCCATCACACAACAACAAAAAGGTCAACAATAACTCTTTTAGCAAAAAAAAAAAAAAAAAAAATTTTTCACAACATGTTCAGACCTAGTCCCCATACAAATGACCCCTATGAGATCGACATAATATCCAAATTATCGTATAAATCTTGGTCAAATTGGGGTTTTGTATATTTATTACATCCATTTATCAGTAGTCGTATAGGACAATTCTTAGTCATAGCTGATTCCCGATCTTCACAAAATATTGCACAGATTTTTCTAGATTTGGTTTATGTTTTTGCAAAAAATAGGTGACCTTACCAAATATGGTCAGGATCGGTTCATTTTTCGACCTAGTCCCCATATAAATATAGCATCCGATAGAACTTTTCGTATCCGAAGGCCAAAAATTAATAACAATGCCACTCAAATTTAGTTTATGCTTAATTTCTATATCTAATCAGTTGTATCTAAGAGATAGGGTGTCTAAACGCATGGTATAGGGTATCGTATAGCTGGTCTAGATCGACTATAATTTCCATACTTGTTTTTATTAAATTAATATCTATTTTTTGTTATTTCGGCGTTATGGAAAAAAACGCCTTGCCGTATTCCCATCATTCGTTGGTCAACTATTAATCCCATAGTCTTTAAATTTTTTCCGAATTTTTTTTTTTTTGTTTCAGCTGCTTTTCTTGTTTCATAATCAGTTCTAGCCTGCCACTTACATAAAAAACAAGAAAACGCAGACAACAGCAGCAGTTGCGAGATCAATATAATTTCTTGGTAATTTCACTGCTGTAAGACTTGCATAAAAAGATGCATAGCTTCTAAAGGGCAGCTTAAAATTTTGCAATATAATAGTGAGATGTATCGTCCTGAAAATAAACCAAAAATTACGACACGAATTTACACGAATAATAACTATATGTCCACTTAAAATATAAAAATTCTAGTTTTTTCTTGCACTTCCAATGTAAATAACAAAAACTAAAACACTTTCACACACTATTTGTTACACAAATGTTAACGAAATATTTGCAAAATAACCTGAGCTTGATGTTTCCATAGCAAATTTGTTTACTTTCGAAATACTTTTCCAAATAAATGCATTTTTACAAAGCGAAATTTTCACTTTTTTCTGCCTTTTTGGAACAAAAAATTTCAATAAAGTGTCACTTTTTAGTTTCACTACAAAAAAAAAAAAAAAACAGTGCACGTTTGACATTAATTTTAAAGACAAGTGATGTAGAATTTTTCATACTTTAACCTTGTATCAACAGTTTTTCCGATACTTAAATTTTGTTTTTTTAATTAATCCAAGAAAACAGGCATTTCTAACCCAGTGTTGCTTTCTAGTTTATGTATAGTTATGATGTTATAGGGGAGCTGTGACATTTACCCTGGAGTTTTGGTTACGTACCTCTTCCATTTAAATTCAGAATAAAAAAAAATTCTTTGTTGTAAAAATTGTAAAATTGTTGTTGTCGTATAAGCAAAACTGAATTTTCTATTTCGAAGTTCTTCCGAGGTTGTTTTTGGCTTCCTCTATATAGATAAGTGTTTTCTGCCATTTTCAATTCTTGCAATTTAAATCACCTTTCGAATTCATTTATCTTTGCTCAAAAACAATCACATAAAACAGTTAAAATGTAAACTAGGAGGTCAATGAATGTTTCACTTTAAACATTTTAGTTTCATTTCTATCATTTTTGTCCATAGCCTATTCTGAAAGTTACGTATTTGAAACGTGCCACATCCAATAAATTGTTGGACTTGCGATACGAAACTTATGGCAAAGGGTATCACCTCGTATAGCCAACAACTGACTTTCTTACTTGTTCGATTCTAGAAATGATTAATTTGTTTAATTTTATTAAATAAATGAATAATAAATGGAATAAATAAATGAAATAAAACACTGACGTTTTTCTTCTCATTAAACAATATTTGTATTTCTTGTTGCACAAATTTTGCATATGAAAGAATAAACATTAACATGTGAAAACTTTTAGTCACTGAAAATTTATCTCGTGTTTCCGTTTGCCGCTT
Source organism: Cordilura impudica (assembly GCA_963682025.1). Classification (NCBI taxonomy): domain Eukaryota; kingdom Metazoa; phylum Arthropoda; class Insecta; order Diptera; family Scathophagidae; genus Cordilura; species Cordilura impudica. The sequence goes on from OY821520.1 coordinate 118,628,751, forward strand.
TTACCGTCCTGTTTCTTTTCCTGTTGTTACAAAAAACACCTGCTCTTCATTGCTCTCAAACGAAAAAGTAAACTTCTCTATTATTATTGTTTACCACAATGTTATGAATGTCAATAGAAAATAACACAAATGTTAAATATATAAACAAAAGCAAATTATATAAAAACTAAAATATATTCACCACACAACTGACAACAGCACATATCCACCACACAACTAAGAAAATAAAAGTGTAAAACAAATATAACTGCAGATGAAAGTTTAGTCGAGTGCAAATTGTCAAACATAACGGTCGCAAATAGAAAAGAAAAAGCCGCAACAACAAGAGTTTTTTGTGAATTAAGGGAAAAGCGACTAATTATAATGAAATTATAGAAAATAAATAATAAAAATAATATAATTAAATAAAACTATACCAAAACAAAAATCGACTTAAAAAAATCCCGGTTGTGTTTGAATTTAAATTAATTTCGCAAAAAAAAAAAAAATGTTACATAAATTAAGTGCATTATAATATGCAATTCTTGTTTTAAAGAAGTTTAAAATTTTTACAAAAATATATTAGTGTGTTATAAATGTTCGCTTAGAATAGGAAGCATCAAAATATATTTTCAACTATAGTTTCTTTTATTAATATGGAATCAGTATGTCCAACTCCGTAGTTACATTGTCTTCATTTAATTTACTATTCTTCACACAAGGTATGTATGTAAAAATATTAATGCAATACACCCCATGTTATTTTACATAACACTATGATGTATTAGGATGATGTTATATACTTTATTTTATAAAGTTGTTCAGTCATTCCTACTGCTTCCTTCTTTTTATATCACACTTTGTTTTAACCAACTAAATATTGAAAGAAAAAAATAGAAGTAAAAAAATAGAAAAAAGGCCAATACACGAACTACGACAACAATGTATCTGGTACATTAACAAAGGAACAACAATAACATCGAACAACAACAACGAAAGTAACATCAACACATTTAATGTGTCCCAAAAGGAATTCAACTTTGTATTTGACTTCACCACTACTTTTTATAGTGTGTTGTTGCTGCTGTCATTTTTTCAAGTTTTGTTTTGTTCGCCAACGCAGACCGACACTGAGTTGAGAACAAACTATTGTAGTGATATAATCTAAGAGGAAACTCTTTAGATTCTAAGGAATTATTTCTAAGAAACATCCTTAAACTTTTACTACTTTTTTCATTTTTCCCGTTAAAAATAAAACATTCTTCTTATATTCTTAGAAATATCTTTCTATTCTAATGAAATCTTTTGTTAATGTACATACTTAATTTCTTAGACATTTATACCCTATACCACCCTGAGGTCAGTGTATAATGAGTTTGTGCTGTCTACCAAAAATACTTGACCTAAACCCACCTTTAATTATACAAATATACTCAGAGCCACTTATTGAATTGATTTAGCGATCTCCGTCCGTCCTTCTATTTGTCTGTCCGTCTCTCTGTGTGTCCATGTAAATCTTGCTTGCAAACTACAGGTTGTAAATATATGTATATAAATATATTTTGGTATATAAGCTTCTGTTGGGTAGAGGACGATCGCTATTGAAATTGGTAAAGATCGTTGAATATTCAGATATAGCTCCCAAACAAATGATCCCTAACGACTTAACTTGCCTTAAGATCCATATTATTATCTTATCAAATTTGGTATATGTATATGTATGTTTATTACAGCCATAAATAAGTGCTTCAAAAATAATGTCAATGTTGCGTTCTATATCATTTTTGTATATACAGTGGGGTGACACTACATTGGAAACTTAAAAAAAAATTATGAATTTGTCAATTTTGTTTTTTTTTTTTTTTTAATAATTTCGTGATAAGTCCTATAAAGATCGAAAGATAAAAAAATTTTTAAAAAATACAATTAAAAAAATAGATAAACGAAAAAAAAATTTGTTTAGTGATGACAAAACAATGGAAACATTTGAACTTCTGAACCAGAGTTGATTAAAACTATAAAATAGAAAACGTTATCTTAACCGTTATTTAAATATTTATAGTTTCTGACATTTATAAACGTTTGTTTAAATTCGCTGTTATTCTGTAGCCCAATTAATTCGATTTGATATTTAGGTTCGACTTTCTCAGCATTTACCATAAATGTTTATATCAGTTTCTATTTGTTTTAAATTTTCGAAACGTTTTTCAAATTTGTCGTGTAATTTCATTTCATTTCATTTCATTTTCATTTATTTATTCAGTCAATGGAATACAAGAGTTCCTTACAGACTATAACTTAAATTAAAAATCTTCTATCTATATATATAAAATGGAATGTGTGTTTGTTTATTTGTTTATTTGTTTATTTGTTTGTTTGTACCTTATAGGAGACCAAAACTCTGGACCGATCTTCCTGAAATTTTCACAGCATTTAACTGGGACTCTGGCATGATTAATAGGGTACTTTTTTTTCGACCACGCCCACTTTTACGCCCACTTTTTTAAAATTATATATTGCTCCCATATAGTTTTTAACAGATTTACTTCAAATTGTATACACATTATACTCCAGGCGAGGTATAAATAAACATTTCTTACGCCACGCCCCCTTTCACGCCCTTTTCACGCCAAATTTTGTTTGAAAGTTTTAAACTTTTTGTTCTCTGTACAAATTTGTTCCTTCCAACGGATTTTTTTTTTATTTGGTAGTATATTGCTCTTAATACTGTTAACGTCGCCATATAACTATGAACCGCACCCACTTCACCGCCCCCCTTTTTTTAACTCCGATACTTACTTATACCACTAACAATGTTTGCTATACAAAATACTTTTTTTTTAATATGTATTTACCTAAAGTTTTATACACTTTTTATCTACAGGTAAGGTAGCCATACATTTTTTTATTACCAAATCCCCCTTTTTCGCCCCATTTTACCTTAAATTATAATTAATCTGCTTTCAATCTATATATATATAAAAATGAATGTGTGTTTGTTTGTGCTTTATAGGAGGCCAAACCCCTGAACCGATCTTCTTGAATTTTTTACAGCGTGTAACTGGGGCTCTGGAAGGAATAATAGGCTATATAAATTTTTGATTGGACAAAGGGGCGATGCCACGCCAATATAACCCAAAATTTGAAATCGTCATATCTCGGGAATTTTTTTACCTACGGCGGTCATTTTGGTACATACGGTATTGGCATGAATAGAAATACATACCAGAAGAAAAGTGAGCGGGACAACGCCCCTTTTTAGAAAAATAAAAAATCGTAAAATCTTCTAAACTACTGGAAGGATCGCCATGAAATTTTCACAGAAGGATATTTTTGCGAAATAATAAGTCCTTAACTATATAAAGTTGTTAGTGGGCAAAGCGGCGTGGTCCCGCCCATATAACCCAAAATTTAAAATCGTCATATCTCGGCCATTTTTTAACCTACGGCAATGATATTTGGTATATATCGTATTGAAATTAATAGAAATAGTACTACAAGAAAACTGGGCTGGACCACGCCCTTTTTAGAAAAATTAAAATCCATAATAACTTCTATTAAGCCCTTGACTATATAAAGTTGTTAGTGCAATAATTAGTTCTAAATTAAATAAATAATATTTTGTTAATGTATAAATATTTTTTTAATTTAATTTTATTTTATAACGATGAGGGGTAGCGAAGCACACCGGGTTCAGCTAGTTATTACATAAATTAAATAAATATGTCTGATTTTATAAATTTAATAACTTGTTAAGCTGTTCCTGGATATCTTGTGAGAATTTGCGGAAAGTGTGTCAAATGAAACATTTAAAAAGTACTAGCTGGAAGTTTTCGCTTGAAGTTTTATATTTAGTAACGGGTGATCCCAAGTAGAGATACTTTTTTCAATAGCCTTTTTTTTTGACAGATCACGTGTGAGTCGTGTCATGCTGTCGTGTTATTTTTGTTTAGTACTGTTTGGCATTTCATCATGGAAAGACTTACGTCTGAACAACGTTTACAAATCGTTCAACTTTATTACGCAAATTCAAGTTCTGTGAAGAATGTGTTTCGTGCACTTCTCTCAACTTATGGTCATTATAATCGGCCTACTGAGCGTACTATTCGCAACACCATCACCAATCTTTTTGGGACGAAGAGCAACCTGAAGAGATTCAAGAGGTGCGACTTCATCCAGAAAAAACAACGGTTTGGTGTGGTTTGTGGGTCGTTGGAATCATCGGTCCATATTTCTTCAAAAATGATGCCGGTGAGAACGTAACCGTCAATGGCGACCGTTATCGTGCCATGATAACCGACTATTTGATGCCTGAAATTGAAGCTCGTGATCTCGGCGACAATTGGTTTCAACAAGACGGCGCCACTTCCCACACAGCGCAGCAATCAATGGATTTATTGAGAGAACACTTTGGTGAGCAGATAGTTTCACGTTTTGTGCCGGTCGATTGGCCACCAAGATCGTGTGATATCACACCGTTAGACTTTTTCCTGTGGGGATATGTAAAGTCTAAAGTTTATGCGGACAATTCTCCCAACTTTTAAATCATTGCCAACTGAAAATAATTCCCCCAACTTTCATACGTATTTTGAGAGGCATTGCCAACTGAAAATAATGTTTTTGTCGGTACATTGAGAAAACCAAAATTGTTAACCGGCAGTTTATCGATCCAATAAATTTATGTCCTGGTTAAGTAACAGGCAGTTTGACGATGCATTGAGAAAAACGGCAATAATCTTCAAAAAATAAATGCCAAAGAATGTTCTTTCAAATGATAATAAACATTCCAATTAAATTTGAACTTTCTGTGTTTTTTTTCTATAAAAAAGTAGGGAACCTCGAAATGGATCACCCTTTATAACAGAAGAAATCAGTGAGAAAGCAAAATCAGCACTCCAGCCATTATTTTCAAGCATTAAAAAAATGTTTCAAGAAACATAATAATTAAATTTTTTAAATTCCAAACCTTTTCGAATACCTTTCCAGCATTTAACTTTTGTACAATAAATTTAATCGAAATATGCAGCATCTACAGATTTTAAAAAGTCTTGAAATAGTCTATGATGGAGTGCTCTGGAACGTATAAAATTTAAGACAGATACAATGACTTTAAGCACTTATTTTACAGCATTGCGTGCGTTTCACCAAGCATCTTGGTGAACTCTACAATGTAGAAAAAGAACTGAAACTTCTGGATATTCCATCTTGAACGTTCCAATAATATTTCTTGCACCGTCAGTTGTGATATTTACTAATTTATTAATATTTACATTATTAAATTTTTAACTCCATAAATAAAGTGAGTGACAATACAATGGAAACTTTTACAAAATTCTGAATTTTCTAATTTTGTTTTTTAATAATTTAATAAGTCCTAAAATTATGTTTTTTTTTTTTGAAAATCACTCTTTGATGTGTCTATCGAAAGCTAATAAATTTGTGATAAAAAATATAAAAAATATAGATAAACGAAAAAAAGTATTTTATAGTGATGCCAAAACAATGGAAACTTTAAAATTTCTGTACCAGAGTTGATTAAAACAAAAAAATAGGAGATAGTATGAAAAAAATTTTTAATATCTTAATATTTATATTTTCTGACGTTTTCTCCAACTGGTTTTAAATACAATTATATTTTTCAATGTTTTAATTTTATAATTATTATAAAATAATATCAAGAATAAAGTTTTGCGAAGCGTTAAAAACCAGAATAATAGATCATTTTACTGCTGGTTCTAAGCAAAAGAAAATTTGTCAGAAATATTATGGCAGGTCCCTTAAAACGAGTCATTCGCAATCGAAATTTTTCGATCGAAATTTTATTTTTATTTTCCAAAATAAAATACTAATAATAATTTTACTCTGGTCAATAGTAAGAGTGAAACAAGGTCTCAGTTTGTCTGTCTTCTTTAAATAATGAACCAAAATACAGAATTTCCATTGATTTTACTCGATATCGAAAGCGACATCAGCCCCCAGGATTATTTAATAGCAAGAGAGTTAAAAAATGTCCAAAAATGCTACCTAAAGAGGTCATTAAAAACATGAAACTAAAAATATATGCTCGAGTGTTTCGCGACGAGCAATTTAGGCTGCTCTTGGTTGTTATCTTCCTGTGAAGAAACCACTGATATCAGAAAAAAATCGGCTGGCTCGCATAAGTTTTGCTAAAAAACACATGAACTGGTCAAGACGGAATTTAAATACTATTCACTTTTTAGATGAGTCCAAATTTAATTTAGCAGGCCATGATGAAAGGAAAAAGACTAGGAACCAAATATAAAAATGAAACTATTAAGTTTGGCGGTGACAATATTGTGATATGGTATGGGGTTACTTTTCGGGCCAAGAGATTCATGTAGAAAAATATATTCAACCCTGGTTGGAACTTCCCAACACGACAATGACCCAAAACACCCTTCCAAAGTTGTAGTCGAATAGCTAGAATCTAATGCAGTAAGTGTTTCGGAATGACCAGCCCAATCACCAGATCTCAGTCCCATATAAAATCTATCGGAAATCGTAGATCGCAAAATACGAACACGAAATTACAAAAGTAAGACCGATTTTATAGAGGCAGTTCATTCAGAGTGGATATAATCAACAATTTAATTGACTCCATGTCTCAGTACCCAACAAAATTTGAAACCAAGAATTTTGGGAAAGTTTTCAATTATTGTATAGTAAAGGTTTCCATTGTTTTGCCAACGGCATCTATAATATTAATAGGCAAGGCGATTTCTTGTTACCGATGCTATTGTGTCAGTTTTAATTCTATTTTGACCACACATGCCTCATTTCAAAGGTATTTTTAGATTTACAGATTTTTAAATTAAACTGCATTTAAAGTTGTTACTAACACATACATAAAACTATACAATGCTATGTATGTGTTTATTAAATTTGTTAATGTGTTTGTAAAAAAAATGAGTTTGTTTTTTTTTTGTGTTGATTTGTGAATTGGCTATAATTGATTAACATACCTTTAGGGTCTTTATTTAATGAAAAAATAAAATTTCCTAGAATTTGCACTCGAATTTCGAGGGCTGGAATCTGCTAGTAAAAATAAATACTCTTAATTTTTACTGGTGCGTGGCAGAGAGAATAAAGCATATTTGTGTTAAATTCATAACTATGTGTTCTTAAAGGTCATATCACACGATGTGTTTTTACATATGTACTGTCACTTTTTTTATCCATATGTAATTCCGTATGTCTGTCAAAATTATAATTTTACATACGATTCATAATTTTTGCTATCACACGTGCATATCATATGTATTTCCGTATAACATAACCTCTAGAAGTAAACAACAGCTGATTTAATTTGTGAATTTACAAAAATTTATTGTTAAAAATGAAGTTATATATTTTTTTTTGTTAATTAATATTAAACAATTTATTTTTCTTTCAATATTAATCTTATATTTACTCTGTTTTTCTTTCGCCGCAAGCAGTTTTGTACTTTCATATGTTTGTCATGTCATAAACAATGTTTCATATGTATCACGCGATGGGTACAATTTTTGTTGTGGGAAAATTTGACAGTACATATGTAAAAAACACATCGTGTGATAGTACCTTAATCAGACAGGTTGCTAACATTTCGGCCTTCATCATTGATTATATTAAGCATTGTAATAATTAATATTTTATAATTTATTAAATTGTTTATATACGAAATTTTTCTACTTAGGGCGGCCATGAGGTTTGAACCTGCGTCTATCTCACATATACTCGTACTTGCACTTTTTGGTCATGCGCTTTAACACACTCACCTAAAGTCAGGCCTACGAACAGTGTGGTTAAGAATCAGTTTTATACCATACAGCTTTTACTTCGTATTAATACAACACTAACAAACATACCATTCATTAAATCTAACAAATTAATACTTTTAAGTTTTGTTATATTTTTCTACAGTTAAGCTTTTTATGTTAACTAGCAGATTCCAGCGCTCGAAATTCGAGTGCAATTTCTAGGCAGCTTTATTGTTCAACTTAGCCAATTCACAAACCAACACTTTTATGTTTTATTATTATTTAATTAAATTTTTTTTAGTTGACCTTTTATTTTATATTTTGATAATTCAATTCGGCTTGAGGTCCAAGAAGATTAATAAAAATAATAAGCGAAACTTATTTTTGATTTTTATTTTCCTTTTTATTGTATCCAATATTTCGACTAACGTCGTTAGTCATCATCAGCGATATTTAATTTTGTTGATGAACAAAATAAAATCAATAAAAATATAAAAAACAAAAAATCTATCCTATGCCCTTTGCATATATTTTAACTACTTATTATTATTGTGAATGAAGATAACAAACTCATTAACAAACACATTAACAAATTTAATAAAACACACATAACATATGTATAATTTTATGTATGTGTTAGTAGCAATTTTAAATGCAATTTACTCAAAATAAAGGAAAAAATTTAAAAATCTGTAAATCTGCAAAACGGCTCAAAAGAAATACCTTTCAAATAATATACGTTTGGCCAAAATCGGGATAAAACGGTAGAACAAAACATCGGTCACAAGAAATCGCTTGGCCTATTAATATAATAGATATTTTTTCTTATCACCTTGAGAAGATTATAAGATAATCGATGGTATGATAAACAAACATTTTTGATATACCGAGTTTTTTAGCAACGTGAATATTTGACTTGCGCTTTTTCCGCATTTGTGCAATGCAATCACCGCGATGCGATTTTCGATATTGCCCCACTCCATATTAATTACGCAAAATTTGAAACCAAACTGATTGGAATTTATTTTGCAATAGATCATTTTACCAAAAAATAAGAATAATTAAAATTTCAAAGCCTACTGCTTTGAAATGCTTTTAGCAGTACTTTATGGCAAGACTAAGTTCCTTTTTGTATGAGTTTGATTCACTGTGAGACGGACGGACGGACAGACATCGCTAAACCGACTCAGATTCGGTATAATAAGAGGTGGGTCTAGGTCAAATATTTTTGACAGGTACAAACATCAGCCCAGAGTCATTACACCTTGACCAAAGAGTGGTATAGGGTAAACAAGAATACACATAATTTGAAACTTTTCCCACAATTGAAATTTGCCAATTGCCAGCGTTTTCTAAGCGGCTTTTATTGGCAACAGTTGTTGATTTGCTTTTGTTCATTTTTTAAATATCAGATTTCATTCGATCTTCCATACGCCAACTATTTGTTTTAAAATCTAATGGTCTAAAGTACTTTATCAATAACTTTATTTTGTCGATCAATGTAGTGTTTGTTTCTCTGTAGCCATCACAATGTTGTTAATTTTTTTATAGCAAATTCCTCATATCCTAGATTAACAACATTGAGTTTATGTTAGTCTATTTTATATTCATCCAATATTTAAATCTTTTTTCAAAGTTAAAAAACAAAACATAAAGTTTATATTTAGTATTCTTTTACAAATTCGCTACGTTGAGCACCACAACAAGGTCAGTTTTTTGTGTGTTCATATTTTTTTTTATGTTTTTTGTTTTATATACCTTTTTTTTTGCTTATTCAAAACCTTAACAAAAACATTAGTATGGTAGACCAGAAAATAAAAAGGGTTGTGGTTTATGTGACATGTTCAACACAGTTCATAACATTAACTAAATTTTGAGAAATCTTAAAGTGGAACTTTTTTAAAACTTCTCTACTGAACATTTATTACTTAAAATAAAAAAAAATTAGGAAAATATGTTGGAAGATTTGATATTATCTTGATTAACGTATGGACAAAAAGAAAATATACGGAAAATTAACACTATTTCCACCGACATTAGATGTTTACCTATACCTACCACGCGAGGTCATATGACCACTTTGGAAAAACACATACATTAATAATATAAAGAACGGTTCAATTAAAATTGCAACTCACTTTGATCGCCGTAACTTTTGAATGGAAATACAGAATTTAAAAATTTATATCGCAAATTAAAAAAAAGAAAAACCGGTTTTTTACCCGTAACTCAAGATTTTGGAAGTGTTTCGCAAATTTCAAGGACAGAGCCTTGTCGTACTCGAGAAGACCTATCAGAAAAAAAGTATCGCATCTCAGGGATTTCTGTTTCATTTTTTTTTTGTATCACTGTGTTATCCACGTAATACTTTTGTTTATTTTTGTCCCATAAATACTTTGTATTGTTTGTAATTTTAAAGTTTTTTTTTCTTATTCATTTATGTTACTAAAATTTCAATTTAAAGTTTACAACTTGATGGTAGTCTCCATTACTATTTTGTGTAACATTAAGTTTCCTTTTTCTGTTTTGTAGCTAAAAAAAAAACATCCATGTTATTTATAAATGAACAGAGCAGGAGACAATTATTTGTTTTGTTCAGACATTCTGGCGTTACTTATCATTTATTTCGTTATTAAATATATAATTTATACATTTCGCCTTTAATTCCCTCCACCCCTTACTTGATTTGATGAGTGTGGCTGTGTTTGTGTGTGTGTGTCGTTTTGTGTATAAGTGGCATAGCGGTCTTTTGTTAAATTCCAAATTAGTTTTCCTTTTTTATTTTTATTTCAACAAAAGAGACTTGTCTCTTACATACTTTCGTTACCATAAAACTATGTATTTACTTTGTGCTGATGTTTGTAACTACAAAAAATATTTGACCTAGACCCATCTTTTATTATACCGTTCGGCTCAGAATCACTTTCTCAGCCGTATAGCGATGTCCGTCTGTCCGTCCGTGTATGAATATATTTTAATGAATAAAATATGAATGTATTTTAATGAAATTTGCTATATAAGCTTCTATCGGCCATAGGACGAACGCTATTGAAATTGGTGAAGATTGGGGCATGTTTAAATTTGTTTTGTATATATATATACATATATTGGATCCTTTAGTTCCTATAAGGAGCATAGGGCCTGGTTTGTTTATGCTTTTGCAAAAAAAAGGAGTGACTTCACCAAATATGATCAGGATTGGATTTTTCAACCTAGTCCCTATATAAATAAATATAGCATGCGATGTGAACTTTTTTAAATCTGCCGGAAAAAAATGTATAAAAATTCCACTAAAATTTAGCTTATTTTTCTTTTCCATATCCAATTAGTTGGACCTAAGACCCTAACTCTAAACGCATGGATAGGGTATCGTACAGTGGCCTAGACCGACTACAATTTTCTTACTTTTTTTTATTATTATATTGTTTTGTAGGTTTGTTTTAATACACGTCCTCTTTTGAAAGAAGAGGTTTCCTTATGTTTTTAACCTCAAATAAACATGTTGTTTCTTGTTACTTCGGATAATGAAAGAAAAGATACTCAGTGAAACCATTTTCAATTTCCTGCTTTTTATCCTAATGAAAAATCATTAAAGTGGTATTGTGAACATATTTAGTTTTAATCCACTGAAAGTGACGATATTGAAAAAAATGTTCTGACATTAAATATATACACTAGGGTGACAGCGGTTTGTATGAAAATGTTTTTTTATGGAATTCTGATGTGTGCGGGTCAGATGATTATGACTTTAGTGCGCAAAATTTGAGCCAAATCGGACAATGCTTTCTGGACACGCATTGAGTTCGAAGTTCAAATATGAATTTATATGTAAAAATTATCAAAAAAATAATTTTTCACAAAAATTTAGATATTAATAATTGCGTTACAATCAAATTAATTAACAAACCGTTATCTACAGTAAATTATCTTTCTAATAAAATAACAAAATCTATTATCGGTTGAAAAACAACCAAGTTATATCAAGTTCCCCAGGCAATAAATGCTCCGCAGACCACTTGATTAAGAAAGTCGAACTCATATTTTTAAAGACATTGAAATAATTTACAACAACAACATTTTTGCATTCTCCTGATCCCAAAATGATCTCATGTAAAGTATTTTGCATCTCGTCTATTGTTATGCCGTTCTAAATTAATGTTAAAACGGTACGTATTTTTTTAGCACTATTTCAAAGTCTCCAATTTTACTTTTTAAAAAATTTTGTTCAAGAAATTTACCGAAATCAACGATTGGACTTCAAGACATTATTATTAACAAAATACATGTGATTAAAAATGCCAAATATTGTGGGTATCCTGTTCTTAATTTGGCGAGGGCAGCGTTTTTATTTCAGCGGATTTGAAGAAAACTGTGTTTTTTTCATACTTTTTCAACTTTTAAACTACATCTTTTTGGTGTTGTCATATTTCAAATATCTTTTATCAAAATATTATACAACTTGATATAAGTTCTCAATCCTGTAAGTTAAGGTTAAATTAAAACACTACAAACTGTCCCTATTTAAGGTCAAAGGTCAAATTTAAGGAGATTTACATTTTTTTAAAAACAAATAATCGAAATAATAACGGGTGATTTTTTAAGAGCTTGATAACTTTTTAAAAAAAAAAAACGCATAAAATTTGCAAAATCTCATCGGTTCTTTATTTGAAACGTTAGATTGGTCCATGACATTTACTTTTTGAAGATAATTTCATTTAAATGTTGACCGCGGCTGCGTCTTAGGTGGTCCATTCGGAAAGTCCAATTTTGGGCAACTTTTTCGAGCATTTCGGCCGGAATAGCCCGAATTTCTTCGGAAATGTTGTCTTCCAAAGCTGGAATAGTTGCTGGCTTATTTCTGTAGACTTTAGACTTGACGTAGCCCCACAAAAAATAGTCTAAAGGCGTCAAATCGCATGATCTTGGTGGCCAACTTACCGGTCCATTTCTTGAGATGAATTGTTCTCCGAAGTTTTCCCTCAAAATGGCCATAGAATCGCGAGCTGTGTGGCATGTAGCGCCATCTTGTTGAAACCACATGTCAACCAAGTTCAGTTCTTCCATTTTTGGCAACAAAAAGTTTGTTAGCATCGAACGATAGCGATCGCCATTCACCGTAACGTTGCGTCCAACAGCATCTTTGAAAAAATACGGTCCAATGATTCCACCAGCGTACAAACCACACCAAACAGTGCATTTTTCGGGATGCATGGGCAGTTCTTGAACGGCTTCTGGTTGCTCTTCACTCCAAATACGGCAATTTTGCTTATTTACGAAGCCATTCAACCAGAAATGAGCCTCATCGCTGAACAAAATTTGTCGATAAAAAAGCGGATTTTCTGCCAACTTTTCTAGGGCCCATTCACTGAAAATTAGACGTTGTGGCAGATCGTTCGGCTTCAGTTCTTGCACGAGCTGTATTTTATACGGTTTTACACCAAGATCTTTGCGTAAAATCTTCCATGTGGTCGAATAACACAAACCCAATTGCTGCGAACGGCGACGAATCGACATTTCACGGTCTTCAGTAACACTCTCAGAAACAGACGCAATATTCTCTTCTGTACGCACTGTACGCATTCGTGTGGTTGGTTTAATGTCCAATAAAGTAAACTGAGTGCGAAACTTGGTCACAATCGCATTAATTGTTTGCTCACTTGGTCGATTATGTAGACCATAAATCGGACGTAAAGCGCGAAACACATTTCGAACCGAACACTGATTTTGGTAATAAAATTCAATGATTTGCAAGCGTTGCTCGTTAGTAAGTCTATTCATGATGAAATGTCAAAGCATACTGAGCATCTTTCTCTTTGACACCATGTCTGAAATCCCACGTGATCTGTCAAATACTAATGCATGAAAATCCTAACCTCAAAAAAATCACCCGTTATATATTTGTGGAAGGATTTCGAGAAAACTTGTTGATAATATTTTAATAATTCCAAAAAATAATATTCTGGACTTATTTTCTGAAACTAACCAATGGGGTGCTCTTGATGGTAAATTGACTCTTTATGAAAATCATAAATATTTTCTTCATCAGTATTTTTCTTAAATAAAACAAATTTAATGTATTCAAATTTACTCGTTATGTAGATTAATTAGTATTTATATTTAATACAGTATAAACAAATTTGTATATCGAGGGCTTATATTCAAAAAGTGGTATCTGCATCAATATTTTAAAGAGAGCGTGTAAAACCAATTTATTAATAAGATCCGAAATTATTTATCGATCGATTTGCTACAATATCTATTAAGAAATAGTCGTACTAATCATATATGATATCAAAATTAATATTAACTTTGCCGGTTATTTTTTTTTTTTTGTTAACCAACACTCAGGGGATGCCCCCTACAAATGCAGTGCATTGTGTTGATTTAAGGAAAATAGGTTATGGGAAGGAGGAGAGAGGGAGTAGTGTTTATGAATATTTGACTTAAATTTTATTAGATTATAACTGTCAGGAAAGACCTCTGCGGGGAGTTTATTCCACATACGGCTAGTTCGACTGATAAACGAATTCTCTCTGTAATGCGTTGTGCGGTCAACTGGACAATACACTACAAGCGGATGTGATCTACTAGAAGAACATTTCCCATGGTAATATCTATAGAACAGTGCTACACAACCCACATTCCGACGGTGTTCCAATGAATCAATAGAATTGGACACCCTACTGTCATTGATGAGCGCCAACGCCCTCCTTTGCACACGGTCCAGTAGCTCCAAAATAGACTTCGAAGCCCCTGCCCATATATGGGAGTTGTATTCCATTTTCGGTCGGATGTAAGTGGTATAGATTTTAAGGAGATCAGAAGGAGTGAAGTAATTTCTACACCGTTTTAGAAAACCAAGACACTTGAGTGCTTCTTTCGACACTTGAAAAACATGCTCGTTCCAACGAACATCACATTGAATTCTCATGCCCAGAACATCAAGAGTATGCGATTCCTCAATACCTATACCACTCATATATATCAGAGAACAGTTTGAAATCAAAAATTAATATTACTGTCAAATGTAGATAGCACTTTTCGAATATGGGCCCTCGATATACATTTATATGAATATAATAAAGGGTGATTTTTTAAGAGCTATAGGAAAGTTTTCCAAAAAAAACACGTAAAATTCAGAAAAATGCATGAAATCTTTATTTGAATCGATAGTACGGTCCATATAATTTAATGTTTGAAGATGATTTCATGCAAATGTTGACTGTGACTGCACCTCAAATGGTCCATCCGCTTAGTCCAATTTTGGCATACTCTTTCCAACATTTCGGCCGGTATCTCACGAATAAATGCTTCAGTGTTGTCTTCCAATGCGTCAATTGAAGCGGGTTTGTCTGTACAGACATGAGCTTTAACATAGCCCCACAAAAAATAGTCTAAAGGCGTTAAATCGCACGATCTAGGCGGCCAATTGACCGGTCCCGAACGTGAAATAAAATGTTCACCGAACTCGCCTCTCAATAAGTCCATTGTTGCGCGTGCTGTGTGGCATGTGGCACCGTCTTGTTGAATCCACATGTCATGCAAGTCAAGCTCTTGCATTTTGGGCAAAAAAAAGTTGGATATCATCTCTCGGTAGCGCTCACCATTAACAGTTACGTTACGATTCGCATCATCTTTGAAGAAGTACGGTCCAATGACTGTGACTTTTTCTGGATGCATTGGTAGCTCTTCCAATGCTTCTGGCTGATATTCATGCGAAATTTAGTCACAATAGCCCGAATAGCCGCTTCAGTGGGTCGATTAAACTGACCATAAAATGGAAGAAGCGCGCGATGAACTTTCTTAACAGAGCACGCATTTTGATAATAAAATTCAATAACTTGCAAGCGTTGTTCGTTTGTAAGACGATTCATGGTTAAATTATAGACCAAACTGAAGATGTTTGACAATGAAACAAAACACGAAACGTGCGTGTTGACAAAAAGATAATAGCTAAAAAATCACCCTTTACTTCTGAAAAAAAAAAAATTAAAACTAGGACAGGTTAATATCAGAAAATAAGTCCAGAATATTATTTTTTAGAATTATTAAAATATTATCAACAAGTTTTATCGAAATCCTTCCACAAATATATATTCCGATATTTTGTTTTAAAAAAATGTAAATCTTCTTAAATTTGACCTTAAAAAGGAACAATTTATAGTGTTTCGATTTAACCTTAATTAACAAGATTGAGCACTTATACCAAGTTGTATAATATTTTGAAAAAAGATATTTGCAATATGAAAACACCAAAAAGTTGAAAAAGTATAAAAAATTACATTTTTCTTCAAATCTGCTGAAATAAAAACGCTGCCCTCACCAAATTAAGAACAGGATACATACAATATTTGAACAAAATTTTTGAAAAAGTAAAATTGGAGATTTTGAAATAGTGCTAAAAAATACGTAGCGCTTTGACATTGATTTAGAACGGCATAACAATATAATATATTATGGTGGGATCAGAAGAATGCAAAAATGTTGTTGTTGAAGAATATTTCAATATCCTTAAAAATGTGAGATCGATTTTCTTAATCAAGTGGTCTGCGGAACATTTATTGCCTGGGGAACTTGACATAACTTGGCTGTTTTTCGACCGATAATAGATTTTGTTGTTTTATTAGAAAGATAATTTACTTTTAATTGTGGTATATCAATTAATTTAATTGAAACGCAATCATAATATCAAAATTTTTGTGAAAAATTATTTATTTTGATAATTTTAACATATAAATTCATATTTGAACTTTGAACTCAATGCGCGTCCAGAAAGCATTGTCCGATTTGGCTCAAAAGTTTTAGATCCAGAGTCACAATAATCCGACCCGCACGTCTTGAAATTCAAAAAAAAAAAAATGGCTATCACCCTAATATACACACATATATATACAGTGGTGACATTTTATATAGCACGTTTTATATAAAAAAAATATGAGCACACACTATTTTGTATAAATTTGATAACCAAATCG
Source organism: Cordilura impudica (assembly GCA_963682025.1). Taxonomy (NCBI): domain Eukaryota; kingdom Metazoa; phylum Arthropoda; class Insecta; order Diptera; family Scathophagidae; genus Cordilura; species Cordilura impudica. The sequence continues at coordinate 118,645,465 of OY821520.1, forward strand.
AACAAAAATGTTTCAAATTTTCTCTGAATATATTTTTTTAAATATATTTTTTTAAATATATTTTTTCGGAACGACTTACCCATTTGATCGAGAAATTAAATAGTTAAACTTAAAAGTCGTTTTATTTCCTTAAAAAAAAAAAATTATTTTTAATAATTAATAATTTTAATAATTTTAATAATTAATTTGACTACTACTTTCTTGCATAATCTTTATTTTGAATAACGGCAGTGCATCGACATCGATATTTATTTTCGACATCTATCTAGGGGTAATGAAATTCCATGCCTTACTGGATTTCTTCCCATAATAGAATTAAATTTGTTGCTTTAGTACGGGCAATTCGTATGTTTACGTCGCTCCATATATTTTCGATCGGGTTTAGATCCGGGGATTGTACAAAATCGAATTTTTTGTGACACTGAGCCATTTTTGTAGCATGTTTAGGATCATTATCTTGTACCTACTTCCATTTAAGAGGTATTTCTTCATCTACATAAGGCATCATAACATCTGCTAAAATGTTTTTGTATACTATTTGATCCATATTACTCTATATACGGGTAATTGAATCCACTCCATACCAGTAGAAGCTTTCCCAGACTAATACACATTGTCCCCCACGTTTCACCACTTTTCGATATCGATTAAAATCAATCGAAGTACCATATTTTGGTTTATTATTTAAAGAAAACGGTCAAACATCAGCCCTCGTTTCACTTTTATTCTTAACTAGGGTCTACAATTCGTTCGTTATTTTGGAAAAGAAAAAAAATTATTTCGATCGAAAGATTCCGATAATGAATATGGTGATTTGGCTCCTGTGTTTTGATTAAGTCTTACATACTATTCCAATTTTAAGTTTCGTATTAAATGATCTACCAAAAATATTTGACCTAGACCTATCTTTTATTATACAGATCAACTCAGAATCATTTTCTGAGTCGATTTGGCCATGTCCATGTGTCCTTCCGTCTGTGTATCCATGTTTGCAATCCAACTACAGCTTTCAGCTTTCAGATTGTCATATAGATATTGATTACATTTGGTTTCTGTGTTTTTATTACACCCATAGCCTCCATTTAAAGTTGCTTAGTTCTATAAAACAATTTCAAAAATTTTTCTCAAATTTGGTTTATATATATTTTTTTAAAAAATAAGAGACTTCACCAAATATGGTCAAGATCGGTCAATTTTTCGACCTAGTCCTCATATAAATAGAGCATCCAATATGTAGTTTTTCATATCTGCAGGCAAAAAAATTAATAACAATGCCACTCAAATATGGCTTATGCTTATTTTCTATAACCGATTAGTTGGACCTAATACCTTTTCTCTAAACGCATGGTAGTATATCGTATAGTCGGTCTAGACCGACCATATAATCATTTATTGCTCTGGTTTTTAATTATTCTCTAAAAAAAAGTTTGGCCTACGAACGCCAAATCCTTTGGATGTTTTACTACTTTCACTCTGAATGGCTGTTGCGCCGTGTAATATTTCTTTTTGGTCCAATTCATAGAAGAAATTAACAAAAATAATTTCAACATTAGAAAAGTAGCGTCAATTTTAAGCATTCGCAATTTCTAACATTTTCATATTTTGCTGCTTTTAATTTTGACAGAGGGATAGAAATCAACAGATTGCTTAATAGAATTATGCTGTTTTCTTTTCTGACAAAAAATGTCGCATTTTATTTTTTTTCGAAAAGCGTATTTTTTTTTTTTAATTAAGAGCAACCTTTTCTTATACACCAATCGAATGGTCTCAAAGTCGAGCCCTCGTAAATGGCGAAAAATTGCAGCCATTGACTTCTTTGTGGTCATAGTGTGAGAATATTTCCCCATTGTTCCCCTTTTTTGGTTTCAAAGAGGATAATAATCAAAATTTTTTGCATTTTTTGAACACTTATAAAAAAAATACACTTTTCGAAAAAAGTGCAAATAAAATGCGACATTTTTTGTCAGAAAAGAAAACGGCATTAGACAATGATTAGAGTCAATTGGTCTATTGCCAGTAGACATACATAGGTGCCTATTATGAGCAACTTTCGATTTTGGATTGTGGTCGAATTAACTGATCGAACGAATTTTCATTTGGTATTATGGCGCACATTCGATAAAATAGCGCTATTGTGAATTTCACTCAATTGGATTATTCACAATAGTACATATTTATCAGCTGGCGCTATAAATAAACATTAGCTCTGTTCGTTTACTCTCCCAGTAAAAAACATAAATTCAGAGAGTAAGAAAAATTAGTTCTCAAAAACGTAAATATCCAAATAGTAAACGAAGAGCAACTTGTAAGAATTTGCAAGTTCATAGAAACAGCTGATTGTAAACACATTTGAAAGTGAAGAAAAATTTAAACTCTAAATTGAAAAAATAATTATAAAGGGTCCGCCAAATAACTTTTTTTTTTGAAAATGCTATAAAAAAAAACTACTGAATATTATCTCAAATTTCTTTTTTTATTTGAAAGTACAATCCTTCCGGTTAATAATGGAAAATAATTTCATTCGAATGGCTGGCCATGCAGTAGCCTACACGATCGGTCCAATTTTTAAGCACATTATCGATTGTGTGCAGCTGTATTTCACCAATGGCTTCACGAATATTGTCCTTTAAAGCGTCAATCGTCTCTGGCTTGTTGGCGTAACACTTATCTTTGAGGGCACCCCCACAAATAATAGTCCAACGGTGTCAAATCGCAGCTCCGAGGTGGCCAAACGACATCAGCTCTGCGGCTGATAATGCGATCTTCAAAAACAGGGCGCAAAACATCGAGTGTAGCTTCGGCTGTGTGGCACGTAGCGCCGGCCTGTTGAAACCAAATGTTGCCAATATCCTCCTCTTCAATTTTTGTGAACAAAAATTCGTTAAACATGGCCCGATAACGATCGCCATTGACTGTAACGGCCACTCCTTGCTGATTTTCGAAGAAAAATGGCCCAATTATGCCTGTGGCCCAAAATCCGCACCAAACAGTGACTTGTTTTGGGTGTATCGGCTTCTCAATGTATGCGTGCGGGTTTTTTGTTGCCCAAATGCGACAATTTTGCTTGTTTACATACCCGCCAAGATCAAAATGAGCTTCATCTGAAGAGATGATTTTTTTTTTGGCAAAATCGGCATCTTCTGTAAGTCGATCGCAGGCCCACTTAGCGAAGCGAAAACGCATTGGATGGTCAGTTGGCTTCAACTCCTGAACCAATTGGACTTTGTATGGCGTCATACCAAGGTCTTTATGCAAAATTCGTCTCAATGATGCCTTCGAAATGTTCAATTCTTGAGAACGACGGTGAATTGATGTTGATGGCGCTTCACGCACACTTTCTGCCACAGCAGCAATATTCTCGGGTGTACGCACTGTTTTTGGCTTTTCACGCTTTGGTTTATCGATGAGGATGGCAGTTTCTTTCACTTTTTTCGGAGCTGACGGTGCTTCTCTTCTTCCAAAATCGCACACATTCTGCAACATTACCATGATTTTCAAAGTAATGTCGCAATATTTCCCAGCGTTGTTCAAGCGTATACACAACCATATTCGTTCAGCGGAAGGAAAAAACTAATTATCTGTCAAATCAGACATGAGCTAAGTGTTACCATTCACGAAATAAGCACTGGTTGAAAAAAAAAAAAAAACGTTAGATGGCGGACCCTTTATCTTAATTAGAATTTATTTTATTTAACGTGTAAAAATATTAATTGAAACTAATATCATAACCTATTGCTTTTGAAATAAACATTTATTATGAAAGAAATTGGCAGATACGCAGCTATTTTTTGACAGGAACTGGTTTTAAAAGATTAAAATTAATGAAAACTGGTTATATGAATATTTACTAACTTCTTCTATCGTTATTTTCCTCAGAATTATTATTTAAAATTTTTGCACAAAAATAGAATTGTAGTATTTTTGCTTTCTTCACCACAAAACTCAGTCATATGTTTTTCAAACATATGTTTTTTCTTGTTTGCTAATTCTTACTGGCAAAGAAATATCTAGTAAAAACTAGCAAATTAAAAAAATGAAAAAAATTAACTGTCACTTTACGCTCTCATTTGTTCTCTTTTACTGGGTTTTTGAAGTAAACGAACAGGATCCAGTAAATTATGTGATAATTTGTACAAATTATTACAAATTATCACGTAAACGAACAGAGCTATTGTTTGTTTACAAATTTATTAAGGAAAAAAAAAATAATTAATTATTTATTAACATGGAATTATGGTTCCATGATCGTCTGAGATGAATGGTTCGTCATGAGAGATGCTTCCAACATTTTGGAAATGGATTCCACTACGAAAGTATGCGAGATTTTAACAAGGATACTATTTGTTTACAGATTTATAGCAAATTTTCAACTGCAAGGAGGCGTTTATGGGATTGCTGTCTACTACAGATGAACTGGTGCGGCAATGCACACAAGGCAGATGAATCTCATGAAATTAAAATAATTTGTTATTATTATTATTATTATTTATTGTTCCATTACTATCACAACAAGAATAAATCTTATAAATTACAGTGATAGCTTAGTATATATTAGCAGTACATAAAAATTCTTAATATACGAATACAAAAATTTCACAACTTGTTAACATTACAGTTATTTAGAGATATATTTAATAAAGTATAATTTTAGTATACATTTTTTGTATAATTTTAGTATAATTTTAAGAGTTCCTTTTTAAACTTAGAAGTGTTGCTTTCCAATTGAATAGTAGATGGTAGGTCGTTCCAAAGACGGGTAGAATAAATGAAAAATTGCCTTTCAGACAATTGACTTTTAAATCTAGATTGTATCAATTTCTTTCCTCTTCTAGATCTAGTAAACTTTATTTTACTAGATAAGTATACTGGTTCCCTAGTATAAATAATTTTATGCATCATTAAAAGGCTTTTGTATTTCATTAAATCCTCTAGCTTCATGTTGTACATCTGATAAGAAAACGACGAAATACTACTATTTTGGTGACGATTAAAAACATATCTTGCTATGTTGTTATAGACAACTTTTAATTTCAGTCTATCAGAACTGTCACAGTTTGCAAATATTTCACAACCATATGTTAGAACTGGTATTGGGTATGTTTTTGCAAGGACCATTCTTATCCCAAGGGGTGTTGACGATGGCACAGCCCACAAATTGCGTAACATGCCATATACTTTTCCTGCCGCTATGTTGATATGAGTTTTCCAGGATAGTTGCGAGTTGAAGGTTATACCAAGGTTTGTTGACGATTGAACGAAAGCAATTTTAGAGTTGTTAATTTTTAAAATAATATCACTATCTAAAGTTGTTTTACTTTTAGAAATGGAAAATGCATTTGGATTTCGATGGATTTAGGCAAAGTCCATTATTAACTGCCCATCTCTGGATATTTTCAAGATCCACATTAATATTTTCTATGCAGTAATGTAGGTTGTTAATCTTGGTAGTTACATATATATAACTGCACGTCGCACTGTGGTCAATATTTTGAGATAGCGGCCAAAACTCCTTTTGGTTTTTGTTCTCCGATTTTAAAGTTATTAGACTCATATGAAAGTAGACAGTAGTAAACCTCGGGAGCCAAAAAATTAGAACTCTATTTCAACTATTTCGCTGAGAACAGGGTGGTCCAAAATGGGCTTTTTCAGAATTTAGTAAATTTATGATATTTTTAGTTAATTTTTAAAGTTTAAATGATCATAACTTTTTTGTTTTTCAAGATTTTTGTTGTAACTTAATTTATTTCCTATTACTGGTAAAAAAAATTGAAACTCTACTGTTTTCAGAACAATTTAAATTTTTTTTTTAAAAAAGGTCAAATTTCTCGGAAATTTCCTACTTCATAGAGCACAACTCCTGTGAGTCAAGCTGAGTCAAAACATAAATTTACACAATTTGTAGTCCTAACTCTCCCCTACATTCCTATATATACATGTCCATGCATCGGGACTGCACTTTTTGAGCTACAGCAATTTTTCTGACCCAAGGTAAGATATTCGGTACAAATGCACGTCATATATTTTGAGAAGTTATTTGTATGTGAAAGTGGCTATTATGCATATATTTTGATGAAATTTTGTACAGGAGTTCTTATTGACCCAAAAAATAATTCTGTTGAAATTAGGAGAAGTTGGCCCATATTTGGACCTAGTCCACATAGAAGGGTGTATCAAAATTTTGACAAAAATGACAATAGAACTCTCAAATTATGTGGTATCTGGCAATTCATTTGGAAAAGGTAAAAAAGATTTTATTGCCATCTAATATTACATAACTTAAATACGTGAAAATTGCAAATAAATTTAAAACCAATGGAAATAACTGGTAAAACCAAGTACCTTACAAGTACTGGTAAAACCAAGTACCAAGTACTTCAACCAGTAACATTTAAATTTGATGACCAAGACATTGAAGTAAATTTTAAAATGTGTCTCACAATGATTGATGGAAAAGTTGCACAAGCTTTAACCAAAACAAAGTCATCGTCAAGCTGCACCATATGCCAAAAAACATCAAGTCAATTGAGTCAACCACCAACACAAGACGATAGTTTTAATGAAGCATATGAATTTGGAATGTCACCTCTTCATGCTAGAATTCGTTTTATGGAGCATATTCTTAAATTGGGATACGATTTGGAATTTGGCCCGTTAGGCGAAACAGTGAGAAACAACAAAGAAAATTTGGAAAAAAGAAAGCAAAAAAAAAGATATTCAAGAAAAATACCGTGACCATGCCAAAGCAAGAAGAAGGAAATTCTAATGATGGAAACACAGCAAGAAGATTTTTTCCGATCCACAAACTGCAGCTTCTATAACTGGAGTAGATTATGATTTAATACGACGATTCCAAATCATATTACAAGTTATAGCATGTAGCAAAAAGATAGATGCAAAAAAATTTGGTCAGTATGCTAATGAGACAGCAACCCTTTATAACCAAAAATATTCTTGGAGACATATGCCAACCACAGTTCACAAAATTTTGTTCCATGGGGAACAAATAATTCAGCACAATATGCTTCCAATTGGAGATCTTTCAGAAGAAGCCCAAGAAAAAAGGAACAAAGACTACAGATTCTTTCGCGAGCACAATACAAGAAAAATTTCCAGATATTGTACTAATGAAGATCTTATTAATATTTTGTTGTGCACATCAGACCCATATATGTCCAGTATTCGACAAAAATGGAAATCAACCTCATTAGAGTTAGATGAAGAAGCTAAACAACTACTGCAAAATGAAAATCAAAGCTATTTGAAAGAAATTTTTACTAATATTGTTTAATTAATACTAGTTTAAAGATTATAATTTGTTTCTAATTTTAGTATAAATTTTTATTAATACATTTAAATAAAATATATGTGCACTTTAAATCAATAGTAAAAGTTTACTTAAAATTTTATCGGTGTTGTGTTCTGTATATAATATATCCAAATGGTATTGATATTGTTGGGAATTTCAGTGTTATTTTTCAGTTCAATCCTCACAAGAATTAGCTTTCTTCCAAAAAAACCAACCTTTGGCCCCTATGAATATTGAGACTAAATAAATGTCAGGGGCCAAATGTTGGCATTTTCTGACCAAAATTAAGTTTAGGAATAATAAATAAGTATTGGTTGTAAAATACGATTGAAGAAAATAAGAAATTATAAAAAAAATACCTATTTAAAATGTCAAAATATTCAACTTTTACATGGAAACTCAACAAAAAATTAAAATGCATTTTTAACTCTAAATTACTTACGTTCCTATCAGTCGATTTTTACGTTTGAACACGCAAATTGAAGCTTAAAGTCCCTCCTATTGAACAAAACAAATTGCGTAAAAAAATACCAATCCGGTCAAAAGTTATAGAGTTTTGACCGCTATCTCGCGAAATTGACCACTGTGCGTCGTTAGCATACATTTGGATATAGCAATGTTTCGGTATATCCGGAAGATCATTTATATACATACAAAATAGTAGGGGCCCGAGGATGGATCCTTGTGGTACTCCTCTATTAACATGGACAAAGTCAGAAGTTTTGCTATTAAAATTTACAGCCTGCTGGCGGTTTATGAGGTAAGATTTAATTAGTTTAGTTGCAGTAATGAAAAAGTTGAAGAGTTTTTCAAGCTTAGTTAGTAGTATTGCATGATTTACTGTATCAAAAGCTTTGCTGTGATCTAACAATACTAAGGAAGATACCATATTATCGTCTAGTTTGGACCTCAGATATTCAGCCACATCGAGAAGTGCTGTGATACAACCTCTACCTTGTCGAAAACCAGACTGTCTTTCAGATAATAGACCTTGTTGCTTCAAATAATCATTTATCTGTGTATGCATTAATTTTTCTAGAGTTTTAGATAAGAAAGGTAGTATTGCGATAGGTCTATATTCTTTGTTAATCTTAGGAATTGGCAGAATTTTTGCTTGTTTCCATTTTTCAGGGAAGATTGATTTCGTGAGAATCGTATTAAACATGTATGTTATAAGCGGCAAAAGTTTTGGAATCAGAGCTTTCAAAAAACGGGGGTTCATTTCGTCTATGCCAATAGCGTTAGATTTGATAGACAATAGGCTAGTTAATACTTCTGATGGTTCAACACAACGAAAAGAGAAAAAGGTACCCAAATTCACTGTGTGGTAATTTTCATATATATTATTTTTGGGACTTGCAATTTGTATATCCACAAAAGTATTATTTAGGATATTTACGTCAACATTATTGTCAACAGTAGTATTATTTTGTTTACCTATACCGATTGCACGAATTTCTCTCCACTTGCTTTTGCTGTCAATCGCAGATTTAAATTTATGTTGATAGTGCATAGATTTGGCTATGTTTATACTTTTCTTAACCTCCTTCCTAAAATTATTAAAAACAACTTGTAATTCGGGTGTTTTAAACTTCTTCCATCTTTTAAAAGCAGCATCTCGTTTATCAATTAGACTTTTGTTAGTAGAGTTAAACCACGGTGGCTGTTTCGCCATGATTACTTTTGTTTTTTCTGGTACTGTATTGTTGTACATATCCAGAAGACTAGTTTGAAAGAACTCAAGCTGATCGTTTACTTTATCCATGCTGAATATGGAATTCCAATTAATAATATTGAATCGCTGATTCAGCTGCAGAACGTCAATGTTATTAAAATCACGATATGTGTAATGTGTAACTTCGGAAGAGATATAAGATTCGTATACGACAAAGAGTAGATCGTGTTTTGAAAAAACAGAGGCAGAAACTTGATCATAGTGTAAAATTTTACGAGTATGATTTACGAAAATGACGTCGAGTAAACTATTTGATCCATTGGGAAAATGTGTTGGAGTTGTTGAATTGACAGGTGACAGACCGAGAACTTGCATGCAATTATTATATCTTCATACAATAACGACAAAGGCTCAATTTTTCCAAGGAAGTCATCAATGGGAGTATTTTTATGTGGTCTATATACGCACCCAAGAAGTGTTTTATTGTGATCTGAAGTGGTTATTTCTAAAAACAAATATTCAATTTTACATATCTTTTCAGAACTGAGCTTTACGATACATTTTATGTCTTTATTTATATAGATAGAGACACCGCCTGCATGTCGTAATCTGTCTGCACGATATATTTTATATCCAGACAAATTAAAAATGGCATCAGTAATGACCGGATCAAACCACGTTTCTGATACGCAAATAGCATCAATACCTGAATTAACAAAGATTTACCTAAATTCATCCATTTTATTATTGAGACTTTGAGCATTTATGTGCACAATTTTTATACCAGATTTTTGTTTAGCTAAGATTCTTATCATGTTGTAAACGTTGTGTTTGGAACTATAATTATTATCAAGTATCATTTGTCATATTTACAACTTATATTTTCAATAAGTTTTACGAAATGCCATCCAGCATCGAAAGCAAAATTCTGTTCGATTGAAAATTCGTTGTACAACGAATAATACGAATTTAACATTCGATAGTCTATGTTCGATAGCCAGCGAAGATCGAATGCAACTCATAATAATGGCCATAGACAGAATATTCGGTCAGATAGTTTAAAAAGTAAGACTATTAGAAACTTCCATATACATATGTCCTCATTGCAACAAAAAGTAAGAAACAACTTTAATAATAATCACAGTTTACAGTTTCATTAATTTTGTATACATTTCATTTATATGATGACACGAAAAGGGTTTGTTGTTGTTTATACAACTTGTTAAAACAGAAAAATGTGAATTCATTTATAAACAAGTAAGAAAATTATATTCGGTCTAGACCGACTATACGATACCCTATACCATGTCCTAACTCTTAGGCCCAACTAACTGGACATACAAAATAAGCAAACACCAAATTTGAGTCTGATTTTTATTAATTTTTTTGGCTGCAGATATGAAAAAGTTCATATCGGATGCTATATCTATATGGGGACTAGGTCCGAAAATGGACCGATCCTGATCATGTTTGGTAAAGTCTCTTGTATTTTGCAAAAATTTATACAAACAAAATCTGAGAAGAATCAGTGCAATATTTTTGTTTTTTAATAGATTTAAGTGAAGATCGGGAAGCAGCTCTATATGGGGCCAAAGGGATCATTTTTGGACTACTCATTAATGGACGTAATGAACGCATACAAAACCCAATTTGAGTAAGATCTATATGACAATTTGGATCTTATGGCAATTTATGTCGATTTCATAGGGGTAATTTGTATGGGGGCTAGGTCTGAACATGGACCGATTCTCACCAATTTCAATAGCGTTCATCCCATGGCCGATAACAGCTTATTTACCAAATTTCATCAAAATATATTCATATTTGCGACCTGCAGTTTGATTACAAGCTTTACATGGACACACAGACGGACGGACGGACGGACGGACGGACGGACGGACATTGTTAAATCAACTCAGAAAGTGATTCTGATTCGATCGGTATAATTAAAGATGGGTCTAGGTCAAATATTTTTGGTTGTTACAAACAGCAGCACAAAGTCATTATACCCAAACCACATAGTGGTATAGGGTATAAAAATGCTTATCATCCCTGGTAGATAGGACTAGGGAGGTGGAGGTTGTGGTAAAAGGCGGAAACCATTCTATTCTACCGTAAACTACTTTCTATTCAAACAAACATGAAATATACTTATTGCATACGAAAAGAGAAACAAGAAATAAATCAAAAATCAAAATGACCTTGACATTAAAACGAATTCTTAACATTTATGTACATATGACCAAGTAAACCATGCAACATACAAAAACTGTAGTTCTTCACAGTCGTTATCAAACATATTTGCCAGGCAAGCCTTTTTAATGGATAAAACCTTAATAGCTAGAAATAAGAAATACTAAAAAAAAAAAAAAAAAAAAAAACAAAATTTTATTTACAACATGTCTGTCTGCTCGTATACTTTATTTACTATAATTGAACCGTTTCAATACAAAATCCAATACAACATCCATAACTTGAGTCGCCATTCTCCCAAACAATATTTCGCTTTAAATAATGAATATGTATTTTTATTTACAGTGAAGTAATATGTTCTGAAATTAGTGACTGCAAATTTACTTTTTTTTTGTTCTTTTCAGTACAAAGTTACTCTAATTTGTTCAAAGCCTTATAGCGCTCATCAGTTGTAGTGCCATTCGTTTACAAATATAAATTCAATGTTCGGAAAGAATTTTCTGCATCATTTCTGGAAAACTGATAAATAGTTCCTTCCACTGAACCCTCCCCATCACCCTCCGTTCCGCTTAAGATTGGATTCTCTGATTCAACAATTTAATCATCTGTAGAAATGCCAATTAAGCAAAGCGCATTATCAAGTTATTTTGTTTGCATTTAATCATGCTTTGTAATCAGCTTCAATTAGTATTTGATTTTGATCAATACAATTAGTACAAAAAAAAAATAAAAATTACTGACGTAAATATCCCAAACTTTTGTTACATGATTGATGCAATCCATATGTATAATAATATCATGTTCGCCTCTATGCGCTTTTGTGCTTCTTTTACCACTCTGCTATGATAGAAAACTTTAAAGTTTTGAATTTCTTCCCTAATCAAGCGGTTGCAATTAGAGGTCATATTCGGTGGAAAAATACCAATTCAATGGCTTTCAGTTTGCTTTATACGTCTTTTGGATGTGCTGGACAATTATCAATAAACAATACAAATTTTCGACCAGTACTTTGAAAGTGCCTATTTAATTTTAGAGAGTTTGATTTATAATCTACCGAGGTTTGGTACTTTTTCCAATCAATAGAATTTTAAGTTATTCCGAATCATACATATTTGCTGCCAGCATTAACGGAACCCGTTGGTTGATAAAGGGTTTTTCAATAAGAGCGCTACAAAAGTTTTTTTAAATAAATCAAAAACGGTTTTGGATATCAATGAAATTCTTTATTCCTGTGAAAGTATGTTCGATGCCATTATGTATGGAAATCGATCTCTTTTGCATGGCCACCACGGGCGCGCTTGCAGAAGTCCAGACGCTGAACCCAATTTTCGACGGTTTTCAAACATAAATCGGCCGATACTGCTGCAATTTCACGTTCGATATTTGTACGAAGTTCATCAATCGTCGCTGGCTTGTTGGCATAGACCATAGACTTGACGTATCCCCACAGGAAATAGTCCGACGGCGTCAAATCGCACGACCGAGGCGGCCAATCGACTGGACCATTTCGTGAGATAACACGTTCTCCAAATTTGGTTTCCAATAAATTGATTGTGACATTCGCTGTGTGGCTTGTGGCGCCGTCCTCTTGGAACCACATGTCCTCCAAGTCCATATCATCTAATTGGGGCCAAAAATATTCGGTTATCGTTGAACGGTAGCGATTCCCATTCACAGTAACGTGCCGGTCTTGATCATCACGGAAGAAGTACGGCCCAATGACGCCGCCGGCCCATAAAGCGCACCAAACCGTAATTTTTTCGGGATGCAATGATGACGTGTGGATTGCTGTCTGTCCAATAACGCATATTTTGTTTATTGACGAAGCCATTCAGCCAAAAATGAGCCTCATCGCTGAAGATGATTTTTCGATGAAAATCCGAATCATTTTCAAGTTGTTGCTCAGCCCAATTCACGAACATACGACGCTTCTGGTGGTCAAGCGGCTTCAGTTCTTGGGTCAATTTGACCTTGTAAGGATGTAAGCCAAGATCTTTTCGCAAAATTCGCCACAACCACGTCACAGATATGCCCAACGCTTGAGAACGACGTGTGAGAGACACATTTGGGCTTTCTTCAACTGAAGCCTCAGCGGCAGCAATATTCTCGACACTACGGGCCCTTCTTTGTCTCACTGGTACGGGAACATTTTGTACTGTGCTTGTGGACTCAAATTTTTCCAATAGACGCTCAATTGTTGATCTGCTAGGACGAATATGACGACCATAAATTGGACGTAGCGCACTTAACGTTGAGGCCACTGACTTCGAATTTCGGTAGTAAATTTTAATAATTTCGACTCGTTGTTGGCTCGTATGTCTTTCCATCATGAAATGGCAAACCTTACTGAAGAGAAATGTCAAAAGAGCGGCAAGAAATATGGCGTCGTTTGCTGTTCCTGTCTTTCTACTTTTATAGCGTCCCTGTTGAAAAACCCTTTACTTATGCCACCGTGACATTGCTGACAACAAATATTTTAAAAGACGTTTAGTTGTCATGACAATAAAATAATACGATTTTAGTAAGAACTTCGAGTTATGGAAGTTCGACTTACGGAAGGAGTATTGTAAGTTATTCATTACACTGGTCTACAAATTTTAATAAAAATTTACTGCAGAAACGAAACATTTTTTTTAACTAATCTGAGTGCGCTGAATTCGAATCTGGCAAAATTTGGCTATCACGTCTTGTTCATTTTTTATCGCATGCTGCCAAATACCGTTAAACAGTCAATACTGACACTACAATTTCACAATTATTAATTTGACGGAAGCCCACATTCATTACAAATCTTCACAATAAGGAAGATCGTGTGTTACTGATTCAAGCTATTTTTGCTTTGTGTGTGGCGAATATTTGGTTGGAAAAAAGGATATGCAATATCAGAATCATTGAAATATGCATATTTACATTATTTTGGTTTTGCTATCAGAAACTGGGACAAACCTTGGACACCGACAATATGTTTTGCAATAGTTGCAGAACTGTTTTATACCAGTGGTCAAATGGCAGGAAGATCTATACCGATTTTTCAATTCCAGTACTTTGGAGAGAGTCAAGTAACCACCAAACCGATTGTTATTTCTGTTTAATAAAAGTTGCTGGATTTAATATGAAAAATCGAAAAAATATTACTTACACGAATGTCCCATCGGTTTCCAAACCAGTTCAACGTCCACCAAATGATCAATTACCAGTCATTCCCAGTGCTACCAGCAGTGAGTCCGAAACATCTTTCTCCAGCAGTGGTAGTTTGTATGAGGCTGATGTTGAACGCCATTTAGTGACTCAAGCTGAGATGAGTGATGTAATTCGGGATTTATATTTAACTAAGCAAGACGCAGAATTATTAGCTTCACGCATGCAGCAGTGGAAATATCTTGCAGTTGGGACAAAAGCAAAAATATATAGACATAGAAGCTTGGAATTGGCTGCATATTTTGAAAAGAAACACTCTATTCTATACTGTACTGATGTTGATGGTTTATTTCAAAAAATTAACCAGCCATATGACAAAACTGAATGGAGATCTATAATATTAATAGACAAGGCGATTTCTTGTGACCGATGTAAGTTTCACAGTTTTACCCCGATTTTGACAAAAAATTTATCTTTTGAAAGATATTTCTTTTTAGCTGTTACCCAGATTTACAGATTTTCATCGATTGGAATATTTTTTGGAGTTATGATCGTTTAAAGTTGCTACTAACACATACATAAAATTATACAATGCTATATGTGTGTTTATTAAATTTGTTAATGTGTTTGTGCTAACGTGTTGAGTTTGTTTTCTTCATTTAAAATGAGTTGAATTGTGAAGCATATCTTTAGGGTCTTTATTAAATGAAAAAATAAAATTTCCTAGAATTTGCACTCGAATTTCGAGCGCTGGAATCTGCTAGTTATTTATTGATGGCTCTATGGACAGTTTATAGGCTGTTCTTTTGCATAATGGGAATGAAATACCATCCATACCAATTGCTCATGCCATTAATACAAAGGAAAATTACTAATCAATGACTGAAATTTTGACATTACTCAATTACAACGATCATAAATGGAAGATCTGTGGTGATCGTAAGGTGTGCGATTTAAATTTCTTTGTATATGTATATAGTATAGACCATCGTAAATAACTGTAAATTAATCTGTTTCAGGTCATTGGTTTGTTGACCGGTATGCAAGCAGGTTTCACAAAATATTGTTGTTTCCTTTGTCTAAGGGATAGTCGCGCTACATGTCATCATTACGTCAGAACAGAGTGGCCAAAGAGAACTGAATATTCACCAGGAAAACAAAACATTTCAAATAAACCATTAATTGATTCAAATGACGTTCTTCTTTCGCCGCTGCACATAAAATTGGGCCTTTTTAAGAACTTTGTCAAGGCTCTGGACAAAGATGGTGCAGCATTTAAATATTTGTTAGCGGTTTTTCCTAAAATTTCATATGCTAAAATAAAAGAAGTCATATTTGTTGGCCCTCACATCAGGAAGCTATGATGACAATTTTTCATAATGTTTATTGGAGAAAGAATATGCAGCCTGTTAATCTTTTAAGAGCATCGTGGACAATTTTCTTGGAAACAATAAGAGTGAAAACTACAGGCAAATTGTTGCTGAATTATTGAAAAATTATCACGAATTAGGTGCACGAATGTCACTCAAAATTCATTTTCTTCATATGGATTTAGATTTTTTTACACAAAACCTAGGTGCGATGAGCGACGAACCAAGATTTAATGAAAATTTAAAGAAATTATTAAGGATTTTGGGACAAAAGCATGCTGAGAGACTATTGGTGGACTCTAATACGTGAAACCGAACCAACAAAATACAAACGACGTTCAAATAACGCCATTCACTTTTGAAAATTCATTGATTTTTAAATAAACTAATGATTTTTTATGTAAAAAACGAATAAAAACATTTTTTTTGTATCTCGAAAACCTGACGTGATAGAGAAAAACTAATTATAGATTCGAATTCAGCCCACCAAATTACCCTAGGAGAGATATTTGGTTGCTCCAGTCCAAAACCTTGTTGGCTAGTGCTATTTTAGCACTACTGCCAACCGATTTAGTTCGACTTTGAGAAACATCGAGCATGGAAGATGCTCGAAATGCCTATCAGCTATACTAAAATTGTGGAAATTATGCGTCTTTTTTTAACGCCCAACGCTACTTGCCACGTCAAAATGGGAACATCTTTATTATTCATCATGCTGAGACTACGGTGGGAGTTCACAAACTTCAAGCTTTTATCCTTACGGCTCTTATGGATAATGAGTTTCATTAAATTTTGATTGGAAATGAAAAAGTATCAACAAAACGAACGCAATACCAGCTACAGGTTTAAGCAAAGTGATTGGATCGAATGGATGAAATTATAAACAATAAAGAAAATTTAAAAAACTAACCCATAAAAACCAAGTTGTTATTTTACTCCCTTTCTTTTCTTTGTGAATTAAGTTTACCATCATGTACTTAAATAATTGATTGACTGAAAATTAGACATGTCTAGATAAATTTCTATGTTAAAAACCTCAAATCATTAAATTTTTTTAAATGAAAATTTGTTAGATCAGATCTATTGGATCACGGGAAAAGGGTTAAAATCGATCCAAAGTTTATTCCGCAGACAGAAACTACGAGTTAAAACAAAGGAAATAAAAACTTCCGCCTTTAATAAATTGCTACATGTAGAGAGGCTTAAAATCGCAACCGAAAACGAATTTGTAGTGCTGAAGCAAAAGTTATGAATTTGAGAATCGCTGCGTTTCATCCTATATCAACAGATTTCCGAAATTTTCAAACATTTAAAAGATTTGTTACTCAGGCAGCTGCAAGGGTTTCCATGTAAAAAAGATGTATCAACCGATGACTCGATGAACGAGTTGGAACGAGTTTTTGTAATGACAACTAGAAATGAAGATATGGCGCCTCACACAGAAATCAAGATGTCAACAAGTGAAATCCCCGAAAAACAGATGCATTCGCTGCCTCTTCGATTTACAGAATTTCCGTCCAACAAAACAAGAAATGGAAAATGGTAAAACATTGATGAGAAATTATTTTCATGACGATGCGAAATGGAATGCTAAAGAATGTTTTTTTTGTGTATAAGACAACTAACACTTACCAAAATTTATGTTTTCATTTTAACCTGCGATGGCAGCTTATTTATTTTATTTTGTGTTACTTCTTTAAACAGTGTAGTGCTCTAAGATAATCTTAAACGAAAATCTGTATACGAAATTTTTTCTCACAACTGCGATATAATTTATTTATTTACCAGAATTTAACCTACGGGGTTGGTTAACCTTTGTTCAGCTACTTTATTGTTATGAGTTATACAAAAATGGTTAAGGCTTACTTTGAGTATTTTCAAGCCTAAAAGTCCTTAAAAAAAGTTATTGTAGTGTTTATTTTTCATGGTCAGCTGCTTTCATAAAAACAATTATTAAAAAAAAATAATAAAACTATTTACAAAAAAAAAAAAAAAACAAAAGCTTTTTTAACAGTGTCAGTCACTAAACTTAAGGACAACTCATTTCAATATGAATATTAAAGAATGGTGGCACACAAAAGCTGCTATCAGCATCAGAAAACAGAAAATAAGGTCATAATCAAAACCTCATTATGACATAGTAAGACAACAAAACAACAAACAAACAAACAAAACTATAAACAATGGCATGAAAAACAAAAGATACTTTTATGGCTTTTGGGTTTAACGACATTGTCAAAAGGGTTAAGTACACAAAAGGGAATCAGTTTAACTTAGATTTCTGTAGTAAATGCCTTGAATTAATGGGGTCAGTTAAGGCATTATTTTGTTTACGAGCAAGGGTAATATTTATTAAAATATTTTCATATTTTCAACAGGTTTACCAAGACAAATGTCTCAATTTCATGACTCAATGCATTGCAAAGGATGCATTAAAAAGCTTATTTATCCATAATTACAGATTACAATATGCAACAAAATTAAAATTTTTTTATGACACCACTATGTGGTCAGGGTATAATGACTTTGACATAAACCCATCTTTTATTATGCCCCATTTTTATTATGCAATGTCCGTCCGAATGTCCGTCTGTGTAAACCTTGCAATCAAACAACAGGTCGCAAATTTAAATATTATTTGAATAAAATTTAGTTATATAAGCTTCTATCGGCCATAGGATGAATGCTATTGAAATTGGTGAAATCGGTTCATGTTCAGACTGACCGCTATGAGATCGATTTAAATTGCCATAATAGCCAAATTATCCTATAGATCTCGATCAAATTTGGTTTGTGTATGTTTATCACATCCATTTATCAGAAGTCCAAAAATAAACCCTATAGGACAATTCTTAGTCATAGCCCCCATATGAAGCTGATTCCCGATTTTCGCTTATTTTTTTTTTATTTATTTATTCAATTTCTATTGACAGATTTACATTATATGTATATTTTGAGATCTTATTGACTAGATATTACAACAATTAATATAATGGGATCTTAAGATATTAATTAACAATTTGTTATTAAATATAAAAGTTTTAAAGATAAAATAGGGGAAAAATCCTTTATATAAATGTGGAACACCACGTAATACTGGCAAAGAATTTGATTTTGTAATTGTTGTTACAACATGCTGATATCTGTTGGTAAGATATGATTTAATTAGAAGCGTAGCTGTCGATGAGAAATTGAAAAATTTGTAATATAAAATGTTTTGATCAACCGTGTCACTATGGTTTTCCCCACTACCTTATAAATATTGTACAAAGCTTTTTAAAAATCGCAGATTTAATGTTTTTGTAAACTCCGCGTCTTCAGAAACTTATAACATAGATGCTGGTGTTCCACAAGGCTCTGTCTTAGGACCTGTATTATATTTAATATACTGTTCAGACATCCTTAAAAATGCAGAATGCAACTATGCATGCCGACGACACTGCAATTTATTGTTCTGATAAGCTTCCTCAGCCCATCATATCCAATCTACAAAGTGCCCTTGATAGCCTTTTCGAATATTTTGTTAAATGGAAAATTAAAACAAATGCTGGGAAATCGCAAGCTGTATTTTTTACGAAAAGAACCAGTTCTTGTAACATCCCCAGTTCAAATTTATTACTTAACGGTACAGACATTCCCTGGTTTAATTACGTTACATATTTGGGAGTATTTCTTGACCGATATTTAACTTTTAAGGAGTACACGACCAATATTATTAAAAAATTTAATATTGCCATTAAATTATTATACCCTTTAATTAATAGAAAATCAAAGCTTAATATGTGCAACAAAATTACAATTGTAAAAACAATTTTTCAGGCTATCGCCTTATATGCTTGTCCAGTTTGGGGAAGTTGTGCTAAAACACACATTATTAAAATTCAAATTTCTCAGAATAAACTTCTGAAAATGATTATGAACTTACCCTGTCATTTTAACACTCGAAGACTACACAATTTATCACCCCTGTTCTTGAAACCACTATCACAAAAAAAAAACTCGTAAATGAAAAAAATCTTAAATCTATGAGTTTTTTGCTGTTCTCTAATTTCAATAAGAATATTTTTTCTCGTTTTAATTCACATAGAAAAGGCTTTGTGAAATCAAAACAAATGCCCTTATTTTCTACTAAGCAGGTCTTAAGAGATAAAAAAAATTATTGATATTTAAACTCTAACATGTTTTTTATTGAACCTTGTCATTATTTTAAAAAATTAGACATTAATTTTATAAAAAAAAACGATTTTAAAAAACGTCTACATTTTGCGCTGATTAAAAAAAAAAAAACTCGTAATTAGTGGTCGATGTTAATAAAACACACTTTTTGCGATGATGCTGTTCTATAACTATAATAAATACTTTTTATTTACACAATCTATTTTCCATTATAATTTTTTCAATTATAACATAGATTCTTTATGCACTAATTTTTGCAAAAAAAGGAATTAAAAAAAATTTTTTCATCAAATCACATATTTTTATTTTTTTTGCATATGTTCGAAACAGTAGTGATGCTAGTCAAATCCAATTTATTTAAATATCGAAATTTTTTTGGGTGATGCCATTTTTAATTGAATGAAATTGAAGAACAAAACCAATTAAATGAACAAATAAGTTGTTATTTTAAAAGAAAATATTTTTCTTTATACTTTTTCTATAAACTTAAGAAAAAAACATGCAAAAATACTTAAAAGTTTTTTGTGAAACTAAATAAATAACCATATGGCACCTCGGTTTCTAGATAACATATGTTCTTAACTCAAACATATGGTTCTTAACTCAAACATATGTTTCCATTAAAGAAATAAAAAAAAAGTGGTTTCAAGAAACCGAAAATTTCAATTTCATGTGATTTTAAATTCACTCTTATTCAAAAAACGACGTTTCAAGAACAGGGCTGTATGTAATGTTAATTATATAAATGACCGAATTCGTGTTATTACTTCGAATTTTCGTTGTACATGTAATCATTCAAGTAATGATTACATATCGAGCCTTTACGCTTAGTCCATAAAAAAAATCATGATTATAATAAGGCACTTATGCCTTATTATAATTAATACTTTTGCCATTTTCCAGCAGTTAACTGCTTCACTTACAATATATATATAAATACTATAAGTATGTTTATAATTTTTTTAGTATTGTACTATCCTATTCTATAAAAACTCTAATGAAGGTTTTTCGATCATAAAAATTTTCCTTCCCGATCTAATTCATTATTAATTATATGCGTATTAAAAATTCAAATGACTGTTATGGATGTAAGGTAGCTGTAACCAACTCTCTCTAAGAAATTTTATTGTTTTTTATAAAGTATGATTTTGAAATAATAGAAAAAAAAAAATAAAAGTTTTAAAGATAAAATAGGGGAAAAATCCTTATATAAATATTTGGCAATTCAAATACTGTTAAAAAAATACATATTTATAAATTTTCAATTAATTTTCAATTTGATAATTTCTGATAATTTTAAGTTAATTAATTGTCTAATTTCTCTAATCAATGGATAAGGAGAACTTTAAATTTTGTTAAAATAATTACTGTTAAGTCTTGTTACAAATTCTATTATTTTCTTATATCGCGTTTCATGATGGAGCATGTCCGTTAGGGCGGGTCGACTTAAAAATCGTCCAAGTGAAAAGGAAAATCGTACTCTAGGGATCAAAATAAAAAACTTTGCCCGAGAAACCATGCCTCTGATGTCCCGACTTTTGACCTGTCTGTCTGTCTGTCTCACTTTGACCCATTTAGAGTGTCCCAATCGAGTACAAATGTATGATCGAGCCCCACTAACTTTAGAGGGCCGGCCCACCCATGCCAGTGGCACACCCCCTGGAACCCCCCTGGTGGTTCCCCATACAAACATTTCAAAAAATCACCATTTTTTGTTTAGAATTGGGCTGACTTAATATTAAAATTAACACTCATATGTATACGTATCTGCTACTCTGCTAATAAATAATAATCATACGCCTTGACTATGTTATGTTATTCAAAAAGATCATTCGGATGAGGGTAAATAACTTTTAGATCACTACGTGACTATGCGTGACTATGCATGACTCTGCGTTACTACCCCAAAATTAATCTGTAGTCACAACAAGACTATGGGCCAAATTTCAGATCAATTACGTGAGGGGGAATGGGGTTGCCCCATGGCAGACAAACAGACAGACAGACAGATCAAAAGTCGGGACATCAGAATTCGTTTTAGAGATATGGTTCCGGGCAAAGATTCTTATTTTGATCCCTAGAATATGATTTTCCTCGTCACTTGAGCAATTTTTGTGCCTCCCTACAAATCGACCCGCCCTACATTGTACGTGGTACATATATCTCCAATGCTTGTTGTTTATCATTTTTAGACATTTGTTTTGAATAATTTGCAACTTACCCGCACGGATTTTTCTCAAATTTAGTTTGTATATGTATATGTTTTTGCAAAAAATAAATGACCTTACCAAATATAGTCAGGATCGGACCATTTTTCGACCTAGACCCTATATGAACATATCATCCGATATGAACTTTTTGTATCCGAAGGCAGAAAAATTAATTACAATGCCACTCAAATTTGGTTCATGTTTATTTTCTATATCTAATTAGTTAGAATAATAAAGGGTCCGCCAAATAACTTTTTTTTTTTAAATGCTATAAAAAAAAAAACTACTGAATAATTTCATTCAAATGGCTGCCTCGGCTGGCCATGCAGTAGCCTACACGATCGGTCCAATTTTTAAGAACATTATCGATTGTGTGCAGCTGTATTTAACCAATGGCTTCACGAATATTGTCATTTAAAGCGTCAATTGTCTCTGGCTTGTTGGCGTAACACTTATCTTTGAGGGCACCCCACAAATATTAGTCCAACGGTGTCAAATCGCAGCTCCGAGGTGGCCAAACGACATCAGCTCTGCGGCTGATAATGCGATCTTCAAGAACAGGGCGCAAAACATCGAGTGTAGCTTCGGCTGTGTGGCACGTAGCGCCGTCCTGTTGAAACCAAATGTTGCCAATATCCTCCTCTTCAATTTTTGTGAACAAAAATTCGTTCAACATGGCCCGATAACGATCGCCATTGACTGTAACGGCCACTCCTTGCTTATTTTCGAAGAAAAATGGCCCAATTATGCCTCTGGACCAAAATCCGTACCAAACAGTGACTCGTTTTGGGTGTATCGGCTTTTCAATGTATGCGTGCGGGTTTTCTTTGCCCCAAATGCGACAATTTTGCCAAGATCAAAATGAGCTTCATCTGAAAAGATGATTTTTTTTTGGCAAAATCGCCATCTTCTGTAAGTCGATCGCAGGCCCACTTAGCGAAGCGAAAACGCATTGGATGGGCACTTGGCTTGAACTCCTGAACCAATTGGACTTTGTATGGCATCATACCAAGGTCTTTGTGCAAAATTCGTCTCAATGATGCCTCCGAAATGTTCAATTCTTGAGAACGACGGTGAATTGATGTTGATGGCGCTTCACGCACACTTTCTGCCACAACAGCAAAATTCTCGGGTGTACGCACTGTTTTTGGCTTTTCACGCTTTGGTTTATCGATGAGGATGTCAGTTTCTTTCACTTTTTTCACAAGATAACGAACATACGGAGCTGACGGTGCTTCTCTTCTTCCAAAATCCGTACGCAATTTTCGCACACATTCTGCAACATTACCATGATTTTCAAAGTAATGTCGCAATATTTCCCAGCGTTGTTCAAGCGTATACACAACCATATTCGTTCAGCGGAAGGATAAAACTAATTATCTGTCAAATCAGACATGATCTAGGTGTTACCATTCACGAAATAAGCACTAGTTGAAAAAAATAACGTTAGATGGCGGACCCTTTATATGGTTTTGCAAAGAAGGTGACCTTACCAAATATGGTCAAGATCGTACCATTTTTCGATCTAGACCCTATATGAATATATCATCCGATATGAACTTTTTCGTATCCGAAGGCAGAAAAATTAATTACAATGCCACTCAAATTTGGTCCATGCTTATTTTCTATATCTAATTAGTTAGAATAATAGATCGTGTTTCTACCCCCATCGTATAGGGTATCGTATAGTCGGTCTGTACGACTAGTGTTTCCTTTTTTAAACTCTTTCTTTTAACTCATACTCTCTGTCGTGGGGCAACCCCATTCCCTCTAACCCAAATGATCTGAAACTTGGCACATAGTCTTATTGTGGCTACAGATTAATTTTGGGGTAATGACGCCAAGTCACGCACAGTCACGGAATGATCTAAATGTCATTTCTCCTTATCCGATCGATCTGAAACTTGGTCCATACACTTGCTGTGAAAAAAGATTAACTTTGATTTAGTCACGCACAGTCACGCATGGTCACGCACAGTCACGCATGGTCAGGCACAGTCACGAAGAGATTTAAAATGGATTTTCCCTCATCCAATCAATCTGAAACTTGGTCCATAGACTTGTTGTGACCAAAGATTAATTTTAAAATAGTCACGCAAAGTCACGCACAGTCACTGAAAGATTCAAAACTCATATGCATAAGGAAAGAAAGAGTTTTAATAGATTATTTGTTAACAACTCCCAACAAAGTTATTAAACTTTCCAGCAATTTTTGAAGAACAATAATTTTACTTATAATTGCATGCAAAATGCAATAAATAATTTTAAAATAATATAGTTCCTAGTTAAAATGTAAGTTACTGACTTTATAAATAATAATCGATAAATCTTTGCATATTATTTTAAATATGGACTATTTTCATATGCATTTGTTGACTTGTATTTACATTTGCTTAACTAAAAAAAAACCTTGAATTGTTGGTGTTGTTTGTTTGGGTAGATTTTTTTTTATTATAAATTAATGCAGGACATAAACAAATTGGAATTTGTTAAATGGAATTTAAAATTTCAGCTGGGGTTTGGTGTGGTGATGTTATGCGATGTTAGTGACTGAACGAGTGTGTGCTTAAATTTAGATTTATGGTTGTGTTTACCTTAAAAAGCTTTACCGATGGCAAAATTACGAATTCAAGGTAAAACTGTAAAGGTATAGTAAATAAAAAGTAGAAAAAAGAAATGTTTTAATCAATTTCACAAAATCATTTTGAAACTTAAAACAATTTTATCCTAGAATAAATGGCAGAAAAAAAACCATTTAATTTAAACTGAAATCAATTAGGAACAACAATACGATATTGTTAAGATATGTATGTGTAGTTAAAGGTTTCATTTCAAGTGTGCAAAATTGTAAAATTTTTTGTGTGTTTATTTCTTAATTGGACTTTTTTGTGTTACAAAATGTAATTTAACTCAACGGAAATGAATGTGTTTAACCCATTTTTAACAGCAGTTCGATTTTGTGAACAACGATATTGTTGTCTTTGATTTAGTAAAATGGGATTAACAGGAATTTGATTAAAAGGATTTTATGGTTGTTTGAAGTGACGCTATATGGGAATTTCTTTCTTCCGACTTGACTTTTTTTCTTTCGAACTTGACTGTGCAACTGGTCTTTACCAAATCGAGATGCACAACCGTCCGAAGAAATGGTTTTGAGGTTGTTTATTTTTATTTTTACGAAAAACCCAAACCCATGATAGATGCACATACACATATTAAAACAGTGATTTTTCTAATTTTAATTTATTTATTTTATTTATTTATTTATTTAATTTATTAAACTAACCGAGCCCTTTGGGCCATATACGGTTAGTGAGCTAACAAACAGATATCTTAAGTACTATTATAAAAAATTATAATTATAATTATAAAAGAAAAAAAGAAAAAGTTATTACAAGAAAGTTATTACACGAATCTTATAGCTTATAAACAAAGAATTCATTTAACAAGATGAGATGAATAGGAATTATTGAAATTGAAAATTCCGAATCAAAAATAATATGATATGATTGCAAAGGAAAGGAGGAACAAAAAATGTCATATCCTTTCTTAATGAAAAAGGTAAATAAATAAATAAGTCACTTTAAAAAATTAACAAATTAAAGACCACATAATTTAAACATTATTAAGGCGAGCATATTCAACAAGTTTGTTTCTAAATACATTTGCCGAAAAAGAAAATGACCTGAGTTCACGCGGTAAAGAGTTCCAAATTCTCGAAACTCTTACCTGAAAAGAGAATTCAAGAAGGGAGGTTCTTATACGTGGGAAAATTAATTGAGGATTCCGAGTAGAACGTGAAAAAATGAATAGTCGAAGTAAATATTCAGGACAATTGGATTTCAAAACTTTAAAAAAGTGCAATAGAATTCGAATATTTAAAAACTTCCTAAAACTACACCCCAAAAAATCCAAAACATAATTGGAAATGGGTACACGAACCATTAAACGATATACGAAGTGAACTATTTTATTAAGCAGAAGGTTATATTTCCGAAACTCCCTACCTGTAGATACCGTAAATACTTCAGCACAGTAAAGTATATTTGACATAAATAGTGCATGTTCGATACTTTTCCTAAAATGGAGTGGTAAATGAAGGTTTAGAGAATACACCCGTCTTAAAATGAAGTTCACTTTTGAAGACAACCAATTAATATGGCGGTCAAAACAAAGATTAGAATCTATTAAGATTCCAAGACATTTCATAGACTCAACTAATTCAACAGGATCACGATTAATCATAATCGAGATATTAACTTCCGAAAAATTGGATTTAAAAATCATTGCCTTAGTCTTAGAAGTATTAATGCAAAGGTTCGAACTAGAAACCCACTCAGCAACGTCAGACAACAACACATTTATTACCCTCTCAAGCACATCAATAAATTGACGTTCTGAAGAAAAAAATAGCTGAATATCATCAGCATAGACATAAGCTTCACCAGGAAACCCTTCAATGACTGAAAAAAGATCATTAATATATAACATAAACAGTAAGGGCCCTATAACAGACCCTTGCGGAACCCCACTTGTTACAACCATCCAATCAGAATCAGAATACTTAAGATGTGTGAACTGACGTCTGTCTACTGGTCAAATATGAAAAGATTAATTGACATGAATTAAAATTGAATGACTTACACGATCAAAGGCTTTAGATATCAATCGATAATAAAACTCCTACGTGATCCTTATCAACAATTCTTCTAATAGAATCAGTAAGACCCAATAAAAGAGAAGAGGTGTTGTAACCCCTACGAAACCCCGATTGATAAGAATTTATTAAACAATTTTCATCTAAGTATTTCATCATTTGCACTTTCATAACATGCTCCACTATCTTTGAAAGAATGGGAACAATAGAAATTGGTCTAAAATCATTGCTATGTTATTCGAAATATTTTTGCCAATAGGCACAACATTGGCCACTTTCCACCCTTATGGAAAGACAGAATATGTAAGAATGTTGTTTACAAAATACAAAAATTGGTTGTGAATCAATGGAAATATCAACTTAACGAATTTAAGCGGCACTCCATCGGGACCACTAGCATTAGATTTAATACTATCCAAAGCAACACAAAGTTCATTATAATTAATACATCGAAAAGTAAAACCATATTCACTAAAATTTAAATTACTATTAAAAGGATCAAAAGTATCAACTGTTCTATAAGATAAAAACTTCCTATTAAGTTCGTCCGGGTCATATTCTTCGAAAGGATCAGACACTTCGTTGGGTCTAAAAGCCTTCCACATAGCTCTAGCGTTCATGTTCCTAAATCTATTGGTATAAAAATTTCTCCTGGCATTGCGTATAATAGTTTTACTTTTATTTCTCGTCTTACAATAAATTCTCCAATTATCTCGTGACGGCATACGAAGATATGCTTTATATGCTAAATCCCTTAGCGAGAGATGGAATTTAATTTTTGATGAATTAAACCAATCATCATTAACTACCCGAACTCTAACTCTCTTAATAGGGACATTACAATGCAAAGAATTTAACACACTCCATCAAACATAAAAGCTGACTTTCAACATCCGGGTTACTATAGAACTCCACAAAATCAAAGTGATGAAATTGGTTTTCCAAAACAGAAAAATTAACATTATTGTAATCTCTATATTCAATAAATTCATCTACCCGAGGTACCAAAAGAGAAACACTCATAAAAATAAAAGAATGACGTAATATGGAGGGGCACTGCATCTGAGAAGACATCATCACATTAATGGAAGGGCTTATAGGAAAATAGTCTAGCAAAGAAGTAGATGTATTTGAAATATCCAAATGAGTCGGTAAACTATTATGAACACAAGTAAGTTGGACAAGTTGGATTTTCTTCTTTCAATAAATTGTAGCACTCGCCAACTGGTTTGGTATTTTTTTAATTTTTTCACGACCGCCAGTTGATTGGTTTTTTACAAGCTTTAAGTCATTCATGCCAGATGCTTGTCGACTGATGTCTTTCTTCAGTAAAAACAAGTAAGAAAATTATAGTCGGTCTAGACGGACTATATGGTACCCTATACCATGGTTTAGAGACCCTATTTCTTCGGTCCAACTAATTGGATATAGAAAATAAGCATAAACCACATTTGAGTGGCGTTGTTATTAATTTTTTTTTCCTTTGAATATGAAAAAGTTCATATCGGATGCTATATTTGTATGGGGACTAGGTCGAAAAATGGACCGATCATGACCAAGTCACTTATATTTTGAAAAAATATATACAAACCAAATTTGAGAAAAATCTGTGCAATATTTTTTTTTAAGTGAAAATCGGGAAGCAGGTTTTGATGGGGCTATGACAAAGAATTGTCATACGGGATTTATTTTTGGGCAACTGATAAATGGATATAATAAACACACACAAACCCAATTTGACGGAGCTCTATATGATAATTTTGATCTTATGACAATTTAAGTCGATTTCATAGCGGTCATTTGTATGGGCACTAGGTATGAACATGAACTGAATTTCACCAATTTCAATAGCGTTCATCCTATGGCCGATAGATGCTTATATACCAAATTTCATCAAAATATATTCATATTTGCGACCTGTAGTTTGATTACAAGGTTTACATGGACACACAGACGGACGGACGGAATCCCTAAATCGACTCAGAAAGTGATTCTAGGTCGATCGGTATAATAGAAGATGGGTTTAGGTCAAATATTTTTGGTAGTTATAAACAGCAGCACAAAGTCATTATACCCAAACCATTAATTTTTTCAATGTCACAAACCGGAATTTTGATGCTTATGCTTACTGGAGATTCTGAAGAAACATCTTTGAAGAGTTACTCAATTACAGCAATTCTTTTTGATGGACTATGAAGATGGTCACGTGACTACCTTCTTTCATGAACGCTATGATTTAAAACTACTAATTTTAGATGTAATCGAAACTTAAAATTTGATATTCATTCCTTTTTCCGTTGCCTGATCTTTCGTTTTCTTTCTCGATCATTTTTTATGTTTCTTCTAATAACTATATCCATCATCATTTTCTTTGCATCTCTTCTTTAAATTTCTGCCGTTGTTGGCATTTTCCATATTTGACATCCTTTGCAAAAATCGCACTTTAGCTTTCGTGTGGCGGGTTTGACAAAAATTTTTCGATAACTATACACTCGAATATTCACTATATTCAAAATTTCACTATATTATTAATAGCACTTACTTTGTTATTGTTGGAAAGTATCAAGTATTTATTATGTAAAGTAACAATTTTATTAAACTTTTTGAATTTGTGCTGATGAAATTCTTATTGTAAAACATACAAAGTCAAAACATAAAAAGCTAACAAGAGTATAGTCCTTTCAGAGATAACGGTTTTTAATAAGGAAGAGAAAGGGGATTATTGGCAACGGTAAGCACGGTAAACTTCATGATTGTGTCTGCTTCAGCTCATTCTCGCTTTTTCACTCGCCTATCCAACTCTTCCCATAAATGCTCTATCGGATTGAGATCTGACGATTGTGGCGGACAACACATATGCACAACATCAGACGAATGGTTCGGGTAATTTTATTCAGCACTTTTTTCGAGGTTTCCTTTTAGTGTATTCATTAGAGTGATCCTTAAAAATGAAAATGCGATTTTGGGGAGTGTCGGGGTCCAGTTTGTTTCCTTTCTATATAAAACTAATAAATGTAAAGTTTGGCGACAATCAGATAAAGAAAAGTCGCGCCGGAAATCGATTGAAAATTTGAAGTGTGTTTATTTGGGGAAAATATGATTGTTATACGAATCGATTTCAGTATTAAATTATCTTTTCCAAGAGGTATATAACTTCAAAATCGAATAAAAACTCGCTAATAAATAGCTAATGCTCCAGTCCACTTTTATGCCAAAAAACTAAGTCGTGAAATTTGACGGAAATTTTTTCAACTTTAAGACATTAATTAAACCCACCATTTTTTTTTTTGTCAATACTTATAAGTACTCATATATGAAGTATTGTTTAATTACCACGTTGTTTACCTATTGCGCAATGAGACCGAAAATGGGTAATATTTTTAAAAAATTTTCTTAAACAAAACTTAAAAAATGGATCTGGCACTTTAATGTTTTGTTAAATACATGTTAGAGATTAACTATGCGAATTTTTAGGTAAATCCCTCCGCTAGAATTTTAACAAGGGTTTATGTTTTGTGAATTTCGAGAAAAATTAGATTTTTTGAAATATTCAGTGTACTCTTTCTAATGAGTTTTCTACTTTTAAATTTTTTTTTTAATTAATCAACACTCAGGGGATGCCCCCTACAGATGCAGTGCATTGTGTTGATCTCAGGAAAATAGGTTAAGGAGGAAAGAGGGAGTAGTGTGTTCATTTTTTTTTTTGCAGCGACAGACCAAAGCCTCTGGTGGGAATCGAACCCACGACCCCCGCATGATAGGCGAGCACACTACCTACTCACCTACCGGGGCGCTTAAAAAATGTTAGGGTTTCGGAAAAAAATAATATGACCCCCATTAACCCTTTTGGACTTGGGGTCACATATGACCCCAAGCTAATAGAAGACAATGTATTCAAAAAATTCAAATATTTTGTAAGTGCTGTTGAATTTTTAGATTGATTAGATTTAGATTAGATTTTTAGATTTTTTGTATTTCTCTTTCTGAATGTACAAGTAAATCGGAGCAAAATTTAAGAAGATACAGCGTTTCCAGCGACCGGCTCATACGGTATATCTAAAGTGACCATATTTTTTTTACTTGAAAACGGGACATCGAATAATTCTGATGGGTTCGGTTATATGAAATGGAAATGTATAGATAATATAATAACATTTTATTTGTCTATAGTGAGTAGCATTATTTATTTTACGTTACACTACAAAAAAATTGTTTATACATTGTTATATTTTTCAGAGGCACAAATTTGTTTCAAAATTTTATATGACGATTTCAAATATGTGTGGAACTCTTGGCAGGATCTTTTAATATTACGTTTAATGATGAACATAGCCTTAAGCACTGATACCCTTAATTGAGCTTTATCTTCGGTCCACAACTTGTTCATCAAAGAAAATACACGTTCAACCGGCGCTTTTGTACCAGGCAAACATAAAATATTTTCAACTATAATTTGAAAATTTACATGGTTTAGGTAATTGCTTTTAAAATGTTTAAATACTTCCACCCAACGATTTTCCGTAGAAATATTTTGTTGATTCCATTCATCAATTTTCTGCGATGTTACGTATTTAGATACGAGTGAATATTCATCGAATACTTCCGTATCTTTATTGCAATCGATATGTTCTTTTTCGATGAAATATCTAAAACTTTTTGAACATCTCCCCACTGTGGTGCTTCTGTTAAATTTGCCCAAGTAAGTTTTTCTAAATCTTTGCTATAAACAGTCCATTGCTCTAAATACTCTCGAGTAGTTTTATAAAATTTTTTAGCCTTAATTTTCACGACATTCTCGTCAATATCGGTGTAACCATCTTGAATATGGAAGATAGTGAGTTGTCTCTTTCTGAAACAAACTCTCTTTTAATTTGTTAATTTTACTTTATACATTACAAGTTTCTACAGCAGCTGAAGAATCCAAGGGAAGCCGACGCACAGAAAAAAAAGGTGTGACATTTATAAAAATTATAGTAAAATTTAACAAAGTTTTGTGGTACTTATACGACTACATAAAATTAACGATAAATTTTGTTTCACCCCGTCAATTGAATTTTTTAAGTCTTTTTTAGTGTCTAAGCAAAACTGACTCAATACGATAAAATTGTTAAAAAAAGCGGAAAAAATTTTGGTACCGTGAGGATCGAAAAAGTACAATTTGTTTGTCTGGTTGGTGCAATAAAAGAAAACATATTTGCCATCCCTGGGTAGGTTAGTTTTTATTCTGTACTGCACTTTGGCATCTTCTATATTAAAACTCTTTGATAAAGTACAAAAACATCATTATAAAAAAAAAACAATTACTGTATTTTTGTCTCTTGTGTTTCGTAATATATTTATTCATACTAGCAGATTCCAGCGCTTGAAATTCGAGTGCAATTTCTAGGCAGCTTTGTTTTTCAACTTAGCCAATTCACAAACCAACACTTTTATGGTTTATTATTATTGTGAATGAAGATAACAAACTCATTAGCAAACACATTAACAAATTAAATAAGACACATAGCAGTAGCAATTTTAAATGCAATTTACTGAAAATAAAGGAAAAAATTAAAAAATCTGTAAATCTGCAAAATGGCCAAAGAGAAATTCCTTTCAAATAATATACGTTTGGTCAAAATCAGGATAAAACGGTAGAACAAAACATCGGTACAAGAAATCGCCTAGCCTAATAATATTATAGATTTATTCATATTCTGCAACAAAGAAAAAAGAGAAGATGATTTTTGTATTGCTGCATTTCAGGTTAACCAAGCAAATTTATAGAACTGCAATTTCTATTTTTTTGCAATGTTTTTTTAGTTTTATTTTGATTATTAGTTTGACGGGCATCGTACAAGTAAAACGCAACTTATTCTTATTTTGAGAGGGGGTAAAATTTTTTATTTTTTGCTTTTTAAGAACAGTAATTTAAGTTTATTTACCATGAATTGATTCAACCAAATTCATAAGAATTTCAGTTAAATCGTTTAAAATATTTTTTAGATGAAATTAGCTATTTTTCAGCTGGCTTGTGATGTATTTTAACATACATATATTAAAAAAACTATCTTTGACGAATTTTAAGATTTGTTCTTACATTTTTGAAGAAATCAACTGTCTCTTTTTTCGAATTTCTGTAAACGGGACATTTTTGCGCCCCGAGTTGTTATCGGGGACAACGGGACAAAGTAGCGCAAAACGGGACGGTCCCATTCAAAACGGGACGTATGGTCACGTTAGGTATATCGTATATAAATCAATTTTTAAAAAACTTTAAATCGATTTTCACGCAAATAAATGTTCGAAGTCCGTGAATATCATAACTCAAAATCTACTTGACCGATTCTTTACACACTATATCTACACATAAATCATCAGGTAACCATGAAGAGTTTTGTTTTATTTTCCCATTTCTTAACAACAAATTCCCGAAATTTTATAGCAAAAATCGTGTTTTTCACTTCAAAATGCTGCCAAAAAAAAAAAAAAAATATATTGAAAAAAACTCTTCGTCACTACCTCAGGAAATATGCCATCCTTTAAAGGCATTTAAATTTTTTATTTCACATCATCAGGTAACGAGCTATGAAGTTCACCGCAAAACAACAACGCCTCCGGAGATTCGCTGTCACGGACTTATTAAATTTTTAATTGAAAATTTTTTCGAAGATTTTTTAAATGTTATGCTATATATGTATATGAAATAAATAGTCCAACATTATTCATATCTTCAAAAAAAAAAAAAATTATGAAACTACGACTTTTTTTTAATTTTAAAACCTTACCCCCCCCCACCTCCCCTTAAAATATAATAACCAAATGTCCAAATTTTCCATATTAAAAATTTTGAATTCCTTGCTGAGGCCAAACTTTGAATAATGGCATATTTAAAAAAGGTAAATACCTAAAAATGATATATTGTTCTATTAAACTATATAAAACCCTTATTATTGGTTGGGAAATAAAATTCTGCTATATTTGTAAAACTAATCGAAAATAGAAAATTCATTCACCCAGAAAATTTTACAAATAATGATTTCAGTGATTTTGTGTCCCAGAAAGCTAAACATTTTTTCAGCTGTTGTAGTATTTCTGCAAAATTTTTATTATTTCCTCCTTCGACATGGGAATCTAATGAAGACTTTAAAAAGTGTTAAAATTTCTGCAAGGAATTATTTGTAGAAAACGATACTGCCGAAAGAGGTGTTAAATTCATAAAAGATTTTAATAAAGTGTTAACAAATAATGAAGAAAAAAAAACAGTTTTTACAAATACAAAAAACAATATTCTTCCTGTATGAAGTTAATGTTATTTTATTTAGAAAAATATAAATAATATTTAAAAATGATATAATTTTATAATAAAATTGATTAAAAGTTGTCTTAATTTATATTCGCGAACAATAAGCAGATAATTGCACCAAAGATATATCACAATGGATTATTTTGATAAAAAGGAGCACTGAAGGGTTAAATAAAATAAAAATTAACCGAATTATATTTCTTAAATTCTAAATAGAGATAAATAGAAAAACTCGTTTTTGGTAATCTTTATTTAAAAAAATCTTAAAATCCAAAGCTGACCTTGGGCAATAATGGGTTAACGTCCTCGGATTTATCTCAAATTTTAGGCACAGAAGATCTGCATATTTCGATATAATATTTTATGTAATACTTTTCAAAATTCAACAGTATTTGCAAAATATTTTAATTTTTTGGCTTATTATTTATTTGGTTTTTGGGGGCCCCAACACAATAAGGTTATATAGGCCATTTTACAGTTCTTATGATCTTAAATTTAATCTTATATATTTACTTATATAAAGGGTCCGCCAAATAACTTTTTTTTTAAATGCTATAAAAAAAAACTACTGAATATTATCTCAAATTTCTTTTTTATTTGAAAGTACAATCCTTCCGGTTAATAATGGAAAATAATTTCATTCAAATGTCTGCCTCGGCTGGCCATGCAGTAGCCTACACGATCGGTCCAATTTTTAAACACATTAGCGATTGTGTGCAGCTGTATTTCACCAATGGCTTCACGAATATTGTCCTTTAAAGCGTCAATTGTCACTCGCTTGTTGGCGTAACACTTATCTTTGAGGGCACCCCACAAATAATAGTCCAACGGTGTCAAATCGCAGCTCCGAGGTGACCAAACGACATCAGCTCTGCGGCTGATAATGTGATCTTCAAAAACAGGGCGCAAAACATCGAGTGTAGCTTCGGCTATGTGGAACGTAGCGCCGTCCTGTTGAAACCTAATGTTGCCAATATCCTCCTCTTCAATTTTTGTGAACGAAAATTCGTTCAACATGGCCCGATAACGATCGCCATTGACTGTAACGGCCACTCCTTGCTCATTTTCGAAGAAAAATGGCCCAATTATTCCTCTGGACCATAATCCGCACCAAACAGTGTGACTCGTTTTGGGTGTATCGGCTTTTCAATGTATGCGTGCGTGTTTTCTGTGCCCCAAATGCGACAATTTTGCTTTTTTACATACCCGCCCAGATCAAAATGAGCTTCATCTGAAAAGATGATTTTTTTGGAAAAATCGGCATCTTCTGTAAGTCGATCGCAGGCCCACTTAGCGAAGCGAAGCTTCAACTCCTGAACCAATTGGACTTTGTATGGCGTCATACCAAGGTCTTTATGCAAAATTCTTCTCAATGATGCCTCCGATATGTTCAATTCTTAAGAACGACGGTGAATTGATGTTGATGGCGCTTCACGCACACTTTCTGCCACAGCAGCAATATTCTCGGGTGTACGCACTGTTTTTGGCTTTTCACGCTTTGGTTTATCGATGAGGATGTCAGTTTCTTTCACTTTTTTCACAAGATAACGAACATACGGAGCTGACGGTGCTTCTCTTCTTCCAAAATGCGTACGCAATTTTCGCACACATTCTGCAACATTACCATGATTTTCAAAGTAATGTCGCAATATTTCCCAGCGTTGTTCAAGCGTATACACAACCATATTCGTTCAGCGGAAGGATAAAACTAATTATCTGTCAAATCAGACATGAGCTAAGTGTTACCATTCACGAAATAAGCACTAGTGGGAAAAAAAACGTTAGATGGCGGACCCTTTATATTGTTCTATTAAACCATATAAAACCCTTATTATTGGTTGGGAAATAAAATTCTGCTATATTTGTAAAACTAATCGAAAATAGAAAATTTATTAACCCTGAAAATTATACAAATAATGATTTCAGCGATTTTGTGTCCCAGAAAGCTAAACATTTTTTCAGCTGTTGTAGTATTTCTGCAAAATTTTTATTATTTCCTCCTTCGACATGGGAATCTAATGAAGATTTTAAAAAATGTTGAAATTTCTGCAAGGAATTATTTGTAGAAAACGATACTGCCGGAAGAGGCGTTAAATTCATAAAAGATTTTTATAAAGTGTTAACAAATAATCGAGAAAAAAAAGCAGTTTTTAATCCAGATAGTAGAATGATACAAAAAACAATATTCTTCCTGTTTTTCTAAATAAAATAACGAATAATATTTAAAAATTATATAATTTTATAATAAAATTGATTAAAAGTTGTTTTAATTTATATTCGCGAGCAATAAGCAGATAATTGCACCAAAGATATATCACAATGGATTATTTTGATAAAAAGGAGCACTGAAGGTTTAAATAAAATAAAAATTAACCGAATTATATTTCTTAAATTCCAAATAGTGGTTTCATCGAGTTAAATAGATAAACTCGTTTTCAGTAATCTTTATTTAAAAATATCTTAAAATCCAAAGCGGCTGATCCATTTTTATACCCTATACCACTATGTGGTTTGGGTATAATGACTTTGTGCTGCTGTTTGTAACTACCAAAAATATTTGACCTAGACCCATCTTTTATTATACCGATCGAATCAGAATCACTATCTTATTCGATATAACGATGTCCGTCCGTCCGTCTGTCCATCCGTCCATCTGTGTGTCCATGTAAAGCTTGTAATCAAACTGCAGATCGCAAATATGAACATATTTTGATGAAATTTGGTATATAAGCTTTTGACGTCCATAGGATGAACGCAATTGAAATTGGTGAGAATCGGTCCATGTTTAGACCTAGCCCCCATACAAATGACCCCTATGAAATCGACATAAATTGACATAAGATCCAAATTATCATATAAATCTTAGTCAAATTGGGTTTGTGTGTGTTTATTACATCCATTAATCAGTAGGACAAAAATGATCCCTATGGGACAACTCTTAGTCATAGGCCCCATATAGAGCTGCTTCCCGATCTTCACTTAAATCTACCAAAAAACAAAAATATTGCACTGATTCTTCTCAAATTTTGTTTGTATATATTTTTGCAAAATACAAGAGACTTTACCAAACATAGTTAAGATCGGCCCATTTTTGGGCCTAGTCCCCATATAGGTATAGCATCCGATATGAGCTTTTTCATATCTGCAGCCAAAAAAATTAATAAAAATCCCACTCAAATTTGGCTTATGCTTATTTTCTATGTCCAGTTAGTTGGGGTAATGAGATAGGGTCTCTAAACGCATGGTATAGGGTATCATATAGTCGGTCTAGACCGACTATAATTTTCTTACTTGTTAATTTTATATTTCAATCGTTTTTCATGATATATTCTGCATTCATTAAAAATATGGCAAACATCCAATGTTTGACCGCAATCACAAAGGGGGGGGGGGTTGTGTTTTCTCAATAATATGGCGATGGGAAAATAAACAGTGACCAATTTTTAATCTGTTTAGTTTAATAAAATCTTTTTTAGTTAATACGCGGGGTTTTAAATTGGTATATGATATTTTTCTGAATCTTATATAATTTAGTTTGATTATTATTTTGCCACGAATCGTTGCATGGATCTGATATATATTTACAAATCCACTGTTTATAGTCTGAGAATTGATATTTGCAATCTACAGAAATTATTTCTTCTAAAGAATTTTTAACAGGAGCATCTGCTCTTTCATTTCCATATATATTTAAATGGCTTGGAATCCACAAAAAGCTTATTTTATTGTTACACAGATTTGAAATAGATTCTTTTATCTGATTTATAATTATGTTATTACTAAATGGCTCCTGTAATCCTTGTAATGCACTTTTACTATCGGATATAATGAGAGTTTTCTGTTCAAAATTTCCAAGGATTTCAACGCAGGTTTTGATTGCCAGTAATTAACTTGTGTATATAGAGGAGTAGTTGTGAATGCGTTTAGTTATGACAAGATTCTCGCCAAAAACTGCGAAACCGAATTTCTCGTTCTTTACAGAACCATCAGTGAAAAGGTAGAGATGATTTGAATATTTTGTATTAATTAAGTCATAGTATTTCTGTTGTATTACTGTAGGAGTCATATCTCGTTTACTGCAGTATGCAAGCGAAAAATCTATATTTATATCAGAGTAGCACCATGGTGCAGTATGAGGTAATGTTCTATTCTCTATAATATCCGTCTTGATATTATATTTTAAAATAATTTTACTAAATTCTTGAACCGCTTTTACATAGAAAGGGTAATTTTAATTTTTGTCATATTAGTAATATATGGGTATAAAGGGTGGTTTTGTGGAGAGAAGATTTTTAATATATAGTTAAGTAGGTAGTTAAGTCTTCTTATATCTAGAGGTGGGCATTTTTTTTTTTGCTTAATCGTCCTAAACTAGCTTGGGGTTATTTGTGGCGCCAAGTCTAAATTTCCTAACCCATAGTTATAACGATGAAATAAAACATTTACAAGTAGAAAAGTGATTAATTGTTTATACAAAGTATTTAGAAAGAGCACATTTACTGAATATTTCACAAAAATCTAATTTTTCTCGAAATTCGCAAAAAAATAAATTCTTTAAAAAAAAAATTCTAGCAAGAGGACTTACCTAAAAATTCACACAGTTAATCCTTAATATGTATTTAACAAAATTTTAAAGTGGCTGATCCATTTTTTTGAATTTTGTTTAATAAAATTTTTTAAAACTTGAAAAAGGAGTTTAAAATTTTATAAAAAAAAAAAAACCCATCTTCGGTCTCATTGCGCGATTAACAACGTGGTTATAAAACAATACTTCATGTCTGAGTACTTAAAAGAATAGGGGGGAAAAATATGGCTTTAATCAATTTATTAAATTTGGAAAAAGTGCCTTCAAATTTCATGACCTAGTGTTTTTTTGGCACAAAAGTGGTCTGGGGAATTTGCTATTTCTTGTCTAGTTTTTATTCGATTTTTGAAGTTATATAAGTTATATTTGAAAAGATAATTTAATATTGAAATCGATTCATATAACAACTTGTCGAAAAAATTAAACTTTAGAACGAAATTAAACACACTTGAATTTTTCAATCTATTTTCGGCGCGACTTTTATTTGTCCGATTGTTCCCAAACTTCACAATTATTAGTTTTATATAGAAAGGAAACAAACTGGATGCCCACATTCCCTAAAATCTCTATTTAAAAAATGTTCATATAACGTAGGACCACGCATCTATATATATAATTTTCTCCACTTGTCCATAATTGTCATTCTCTTGTAGACCTTAACCTTCTTTTTGGTATAAAAATTAATGAATTATTTTTATCCTGTGTAGTGCCGAGGAAATTGTCAAAGACTTATTGACTGCCGATCGTAATTATAATATTTTGCTATTTAAAACAAAAATGAAGTAATTGTCAAAAATACTTTTTTTATACCGGAAATGTTTTTGCTTCACCTTTTAAAAATTTAAAACAGTCCTTATGACCTTTAGTATTTTTGATAACGATATTCTGGTGCAATCCTAAAAACCTAACCTAGCTATGATGTAACCGGTAAATAGCTGTCATAAAATTTATCCACATCTAAAATTTGCTCTTCTCTTGTATAAGCATATAAATTAATGTCTCGTATGTATGTATGAGCGTGTGTATAACCTAATGCAATAACGTCATTATCTGCATAAGATTATATTTCTTGGAAAACTCTACAAAAAAACACTCACATGCACTAAACCACACGCATACACCACAATATAAACATATACTCTACATTAACCTACTCGTATATGCTAAGTAAAACAATAAATATGTACATTAGAGTAGCCCTTATTTGACGACTTTCGAATTTAACTTTTCTAGAAGTTCAATAGCGAACTTTGAAATAAAATTCACTTGTAAAGAAAAACTAACAATTCGCTTTCAAAAATTTCTTATCTGATATGTACTTAATAAGGGCCATTCTAATATAAATAAACACTTGTCAGTAGTTCAACAACTGCCAATGGCAAAGACACAACACAAAAGAAAATTACGAAAAATAACAACAACAATAACCTCTATAAAACAATACCATAAAAAAAAAAAATATAGAAATAACTGCTGAAAGACAATTGTACAAATCTGCACAAAATTTTGTTAGTAAACGAAATCATAATTACCAAGTCACAAAAGCCTTGAATAAAAGCTCCTTTGAGAATCCTTAAAATGTTTTTTAGTAAGGATTCAGTGGTGGTAGTTCAATGCATGTGAGCGTGTGTGTGTGTTCGTAAGTAAGTATGCTTGCACATACTCAAATTCCTTATAAGGCTGATAAACAAACAACTTTTATACCTTTTAATAGAAGGCTTTTATTAAAACAAACACAATAAGTAAGGAAAATATTTGAACTTAAAAGAGTAAACATTTCATAATAGGCGTATTTTAATTATAAAAATTCCTACTATCTTTATGATTATTAAATTGTCAATCTATTTTGTTTATATTAGCAAAGTATTTATCTTAACATTTCATATAATTAATTTAAGACTTTCAGATATAAATGATATTATCAATCTTTTGTCTATAAACAAATAAAGATTATTAAATAATTGTTCCCATTGCCAAACCAAAAATGTTACCTAAAGGAAGAGAAATTGAACTGTTTATTACACCAGTTTGTCAATCAGTAACTCATCGAAATAAATTCCTTAGAACCGATAAACTACATATATTCTTGATCCTTATAAAAAGAAGTCGATGTGGCGATGTCCGTCTGTCTGTCTGTTGAAAACATTATCCTGTCCGCAATAGGTCGAGTGGATCCCACTACTGAGGCTTAAAATGTTCGTCATAATCTGCAGCTGTTTGGTATTGAACTTGGAGCATCTAGATCAAATAGGTGAGCAATGACGTACACAAATGTAAAGCTACACCGATAAAATTTCATATAAAAAACTAAAAATAGTGAAAAATGTTCTGTATACGTAACAGAACATGTGCATACAAATGAATGTGTACACAGTTTTGTATGCTTGTTGCTTTTGTTGTTTTTTTAGTATATATGAATAACAGGCAAACCACAAAAGTCTGCATACGAAACTTGGGCATTTTGAAACAATAATGAAGAAAAGTTATGATACAGTCTTGTTTCAGATGTATTTCTATTAATATAACACAACAAAATCTACATTTATTATAAACTTAAACTTTATTTCACAAAAAACGAAAAAATTGATTGACAAAAGTCTACATACGACTTTTTCACCAACACTTTTTTCAATATATCTAAACGATTTGCACGAATATATAGGAGATGGAATAAATATAGGTTCTACACATGTAAGATTACTAATGTATGCTGACGACATCGTAATTTTAGCTGATGATATCGTAACAATGCAACAAATGATAAATCAACTTGAAAGATATTGTGAGATGTGGAACCTGCAAGTCAATTTAAGCAAATCAGAAATTATGATATTCAGAAAAGGAGGAAGAATCGCAAGACGGGAAAGATGGACCTTTAATGGTGAGCCT
Organism: Cordilura impudica; assembly: GCA_963682025.1. NCBI lineage: Eukaryota > Metazoa > Arthropoda > Insecta > Diptera > Scathophagidae > Cordilura > Cordilura impudica. Next base: position 118,686,949 of record OY821520.1, read on the forward strand.
GTAAGAATCACAAATGAATATACATATTTGGGAGTTACTTTATCACCTAAAATGTCTTTTAAAAAACACGTTGAAAAAAGAAATTTATCTGCAAAAAACAGCATTAATGCAACATGGAATGATTTTTTGGCGAAAAAAGAGATATGCTTAAAAGCAAAATGGAATTTGTTTAAATCGGTATGCCGTGGAATTCAGTCTTATGCCGCCCAAATATGGGGATTTTCTTCTTTTGAAGAAGTAGATAAACTTCTACGTTTCTTTTTAAAAAAAATTTTAAGACTGCCACCTTTTACACCCACATATATATTGATGCTGGAAACTGGTGTAGAGAATAATTTTATATTTACATTGGATTTACATCTAAGATATATTATTAGAACATTACATGAATACAACAACGACCGTTTACCAAACCAGCTTACAAGAATTATAATGTAAAAAAAAGTGTATTGGTATGAGCAAATAGATGCACTAGCTAACGAAGTAAATACTTCCAGAGTTTCAGAATGCTCTACAAAAGAAAGCTGGGAACAATTAAGATTTGATATTTTATCAGGATTGAAATTTAAAGAACTACAAAATCATTTAGAAAAAGCAGCTACTACAAACCGGTTTTACTCTAAACTCAATTACACGAGGCCTCAATCATATTTTGAAATTTCAAATAACACGACAGCTATTAGCTACATATTCAAAGTTAGAAGTGACCTTCTTGAATTAAATGGAACAAGGTTTCAGCAGCAAAGATCCCGTGATTGCTCGTTATGCAATCTTAATCAGATTGAAAATATTTTACATTTCATAGCCATATGTCCTATTTTGCGTCATATCAGATATAAACATTTTAAAAAGTTTACCTTGACTGAAAATGAGTTAATAACTATTGTAAACAACCCTACAGAAAATTTTAAAGAAATATATGGATTCATTATACATGCGATAGGTTACAGGAAGGAGCTCTTAAATGAGTTTAGCTATTAACCTTATTATATAATACACAAAAACATTATCATATTTATCTCTTTCCGACTGACGACATTAAGTCATAGTCGTACGTTCTTATTTTTTTTATTTTTATTTTATTATTATTTTATTTATTATTTAAAAAAAAATTGTTATCACAAAGAAATGAATTAAATAAAGAACATTTAACTAACTAACTAACTAAGTCTACATACGATCTGTACACTACCATAAAAACTCTGTTCGGGTATTAATATTTATTACTTTTTATTAAAATCAATATTTCGTTGGGCCGCCACGGCCATCTATAACTGCCTGCAAGCATCTGGACGTAATGTTTTGCCATTCTTCTTGAAGCTTCTCTTTCAGCATTGGGGCACTAGTAATATGATTTTTTCGAATTTTTCGTTGTAAATGCGCAATGACATTTAAGTCCGGGTTTTGAGGTGGTGTGTACAGCTGTCGTGGGGCATGGTAGAGCAGCCATTCTTTGACAATTGGAGCCGTTTGCTTTGGATCATTATCTTGCTGGAAAATCCATCTCTGACCAAGATTTAATTAATCAACCGATGGTTTTAAATTTTGTTCCAAAATGGATTTTTACTAATAGCGATCCATATTACCCTCAATAAACAGCTCCAGAAGCAGCGACAGCACCCCAAACTATCACGCTGCCTCCACAAAGCTTAACAGTAGCTACTAAATTCTTCGGATCCATCGCTGTATTTTTTTTTGTTATATTTCGACTAGTCAGTGAACAAAACTTTCTTCCAGAAATCCATTTCCTTCTGAATATGTTTTTGCGCAAATTCCAAACGAAGTTTGCGATTTTTTTGCACTAATTACAGGTTTTTGGCGAGGAGATCTGCTATGGTAACTATTATTAATTAAAGATCTTGGATGTACAATTAATGCCGATCTTGCTGCAATATCTTCGGCCACTTTTGTAGCATTTACTTTTGGATCTTTGCCCACTTCTTTTAAAATGAAGCTAATGAAGCTAATCTCTACGAGTTAGTTTCTTCGGGTGACCACCATGCGGTTTGTTTTTAGGTGTACCGGTCTTTTGAAAGTAACTGAATATTGTCTGAATTGTAAACTTAATTAAATTAAAAAACTTTGATATTTCACCAAAAGATTTTCTTTAATTTCTGAACTTTACTACACAATTTCGGACATCGATTGAAATTTCCATTATTTCAATTAAATATTTATTGAATCTGCCTAAACTTCAACTGAATACTATTTTAAGGAAACTTTTAACACAACAAGAAAAATAAAAAAATAAATAACGGCACTTTCATGTTGCAATTCAACAACAAAAGCAATGCTTTTTGTTTGTTTTTTATGAATAACACAAGGGAACAAAGGTTTTTGTTAGTTAAGAACTGACTATTGATTTTAAGGTTATTTGGGACGCTGAATCCATATCTGCACTTCGTTTTTTTTTTTCTATCAGCTCGACTTTTCGCGATATACCGTTATGTCCAAAATTAAGGCACTTCCACTACGTATATTGGAATAACTGGAAAACGGTTCACCATTTTTTGGTGATTTTCAAAATTGTTTTTATAAAGACGTACTTGTTACCTTCCAATCAACACAAAACAAGTTAAATTTTGTTCCCTTGTGTAATTTTTAAATTTGGTCTCATAATATGTCAAAAATTGTGGTCGTATGTAGAGTTTTGTCGGCCACTGCATGCATCGCTGACAAACAAACAAACAAAAATTTAATTCTATGCTGATTACATTTAATAATTGCTTTCACTTTGAAAGGCACGAAAATACCTAAAATTTTTGTTAATTATCTTATTAAATTTAAAAGTCATTGTAAAAAATCTAGCCATTATATTTTGAAATCTCGCCTTTTTTGACTCTACAATATTTTGTTTAGAGCAGGGGTGGGAGGATATCCAAGATTCGGCGCTCCGAATTTAACACTCCTACTTGTTTATATTAACAATAATATTTATCTTAACGTTTAATATAATGAAGTTAAGGCTTTTGAATTAGATAACATGAGATTATCATTCGTTTTTAAATAATGGTTCCCAATGTCAAACCAAAAATGTTTTCTAAAGGCAAAGGCATTGAACTGTTTATTATGTAGGAACTAAATATAAAAACGGTTAGACATGACTACTCAGGAAAAATTTAGTACTCATACATACCATATTCGAAAATACCATTAATTTTTTTAATATAATAAATATTTTTTTAAATTAAAATTGTTAACACTCAACAATTTTTTTTTAATAACGGGTTTGACATATTACACAAACATTTTTTTAACAATCAACAATAATATTTTAATAATGGGTTCGTGAAATTGAGTAATTATATTGTTATGAGTTAATCATATTTTCTGCAGTGGATTTGTCATTAAAAAAATGATTTGTTACCAATTACTGAATTATTTTATAATGAAAAAAGAAAATTTAATTTAAATTTAAATTTAATTTAAATTTTCTTTTAAATGAGTTTTTTTTTGATTAAAAATACTATACATACTTACAACGATTATATATTAATACTCGTGCACCCTGCTGTGCTTCGCTAAGACTTACCAAAAAAAAAACACTAAAAGGTAATAAAACTGTGCAACAGGTCATTCAACGTTTTGGTGGGTATTTATCTATGGAAAGAGTAACCTAAAATGAATGAAAAAAAATATTTCTTTTTTAGGGTCAAAAAGTCAGACACTGGTAATGAAACTCTTAGTTTAGTTAGTTTTTTTTAAGTTAATTTGTATTAAGTAAAATCTTTGTAGCTGACCTGTTTTATGTTAACTAATATATATTATGCCCTGTATTGATTCGCTTCAACTTACCAAAATTGACGGATGTACATGTTTTTCAAGGCCTTCACTATTGTCGTACTCCAGATATATGGCATTTAATATTTGATTTGTAAGATGAGTGCCATTTCCACTGGTCCGATTCTGCTAATTTTTGCACATTGATAACTTATACATATGTGACCTTCTCCGAGAAAAGGGACCTAGTGTGTCAAAAAACGGGTTGTGTCAAAAACGGTGGATTCTGGTACCTAAAAGGGTGTAGAAACTTTAAATGCCTTTTTTTCTCAAAACTTAACTTGCACACACTAGGTCCCTTTCCTCGGAGAAGGTCACATATACTCATACCATAGTTTATTTAAATATTTGGATATTTGTTCCAAGTACAGAAAACAAATATTAAATGAACTCAATTAAATTTCAAATTCTTTATATGGGCTATTTCAAATTTTTTGAGCACCTGCTGAAACCGACATACTATGGCTCTTATTTCGTTAAGTTTTGTGAATTGAAAAAAACGTTGTACAGGGGTTGGATGAATATACTTGATGGATCTGACGTGCAAAGTTTTACTTTGAAAAGTCTTCACCTTAAGAATTGGTGGTCATCTAAAATTCGAAAAATTAAAAAAACGACAAGAGCTTTTTCATTCATTCCGGTTTCTAACAGTTTTTAGCTTTCAGATCCAAACCTATACAAAATATAGTCACTAGACTATATATCCACTAAAAAAAAATTTTGATATCGCTGCTGGGTGAAAAGTTGCATGGTGGTTTACAAGTGCAACCAAAATTTTCCGAATTTGGAATTTTTAGAAGATTTTACATAGGGTTTTTGCGCCGTTTATTAGAAATGAGTTTTGAGTGCAGAATTAAAAAAACGGCGTAATTTTATAAAGTTTGAGGTATATCAAGTTGGTGTCAGCGCACCAATAACGTATCACGGACATCACAAACTTAAAAGAAATTAGCATAAATTTTTTGAAAATGTATCTTTTTTGCGTCTGACAATCTGAATTGTCTTTTAAGTTGGCTAGTGTATTGCGTGATGTGAGTAACTCCGAGGCGAAAACGCACTTTGAAATTTTTAAACGCAAAAATTTTATGAACTTTTGAAAATTTTTGCAAAAAACAATTTTTTTGTAAGCTTTTTTTTACATCAAAACATGGCATACGAACATGTTTAGGTGTCTAAATAGATTCTTCGCGACGGACTAAACTGATAAAGTGCAAAAAAAAATAATTTTTTTCAATCCTGGCGCGTGCAGCGGTAGTTTTTTCCAAACACATTTCGCTTTGTGACAACTAAAGCGCTGTATCAATTCCGCTCAAACGTACATCGAATGGAAGACTTTACTAAGCTTGATACTAAAATCGAAAACGCACCAAAAAATTTTAAGGATTTAAAATTTTATGGAGGAAACAAAATGTTTCTAACCACAAAAAGCATCCTTGTATGAAATATTTGATTTTGAACATTTAAAAGAATTATTTTTGAATTCGTGTTAATAAGTAACCCAGAATCCCAACAAGTATTTTATAATCGGTCCAATATTAATATTTGCAAAAAACGCGTTTTTTTAATCCCTAGAAAGTGAGACTATAATTTTAAACAATATTCACGAGGGCCACCTTAACAAATTTCAACAAAACAATTGAAATATAATACCGCGAAAACCGCCAAATTACCGCCGATGCAATGACATCTTAAAGAACTTGCTTTATTATAAAAACTCTATGATCACAGAAGCCTTTGCTTTATGAAACAAGGACACAGTGCGGTGAAAAAACGACTAATGTTTTGTGAGGTTTTAGAAAAACAATTGGTTAAAAATAAACAAAATATAGTAACTCATAAAGAAAAATCTATGTACTCCAAAATCACTTCTGGAAAAGTGTTAAGGAAATATAAAAGCCGTAAAATTTTATATCACATAGTTAATCGTTATCAACAATATAAAAATAAAAATTTTGAATCTCCCCAAGAAAATAGAGGTTGTAAGGAGAACACAATAAAACATTTAATTGAACAGCTTTTACAAAAAGATTAAATCTCTAGTATATGTCCAGGAAAAAGGGATGTTATAAGGAAAAATGGTAAAGTATTTCGAAAACGATTTCTTCAAGATACTCTTACTAATCTGCACCAAAAGTTTTGCAAAGAAACTAAACTCAAAATATCCTTTAATACTTTTGCTAAATACAAGAAATGAAAATGGTTTAGAAAAGACTTTTTACTATAAGTGGTGTCAGAAAACAATTGACCGAAAGGGTGCTAAAGGCTTAACATACCACGTAAAAGTCGCGTCCAAAGAAGCCATAAAATGCAATGTTAACGAGTCAGTTGTTCTATTAAATACCCAAATACCTTTTTATTTAAAGCATGTTAATACTGTACTAAACTCAGAAAAAACTAACCATTTTAAAGGTATTACTGATCTTAATATATAATTTGGTAAAAAAATCATGAGTGGTAAAGTGTAAATGGTTATATCTCTTAAACCATTAGTGATAGGCAAATAGTTTTTTCCCAAAATATTGCAAATTATGTCTTATACCAGCCGTAATTTTGTAAAATGTTTAACAAGTTTAAATAAATTTTTATATACATACACGATCAAAAAAAAATTGTTTTTATTTTTTTTTCAGTGTATTTTAAAAAGTATTGAAGCTTTTACAAATACTTTAGTGTGCTAAGAAAGCCCTTAAGGGGTTTTATCCACACGCGTTATCCTTTTTCAATTTTAACAAAATCTGTCATTTTAATTTAAATGGTGCGTGGTAAAGAAGAAGAAAGCATATATTTCAAAAATTCATAACTGCACTGTATTCTTAATCGGACCGGTTTCTGGCATTTCAGCCTTCATCAGCGATATTTTTTTTAAATTGTTAACTTTAAACCGCCGTAAAATTTGCGCCGTTTAATAAAAATGATTAACGCGAACGGATTTCACAAGCCCAAATATCGGTTTATACACACGCAAATGGACATTGATGTCAGACAAAAAAAAAAAAAAAAAAAAAAACTTAAAAAAAATTGTCTAGGTTCCGTAAATTTTTTAAGTTGCCCATATGTGATATATTAAAAGCTTTTAATTTGTTTAAACAAAATAAAATTTAAGTTTATAAATAAATCCAAAATAAGCTTAATAATGCCAATCTGGCTCTCAACTATTATATTATGCCAATTATAGATAATTATTAGGACGGGTCGATTTAAAAATCGCCCAAATGACAAGGAAAATCGTATTCTAGGGATCAAAATAAGAAACTTTGCCCGAGGAACCATACCTCTAAAACGAATTCTGATGTCAAATCTGTGCTTGGTTTTTTTCTATAAGCTCGACTTTTCGCGATATACCTTTATGTCCAAAATTAAGGCACATCCACTACATATATTGGAATAACTTGAAAACGGTTCATCATATTCATTTAAAAAAAAATCTAAAACTCGTCAATATTATTATCTTTAAGCCGTGCTTACATAGGTTCTAAATTTGCACAGCAGTTTCAGAGATATCGTGGAAGTTTTGAAAAAAAGATCAATTTTCAAAAAAAAAAAAAAAACTTTTTTGTCCTTTAAAAATTCATAAAAAATAAAAATGCGACATAGATCACAGGTTTCGTCTAAAAGCATTTAGTTAAACATATTTCGAATGAAATAAGCTTTATTTCATTGTAATCGCTGCACTTTTGATTTTGTTTAATCAGCAAAGATTGACATCATGCAATAATCTAACCGCGGTAAGTCAGCTGTATACAATTTGTACAATTTAGGTGGTAAACATGAACCTTGGGGACAACTCGCGGTAATAACAATAAGCTCGGAACATCAAGTGTATATTGAAATTAAGATTCACCAAATTAAAAATGAGGCCGTCATGCCATACTGAATCAAAGGCAGCTTTGACGGTGGATTTTTGGTAATTAAAGTTTGTTATCTTTATCAGAGGGTGGACTGTATTATGTTCCCTTCGAAACCCAAACTGTTGAGTTGGAATAATTTTATTGGTTTCCATGAAATCTGTTAATTTATTTTTCAAGACCTGTTTAAGGATTTTACTTACGGATGATAATAAGCTAATGGGACGGTAAGAACATGAACACTCTGATGGTTTATTAGGCTTTTTAAATTCTTTCTTTTAACTCATACTCTCTGTCTGTCTGTCTGTCGTGAGTCAACCCCATTCCCCCTTATCCAATTGATCTGAAACTTGGCCCATAGTCTTGTTGTGAAAAAAGACTAATTTTGGGGTAGTCGCGCACAGTCACGCATGGTCACGCACAGTCACAGAATGATCTAAATGTCATTTCCCCTCATCCAATCCACCTGAAACTTGGTCGATACAGTTGCTGTGAAAAAAAAATTAACTTTGACTTAGTCACCCACTGTCACGCATGGAACGGATTTTGCCTCATGCAATCATTCTGAAACTTGGTCGGTATACTTGCTGTAAAGAAATATTAACTTCGACATAGTCACGCACAGTCAGGTATAGTCACGCACAGTCACGGAGTGATTTAAAACACATTTCCACTTATCCGATCGATCTGAAACTTGGTCGATAGACTTGCTTTGAAAAACATTAACTTTGACATAGTCACGCAGTCACAGAGATATTAAATCCTCACTTCCCCTCATTCGATCGATCTGAAACATTGTCCATAGACTTGTTGTGACCAAAGATTAATTTTAAGATAGTCACACACAGATAGTCACACACAATCACGGAGATATTCAAAACTCATATGCATAAGGAAAAAAAGAGTTTTAATAAAAACTTTGTTTTTACGGGTTAGATTATTAATTGGAATAACTTTAGTCTCCTTAAATTCTTGTGGAAAATAAAGTTTAAGGTAAGAGTTTATAAAAATTGTCTTAAACTTGATTCCTGATTTCTTTGTTTAATAATATTTTTAACATAATTGGGAATTCCACATCATATTATTTAAAACATTGTTAAAATTAGTATTTGATCGATGTGTTCATTAGAAATAATATTGTTAATGTCTGGGATGACTAAATGTCTGTTTACAAAATTAGGAACTTGGCTCCAATTCGCTTAATAAAATCAAATTTAAGCCGTGTTGAACTATTATAATTCCTTTTTAAAGAAATTTTTACGGGCAAATGGTAAGAGCTTAAGCCATTTATAACTTCTGCGGTTGAAAATGAATCCACAGCATTAGTTAGGAACAGATCAAGAGTAGAGCCCTGTCTACTAGCGCTTACAGGTATGCAAGTATGATCGCATGGATATATATTATCAATATTATACGAATCAAGTTTTTCATGCAACATATTTCCGCAACAATTAGCTCTTGCACAGCCCCCTGATTGGTGTCTACAATTAAAATCGCCACCTAACAGATATTTATTGCTTGAGCTCAATTTATGAATATCAGATGCAAATAGTCGCTTTCTTCTACCATCTGTCCCCGCGCTAAGCACCAGGGAAGTAGCATACGTAAATGTTTATACAATCTGTATTTGGGAAAATTGTGATGCCAGTGTTTTCAATAGCATCAGTGTTAAGGCCCATTTACACGATACCACTCAGTCGTACGATTTTTCGAAATAAAAATCCGATGAAATTCATCGGACTGTCATAAAATCGTACCGACATTATTTCTGCATACTTAGGCCATTTACACCATCACACTCAAGTCTTATGAAAGCAGCTGTTTAGACAAGCAAAATTTATTTTGAAATTTATTTTTATTTCCACTTTCTTTGTTTTTGTTTACCTTTTTTTAATTTTACCAAAAAAGCAACTCTGGTCCGATGAAAATGGCAAGTTTTTAGAAATGTTTCTAAAACCTTCGGACTTCGAAAACAAAATCTTACAGACTGTCAATTCCATAACATAAGTTTTTTACATGATACGACTTTTTCATAATACTCGGCTTTTTGACAGATCGTATTACAAAGTGTGATAGTGTAAACTGGCCTTTAACAATATGTAAAAGTTGGTGTGGTACATTTTTTGTTATTATAACTGCTACACAAGCTCCTCTAGCATTTATCCTACCTATTTATATAAAAAGCCTACTTCTTCTTCTTCTTTTATCTTTCTTTAATTTGATATTCTCGTTAATTTAGAACAGCTGAAATAGTGGAAAAACATCTAGAAATAATTGTCAATATGACAATTTACAAACAATTAAAAACATTCTTACAGATTTCAAATTTGAATTATATATATATGTATATATTGGTTATCCCAAATCTAAATCTCTAAATCACCAAAAAAATTAACTAAAAGCATCTGTAAATATTTTTATACATGTCTACTTATGTTCTACTTCAACTAACTTTAAAGTATAATTACAAAATTTAAAACTACCTGTCATTTAAACTAGTAATTAGTTGCTTTATAAATATATTTAATAAAGTTAATTTATTTATTTATTTAATGTTGGGTTTAATATTCAAAGTAATAATTTTCAAATAATATTGGCTGAAATTTTTTGCAATATAAAATATATTGTCAATGATATCAAGTAGACAACAAACAATAGGGAAAACAAAAGTGGTAAACAAAATAAATTTTCATGCATGTCCCTTATTGAAATAAATAATTTCTGTATAAAACTCCCACAAGAGCAATTCCAAATAGACACATACAAACACAATAAATTAAATATTCAAGTATGTGCATTAGGGCGGCACTCATATCTTAGCCTGGAGAAACAAAACAAATTTCAAACCAACGAGAAAAAAATTAAGTATTTTTTTTTTTAGAAAGTTAAAGTCATTGAGGAACGAAGAATAATATATTGAATTGACTTAACTAAAAGGTCCGCCAAATAACATTTTTTTTTGAAAATGCTATAAAAAAAACTACTGAATATTATCTCAAATTTCTTTTTTTATTTGAAAGTACAATCCTTCCGGTTAATAATGGAAAATAATTTCATTCAAGTGGCTACCTCGGCTGGCCATGGAGTAGCCTACACGATCGGTCCAATTTTTAAGCACATTATCGATTGTGTGCAGCTGTATTTCACCAATGGCTTCACGAATATTGTCCTTTAAAGAGTCAATTCTCTCTGGCTTGTTGGCGTAACACTTATCTTTGAGGGCACCCCACAAATAATAGTCCAACGGTGTCAAATCTCAGTTCCGAGGTGGCCAAACGACATCAGCTCTGCGGCTGATAATGCGATCTTCAGAAACAGGGCACAAAACATCGAGTGTAGCTTCGGCCGTGTGGCATGTAGCGCCGTCCTGTTGAAACCAAATATTGCCAATATCCTCCTCTTCAATTTTTGTGAACAAAAATTCGTTCAACATAGCCCGATAACGATCGCCATTGCCTGTAGCGGCCACTCCTTGCTCATTTTCGAAGAAAAATGGCCCAATTATGCCCCTGGACCAAAATCCGCACCAAACAGTGACTCTTTTTGGGTGTATCGGCTTTTCAATGTATGCGTGCGGGTTTTTTGTGCCCCAAATGTGACAATTTTGCTTGTTTACATACCCGCCAAGATCAAAATGAGCTTCATCTGAAAAGATGATTTTTTTTTTGGCAAAATCGGCATTGTAAGTCGATCGCAGGCCCACTTAGCGAAGCGAAAACGCATTGGATGGTCAGTTGGCTTCAACTCCTGAACCAATTGGAATTTGTATGGCGTCATACCAAGGTCTTTATGCAAAATTCGTCTCAATGATGCCTCCGAAATGTTCAAATCTTGAGAACGACGGTGAATTGATGTTGATGGCGCTTCACGCACACTTTCTGCCACAGCAGCAATATTCTCGGGTGTACGCACTGTTTTTGGCTTTTCACGCTTGGGTTTATCGATTATGATGCCAGTTTCTTTCACTTTCTTCACAGGATATGGAACATACGGAGCTGACGGTGCTTCTCTTCTTCCAAAATCCGTACGCAATTTTCGCACACATTCTGCAACATTACCATGATTTTCAAAGTAATGTCGCAATATTTCCCAGCGTTGTTCAAGCGTATACACAACCACATTCGTTCAGCGGAAGGATACAACTAATTATCTGTCAAATCAGACATGAGCTAAGTGTTACCACTCACGAAATAAGCACTAGTTGAAAAAAAAAACGTTAGATGGCGGACCCTTTACAAAATTTAATGAATCCGCAAACTATTAATACAATATTTTTTTGAAGCCATAATCATATGATTCAGTCAGAATTGATTAAGGAAAATAATAATGAATTATTTTAAAACTAGCCAACCCCGGCAAGCGTTGTTTTGCCATATAACTTATTTCTACTGAATATTTTTATTGTTAATTATGATGATCTGTATTTACCTTGTATGGGAGGTGCCACGCCCACTTGTTTGATCCCTCTGTCTTCTAACATTACTAACTTATGTACTCCTACAAAGTTTGAGGACTCTTGCTATCATAGAGCTCTAGATATATGATGTTAAAAATTTTTTATGTATGGGAGGTGCCACGCCCACTTCATATATCAAAATAATATAGCCTATTTGACTTTCCCGATACCAACTTACACACTGTGAAAATTTCAAGAATATCGGTCCTATGGTTTAACCACCTATTAATGTCGAACCCACAAATAAATTATCAATTTTATATACGTATATAGAAAATATACGTATATATATATACGTATATAGAAAATTATAGTCAGTCTAGACCGACTATACGATATCCTGTACCATGCGTATAGAGACCCTATCTCTTAGGTCCAACTGATTAGATATAAAAAATGAGCATAAACCAAATTTGTGTGGCATTGTTTTAATTTTTTTGCCTTCGGATATGAAAAAGTTCATATCGGATGCTATATTTAGATGGGGATATGGTCGAAAAAATGGAACGATCATGACTATATTTGGTAAGATCACTTAATTTTTGCAGAAACATATACAAACCACATTTGAGAAAAATTTGTGCAATATTTTTGTTTTTTGTTAGATTTAAATGATATCGTGAATCGGCTTCATATGGAGACTATGTTTAAGAATTTTCCTATAGGTTTTATTTTTAGACTCCTGTTTGATGGATGTAATTAACATATACAAACGCCGATTTTCACCAATTTCAATAGCGTTCATCCTATAGCCGATAGAAGATTATATACTAAATTTTATCAAAATATATTCATATTTGCGATCTGTAGTTTGACCGTTCGTCCGTCCACTAAATCGATTCAGAAAATATAATGAAAGATGGGTCTACGTCAAATGTTTTTTAGTTACAAATATCAGCACAAAGTTATTATACCACATAGTGGTACAGGGTATAATTAGTTCATTCGAATTAATAAAAGGGGGTCTGTAGGCATAGGATTGCGTTAAATATCTAATTCTACAAACTGAATATGAAGTTGAATTTCTGTGGAGCTCTGGTATCAGTATAATTACCTTTCGAATGGTTCTACAATTGAATAAGAATCATTTATATCCATTATGTTATGAAATATCATTATGTTTTATATTAAAAAATTTCTTTATCTGATAAGTGCCAGCGTATTGTGCTTCCATATGTGTGATTAACACTAGAACAACCGGATCGGTCATTCCGGTAGTTCTTAATGTAAATATAAGAAATTAATTCTACAATTTAAAATCTAAAAATTACATTACTATAGGTTTTTTTTATAGTTTTTCAAATATTTATAAGTCTAGAACTCTAGCACTGATAATTAATTATACTATGTGTCACTTTGCCTTTGTTAACAGCATATGGAACCAAATGCTTTTAATTTTGTAATTTTTACCTTTATTTTTTGCGAATAGAAGAAAAGTTAAGTTTTTGATTTTTATTTTTCGACCATATATAAAAATCATACGATACCAAAAAAAAATATGAGAAATATGAGAAAGCATCAAAAATTTGTTGGCATTTAGTATTAATCAGCCCTGTTCTTGAAACGTTGTTATTTGAATAAGAGTGATTTCAAAATCACATAAAATTGAAATTTTGTGTTTCTTGAAACCACTTTTTTTTTTTATTTATTTAATGGAAACATATGTTTGAGTTAAAACCATATGTTTGAGTTAAGAACATATTTTATCTAGAAACCGAGGTGCCATATGGTTCTTTATTCAGTTTCACAAAAAACTTTTAAGTATTTTGTGCATGTTTTTTCTTAAGTTTATAGAAAAAGTATAAAGAAAAATATTTTCTTTTAAAATAACAACTTATTTGTTAATTTAATTGTTTTTGTTCTTCAATTTCATTCAATTAAAAATGACTTTTCTATTTTTAAAAAGTTAGGCATCACCAAAAAAAATTTCGATATTCAAATAAATTGGATTTGACTGGCATCACTACTGTTTCGAACATATGCAAAAAAATAAAAAATATGTGATTTGATGAAAAAAATTTTTTTTATTCCTTCATTTGCAATAATTAGTGCATAAAGAATCTGAGTTATAATTGAAAAAATTATAATGGAAAATAGATTGTGTAAATAAAAAGTTTTTATTATAGTTATAGAACAGCATCATCGCAAAAAGTGTGTTTTATTAACATCGTCCACTTATTACGAGTTTTTTTTTTAAATCAGCGCAAAATGTAGACGTTTTTAAAATCGTTTTTTTTCATAAAATTAATGTCTAATTTTTTAAAATAATGACAAGGTTCAATAAAAAACATGTTAGAGTTTAAATATCAATTAGTTTTTTTTATCTCTTAAGACCTGCTTAGTAGAAAAAAGGCATTTGTTTTGATTTCACAAAGCCTTTTCTATGTGAATTAAAACGAGAAAAAATATTCTTATTGAAATTAGTTTTTTTTTTTGTGATAGTGGTTTCAAGAACAGGGGTGAATATGAAACTAGCAGAATTAATAAATATTTCAACGGTGAAATACTGGATGGAGCAGATTATATAACTACGTTAATAATGCATTAAAGTACAGAAAGATGATAAAATTTAAATTTATCTGAATTGAAAATACAGAAATTATATTTGATTTTTATCTTTGCTCGAAAAAATAGATAACTTATATTTCTGCACAAAAAAAAAAAATACAAATAAAAAAAAAAAACCATATGATGTAAGGTTGCTTTCCGTGGTGCTGTTTGTAACGACCAAAATTAATTCATCTTCGTCTGCAATTATTTGTGCCGATTAGTCTTATAAATGACTGAGATGGAGTTTTTGAGTCTATATATCGATGTTAATCTTTCCTTACCTCGCACAGGGGAGTATTTGATCATTTTAATTAAAAGTCTTGTTTTTTTATTTTAAATGGTTGGATATCATTTAAAGGAGGATGTGGCGAATTTTCGGCGGGCCTACGATTAATTAATTTTTTTTAAATTTTATTTTTAATAATATTTTTATTTTATATGGATTTTTATTTCAAATTTATTCGGAAAAATTTTTTATGAACCACCCCGAAATCGTTTTTAAGGCTTTTCTCCAAACAAGTTATTCATTAAAATTAACTTTTTAAATTAAATTTGGTATGCATCGAAAGTGTTTTTTACTTCAAATCCCACCATAGGCTGGTTTTAAATCGCCTCCCCAATTGACTTTTCCAGTAAAATATATTTTTTAGAATTTTATTATACTATATGATCAGGGTATAATGTGTTTGTGCTGATCTTTGTAACTACCAAAAATATTTATTGTACCGATCGACTCATATTCACTTTCTGAGTCGATGTACATCCGTTTGTCTGCCCGTTCCTCTATCTGTTTCTCCATGTAAACCTTGTAATTAAATAATATAAAAATATATAATTATATTTTGGTGAATTTTTGTAAATAAGCTTTTGTCGGCCATAGGATGATGGCTATTGAAATTTGAAACCGGTACAAATCGTTACATGTTCAGACCTAACCCAATAAGGTGGTTGATAATATTGACTTTTCCACTCAGTTTCCAGAAAATCCCGACCAGCTACTCGCCGCTTTTAAATGCAAAATAAGTTCTCAATAGGGTTCAAATAAGGTGATTGGGCCGGCTAATGAAGTGTTTGAATCCTATTTTCAGCGAGCCACTCTATTACCATCTTCGAAGTATGTTTCGGGTCGTTGTTGTGTTGAAATATCCAACAAAGCGGCATCTCCCACTCAGAGTGTAGCATCATAACATTAGCAAGAATGTCTCTATATTTAAATCTGTCCATTAATCCGTCGATTTCGTGGAAGGGTCCAATGCCAAAACCAGAGAAGCATGCCAAAATCATAATTGATCCGCCACCATGCTTCACAGTTGGCTTGCAGTAGCGTGCACATTCCGAACAAATAAAATTTTGACTCGTCGCTAAATAAAACAGTTTTCCATTTTTCAGGCGTTCAGTTTTAATATGTTTGTGCAAAATGAAGCCTACAAATATTGATATGCTTAGTATTTTAGCAAAATAGAATTGAAATAAATAAGTTATACCATTATGGCAAATGTTTCTTAATGAGCAGTGTTGTTTTTTTGCTGACCTGAAGCTTCGGAAACCTGCTTTTAATGTTCGGCGAAGAACAGTCCTTGGACCAATATTTAAATTTAACTCATTTAAAATAGTTCTTGATGATTTAAATGGATATTGTTGCACAATTTGTACAATGTGATGGTCAGTCCTTTCATCTGTCTTCCGTGGTGCTCCTCCCAAATGTTATGTTTTTACAGATTTTGTTGTTTTATATTTTTTATAAGCCGAAATATTATAGATTTATTAATATTATGCTTTTAAGCTAGTTCTATTTGACTCTCTCAATTCAAAAAATCCTTAATTATTTAATTTTTTAAGTCTTTGGACTATTTATCACGAGCCATGACGATTTGATTTAAATATGATCAACTTCACAACGCAACTAGCTGTCAGTTAACTTAAATTAAATTAAAAGAGAATGCAAAAATAAGCCGTTGAACTTGAAAGTAGAGACAATGCAATTTGTTCTTGCTTAAAGTTCCTTTTGGTTTGTCCAACTGAAATAGTGCCATTTTGAGTTTTTTTATGCAAAAAAAATTTAAAAATTTAGTTAACAATTAGTTATGTCTTTTTTTTTTGTAATGTTATAGTCAGAAATGGTAAAGAATAACATGCTTAAAAATACAATAAAGGTCAATAGTTCATTTTTGTCGCTTTTGTTCTGACCAACACTGTAAATTTGGTTTATGTGTGTTTATTACACACAAATAAACCCTGTAGGACCATTTTTAGTCATAGTCCGCCCCTATACAAAAAATATTCCCGATATTCACTTAAATCTATCAAAAATATTGGATAGTTTTTTTTTTTAATTTGACTTATATATGGTTTTGAGAAAAGTTAATATTATTGCCACATTAAAGTTGGATCCAAGACAGTCTTTCGAAACACATGGTATCGTATAGGCGGACGACTATAATATTCTTACTTGTTTTATTATTGTATATACGGAGACATTCTTTATTTGAATTTCCATTAATACTAATACTAAAATTTGATTTTGCCACGCCCCTCCGCCCACAGACCAAAAATCAACAATCAGACTTCAGTGTCACCCGCCAGGCTATTCAGAAGATTCCCTGAAAATTTCATTGAAATGGGTCCATTCGTTTTTATACAATATTAAAACTTGTTTTTGCCACGCCCCTCCGCCCACAGACCAAAAATCAGAAATCAGACCACAGTTTTACCCGCCAGGTTGTTCTGAAGACTCCCTGAAAATTTCATCAACATTGGTCCAGCCATTTTGGAGTCTATACGGAACAATTTAAAACGTGAAGGAAAATTTTTTAAATCCTTTAAGCAAAATGCGGGCACGGAGGAGTGTTTGGCACAGTAATAGTTCATATGGAGGAGAAACGGAGAATGATAAAATTTATGTATATGTTTTAAAAATAGATTAAGTTAAATAAAAGAAAATATTTATAATAACTCGTTACACCCTGTTAAGTTGTGAATTGCTAAAATTGATTAGCATACCTTTAGGCTCATTTAAATATTCATAGATTTTTTTGTATATATATGGATTAAAAAACATTGAAAGAAAAAATTGATTGAAAAAATATTTCCTAGAATTTGCACTCGAATTCCGAGTGCTGGGCTATACTAGTATATATAGATATCGAAATCGTTTTTTATTTGTAATCGCATCCAGTAATATAAATTCTTTACAATTTTATCTTAAGTTCTTCATTTTAATTTCCATTTGAAAATTTTTTATAGAACCACACCTCGGGGAGTTTTAAAACTCATCTATATCGTATTTTCCGTAAAAAAATGTTTTAATTCCCTATATCGTCCACCTGTGTGTCCCAGTAAATCACGTCCAACTAATTGGATATAAAAAATAAGCCTAAACCAAATGTGAGTGGCATTGTTATGGACCGGTCCTGATCATATTTGGTAAGGTCACTTATTTTTGCAAAAATATATATAAGCTAAATTTGAGAAAATATGTGCAATATTTTTGTTTTTTGATAGATTTAAGTGAACGAAATCTATATAATGATTTGGATCTTGTGGTAATTTAAGTCGATTTCATAGGGGTAATTTCTATGGGGACTAGGTCCGAACATGCACCGATTTTCACCAGTTTCAATAGCCTTCAGCTATGGCCGATAGAAGCTTATATACCAAATTTCATAAAAATATATTTATATTTGCGACCTGTCGTTTGATTACAAGGTTTACATGGATACACAGACGGACGGACGGACATCGCTAAAGTGATTTTGAATCGATCGGTATAATAAAAGATGGGTTTAGGTTAAATATTTTTGGTAGTTACAAACATCAGCACATAGTCATTATACCCTGGCATTATTTTTTGTGGATAAGTATGAATGAAAATACTTGGGATCCGACTATTTTTGGACCTGAGACCCTTTTCCGAAACACAGGGTGTAGAATATCGTTAAGTTGCCATTAACTTATTAAAACGATCTTACTTGTTGTGTAGTGATTTATTGACAATGTAAAATATTTGTTTAGAAAATAAGATTTTACCATTAAAAAAAATATCACTTTGTAGCACAGAAATTGAAAATTAAAAAAAAAAACATTTAAAATCGGATTTCAGCAAATAAAATTTCACAAAAAACTAATGAAAAAGTGTGAAATATTAAAATTAATTGTTTATATATCTATCCTAAAAATAGTGAAATTAATTTAGATTATTTTATTCCAGTCTTATAGAACTTTACTTCTATCTTACATTGATATAAATAACAGTAATACTGGTTAAAAAATGTCATTTCTCCTGGTTTCAGAAGAGTAGCCAGCCCACTTAGTGTTAATATAATGTTAAATTTAATTTATGTGTTTGTTTATAATAAATATAACAAATAACCAACTGGTAAGCATTAATTAAATATTTGGTCTATTTGATTAGTATATACTTACATATAAATCCAGTGAATTAAACCATAATTTTGAAGCATTTGATTAGATAAATTCAGCTAGAACCACAATTACAACATAAATAAAAGCTTTTTTTTTTAACACAAATTGTGGGTTTGTTTTAAAGTCCCATTAAATAACTTATATAAAAATCTTTTTTAGATGTACAATTAAACAATATATAAATTACAGTTTGACGTTTCGCAAATAATCGTTCCTATTAAAGTGATGCGTCATGGACATCGTTAAATAAAACCTTTACAAAGTTGACGTCAAAGTTGAAATATAATAAAGGCCAGGCCGTAAGTGTAGAAGTTATAGCATGTTTGCAATTTTTTTTATTTTAAGATATCAAATGTATAATACATATAATACACACACTTCCTTATTCGTCATAGTGGTAATCATACCTTGGCTTAAAACGGAAGTGATAATATATTTCCCATTCATGTTAACGAGTTAAGTTTGTAGAAAACACTCAGTCAAGGACATAAATTTAGAAATTCATATAAGTTCATTAAATTGTTAGTCTATTACTTTTGAACTGAAGTAATCCATATGGGAGGACGGTCTCAGAACAACCCGACCTGACAAAGACAACAATACAAATTTGGGAAATTTTGTCTTTATTTCTCAACACAATCTCCTTTTACTCTTTTCCCAGCGATATTCAATAGGTTCGATACCCTGTTTATAATAATAACTCCTTAAAATATCCATCTACCGGTGACCTTCATTGTTGGCAAATCTTTTACCACCGAGTCATTATTTCAAGTTCGGAAATTGATTGGGCTGATTCAGCCCAATTCTCAATAACAATTCCATGGGAATTTTTTCCCTATGCCCTGTTCCCCTATTCTTAATAAAATCTCCCCGGGAATTTTTTCTCTTTTCCCTTTACCCTTATTCTAAAAGAACTTCGAAAATGGGAATCTCTTCCCCGGGAAAAAAGTAGCTATTCTGAATGTCAATAAAAGGGAGAATAATTTGGGATTAATTCCGCCAAAAAATTGAGAGGGAGTGCTGCGAAAAATGTATGTATTTAATAGTTTTATGAAAATAAGTAATATATATCATTTAAAATTTTGTATAATAATATTATTATGGCATTACTGTTGCTTTCAGGTCAAAAGCAACAAACAAAAAACCAATTCATGTTCTTCTAAACACAATGCAAGCCAACCTTGATGTTGCATGCTTTGCTCCGTCTTGTCCTGCAGCTGCTCTTCTGCTTCAGATATCATCAGAAACGCTACACTGAACATTTTTTGTATTTATTTTTAATTTATTAAAGATTTAAAAAAAGTTTTACTTTTAATTTCCACAAAAATTTTTAAATTTGTAAACAAAACAAAACAACTGAAGCAAAACAGCTGTCTTCGAATAATCGAAATTCTCTCTCCCATATTATTCTTCTCCCCGCCTGTTTAGAATAGGAGGATTTATTCTCGGGAAAAATGAATTCCCTGGGAACTCATTTCCCTGGGAATATTTAGAATTGGTCTGAATAATCCAAGGTAGTTAAATCTGAGAATAAGGGGTGTGATGAAGCAATTCGAACTTTAATTCACGGATTTTAGCCATCGCATTAGTGGATGTATGAACTGATGCATTGTGTGGATGAAATAACATTTTCTTTTTCGCCAATTTCGCCTTTTTTTCTTTAAGTTCATCAGATTAACGCTGCAATAAGTTTGAATAATACTCGCCGTTGATTGTTTTTCCCTTTTGAAGATAATCAATAAAAATTATCCCACGCGCATCCAAAAAAAAAAAAAAAAAAAAAAACAGACGCCATAACCTTGACTGCACGATTCTCCCATTTAAGTTCACTGTTCGGACTGCTTCTTTGTCTCAGGTGTGAAGTGGTGAACCCATGTCTCATCCATGGTTGCGAATCGAAGCAAAATCATGGCATTATTCCCGTGAAACATTGTCAAATACTATATTTAAACATATTCAAGGCGCTGTTTTTGTTTTATTGTCAGCAAAAGTATCCCCATTTGGCTGACATTTTCCTCATCTCCAAATTTTCGGTCAATACCATTTTGTGGATTTTCTTAAGCATTCCTGGCGAAGCCATCTACGAGGGCGGATCAATAAGTCCGTTACTTTTAGAATGAAAAACAGTTTTTTTTTTTGAAAAAAAAAATTAATTTTTCAACATAATCTCCTTTTAGCTCGAGGTCCATAAAATAGGCATTTTTGATCAATAATTTCATCGTTGGAGCTAAATCTCTTTCCAGCGAGCCATTTCTTTAGGCTTGGAAGTAGGAAATAGTCACTGGGGGCTAAATCCGGAGAATATGGCGGATGAGGTACCAATTCGTAGCCCAATTCATGGAATTTTGCCATTGAGACATGGATACGTTTATGGTCAATTGAGAACAAATGCGTCACCCATCTTGCAGACAGCTTTCTTAAACCCAGCTGATCATTTAAAATCGAAACCACACTGCCATATGAAATGCCTATGGCATCAACAATCTCACACACTTTTACTCCAGAACGTTCAGCGTCAATTGTATTTGTGCGACGACAACGTTTGATTGACAATTTTTTTCGCAAAAATAATGTTTAATGAGCACTCGAAATTCACTTTTTTCCATAAAAAAAAAAAAAAAAAAAAAAAAACAACAACGAGGTTGTATGCTTTGAACAGCTGTTAAACGCAAAGTAAATGACGGAACTTGCTCAAAATTTTGCAGTAGTTTATTAACAGGTGGTACTTGATGGTAGCAGTGTTGCATTTCATATAACTACGAGGGAAGTTAGAAAAGTCACAGACTTATTGATCGGCCCTCGTACATTGGTCAACCACTATGGTATTCGTCTTGGCAGCTCTAACGGTCGTAAACGAAGGAGCAGACTCCTCCAGAGTAGAAGCTAACTCGGCTTTAATATTGGTTGGACTGAGACTTTTCAAATGGAAGTATTGAATTACATAACGGTGACCAAATTTTTCCATGTTTACGAATTCACTGAGATCTTTTACTTTTGATGGCTCAAAAAAAAAAAAATGCTAAATCACATAGCGCCTTGAAACTTAAACATTGGTTGTATAAGGTTTACACTTTTCACCAAAGCTGTTTTTTTTTGCTCTACTGCCGCCATCTATACGTCAGGTCGGTTGTTCTCTGACTGCCCTCGTAGATCATGATTCTAATCGTGTGTATGAAATGAAGGACCAGTTGTATAAAAGTCTTTGAAAGTTTTCTTTAAAATAATAACTTTAGGGTTCTAAAGAGCCAACTTATTGGTACCTTAGGGTCAACATTATAGAAACGCATTATAGAATCTCCATCTATAAGGTTTTATAGATGTAGGTTGTTGATATTTATGGATTTCTTTTAGAGAATTTCTAAGGTTTTATTGTTTATTTCATTTTATTTTATTGATGTGTAAACATTTATACGCGCAGGGCGGTAAATTTCTATTTCACAATACAATCACAAAAACAGCGTAACTCATATCGGTGTGAGCTGAAGCAGATAACGCTGTGTGAATTATGATTGTATTGGTGAAAAAATTATGATATAACATTGTTTTTTTATGCCACTTTTTTAAAGCGTCATCTATGTTTCACTTATATACGTTTATATTGGGATATTTTTTAACGTTTTACAGCAAAGGGTTGTTGAATTAGCTGAAACAGTTTTTGCTATAAGTGATACATAGATGACGCTTTCTGTTTGATTTTAAAAAATGACATACAAAAATCTTTAATTACTAGATGTTTACACATCTTTCCTGTGATCGGACTCACATAATTTTTTTTTCTTATAAAGTGCCTTTTCAAAAAAGAGTCTTCTTAAAAAAGAATCTTTGCCAAATAAAATAATATTTTTTTTAAAGCAAAAATATCCTTTCTTAAACAAATACATTTTTTTTATAAATACCGTTCCTTTCCAAAATTACTTTTTCTTTTAATAAGTAACTTTTCCTAAAGAAGTAAATTTTCCTTTAAAGTGTACCTTTTTTTTATATATACATCAACATTTAGGGGATGCCCCCTATTAATGCAGTGCTATGTGCTGATATGTATGAGTAGGAGAAAAGAGGGAATAGTTTTTGCGGATTTTTGCGGATTAAATTTATCTATATTGTAAGTGACCAGAAAGACTTCAGCTGGAATTTTATTCCACATTCAGCTTGTGCGGCTAATAAACGAATTTTCACGGTTAAGATTTACCAGATAAGCGAGTTGTGCGTAGAAAAACATAGACTTTAGGGATGAGTTCACTTATCTCAGCAGAACACTTCCCATTTTAATACCTATAACACAGTGTAACACATCCAACATTCCGATGATGCTCCAATGTGTCAATAGAGTTGGTTAGCCTACTGTCATTGATAAGCACCAACGCCCTTCTTTACAGACGGTCCAGACGATTCAAAATAGACTACGAAGCTCCTGCCCATATATAGGAGTTGTATTCCATTTTTGGTCAGATATAGGTGGTACAAATAGTAAGGAGATCAGATGGGGTGAAATAATTCTTACACCAATTTAGGAAACCTATGCCCTTGAAAGCTTCTTTCGACAGTTGAAAAATGTGTTTATTCCAACGGACATCACACTAAATTTTCATGCCCAGGAGATCAAGAGCGTCTGATTGTACGATATCTATATCATCCATGGATACAGACGCCATTGATGACTCAATGGCGCATGGATCAATAAACACCATTTGATCTTACGAGCATTAAAATCGACCATATTTACTTGACCCCACTCAGAGATTGCCAAATGCTCTTCATTGAGTGTGTCATCTATATATTGCCTCATGCCCCTAATCTCCATAAAGCTTGGCCTTTAATCGAATGAATATGAATGACTAATATTGCTGTCGCCTGAAAAACTGTAGATGGGAGATAAAATTTGACAGAACAGAGCGTCGCGTTTAACTGAAATTCTTTGGATGAAACCCCATCTAAAACAACACGTAGAGTGCGATCTCTGAGTGCGATTTCGATATAAATCGAGAAAAATCATTACCAACACCAAAAGCAGTCAGTTTTGACAAGAGTGCGCTGTGCCACACCCGATTGAATGCCTTGGAAATATCCAGAGCAACAACCCTACTTTCGCCGAATCGATGAATGTACTGAATCCAACGTTCAAAAAGAAGAGCCATCAGGTCACCCGTAGAACGACTTCTACGAAAGCCATACCGTTTGTCGTTAAGCAATAAGTTGGTGTCTAGATAGTTCACAAAATGGTAATTCACCACGCTCTCCACTGCCTTTAAAAGCGCAGAGCAAATTGCAATTGGGTTCACCCTTTTTTAGGATTGGCCGAACATTGGCAATCTCCCAATAGCATTAAAAAGGCAATGGTTGCGATATCGTCGAAGAATACTGTTTCAGCACCAGTGGTGATATGCCATCCAGACCCGGTGACTTGTTTACATTGAGCCCTGCAAGAACCCTCTTAATAGCATGAGCTCGAAAGAATATCTTGGGCATAATATGAGGTACTCTTTCAACTAAGGTATTGGTTGATGGCTTTCTTTTTAATTTTCTATGCTGCGATTTGTTGTGGTCAAAGTCTTACGAAAAATTCTCAAACAAATCCCAAAAACACTCCAAGTCCTAAGCTAAAGGTATTATCCACACGCATCAATGTCGCACGGGCAACTTTTCAATTGGTACTCGGCTAAGGCTCGCGTGACAAGAAACGTTGTTCCAGTGCAGAAAAAAATGAAAATACAGTCACTTGTCTTTCGTGGGGTAGATTTAACTCTTATTCTCTTACATTGCAAAATTATTATCTTTTCTATTATTAGAAAATGTATGCATGATCTCGCCTGCTCGCCTATCATGCGGGGGTCGTGGGTTCGATTCCCACCAGAGGCTTTGGCTGTCGCTGCAAAAACCAGCCGAATGGTCTTTGTCACCCGGCTTATCCCTGAACCCAAAATTTGAATTCAAATTTACTTTGCATTGTAATTAATATAAATAAATAAATTAAAATAAATAAATCATAAAAAGCATCTTTTTCTTAAAGAGGTTCCTATTCTCAAAAAAATTTATTTTCCCTAAAAATGTACCTTGTCTTTTTATCAAAAAAAAAAAAAAAAAAAAAGAAAGTATATTTTGTATTAAAAGTAAATATTCTTAAAAAGTGTCTTTTCTTAAAAAAATTCACTTTTAAAAAAAAAAAACATCTTTTCTTAAAAAAGTACCCTTTCATAAAAAGTTCGCTTTCATAAAAAAGTACATTTTATTTAACAGAAGAACCTTTTCTTAAAAGTACATATTCACAAAAAGGTTTTTTTTTCTTAAAGAGTATCTTTTTTAAGGCAAAAAATTCATTTTCCTATAAAGTACCTTGTTTTAAAAAAGGAGTTTTTTCTTAAAAAAGTACCTTTTTTAAAAAAGTACCTTTCCTTAAAAGAGTATCTTTTCTCAAAAAAGTAAGTTTTTTTAATTAACTTTCCTATACAAAATATATTTTCTTAAGCAAGTACATTTTCTTAAAAAGTACCTTTTCATAAAAAAGTATATTTTCTAAACAAAGAATATTTTCTTAAAAACTAGCTTTTCTTAAAGAAGTACCCTTTCTGAAAAATACCTATTCTTAAAAAGTGCCTTTTCTTAGAAAAGTGAATTTTCTTAAAAAGTAAATTTTCTTAGAAAAGTACCCTTTCATTAAAAGAGTCCTTTTGTTTAAATGAAGTATATTTTCTTAAAAAGTACATTATCATACAAATGTTCTTTTCTTAAAAAGATTCTTTTCTTAAAAAGTACCTTTTTAAGGGAAAAAATTCCTGTTCCTAAAAAAGTATATTTTCTTAAAAAAGCATTTTTTTCTTAAAGAAGTACTTTAAAAAAAAGTATATTTTGTTTTGAAAGTACATTTTCTTAAAAAGTACCCCTTCTTAAAAAAGTACTTTTTCTTAAAAAAAAGTACATTTTCTTCAAGAAGTATTTCTCTGATTTTATTTAGTGTTATCATTTATTAAAATTTAGATTATAGTTTGTTTACGTTATTACATTTTTAAAATAATATTTTTCATTAGTAGCTTCTTTCCAGAGCATTTTACATAACTTTTCTTAGAAGTTCAGGTCCCAGCACCCTCACTTCTACTGGAATATTGGCCTTAGTTTTTTGGATTGTTCTTGGCTTATTGACATTCTTCTAACCCCTTATGTATCACCAAATAACAAATGGGAGCCGTTAAATCGTGCGAACATGGTGGTCAAAATTATTCGATCGCCAAAAATTTCGTGCAGTTGGACGAGCTGCTGATCAATCTTTTTGGAACCACAATTCTAGATTGTTCTCTAAAATATTGAACGCCATTCACATTAACCGAATTTTTTTGGTAATTGTTCTCGAAAAAATATGGTCATTGTACCTTTCTGAAATTAGTGGGTGCTTTTGATGTTCAACAATTATTCTTGGATTTTGGGTACCCCATATTCTGCATTTTTTATTCGCGTGACCAATGAGGTGAAAATGGGTCTCATTGCGCATTATGAGTTTGTGAATAAACTTGCTGTTTTCTAGGCACAATTCTGAAAAACGGCAACTATATTGAATGTGTACTTCTACATCATTTGTTTTTTAACTCGTCGTAACTAATTGAATCTTGTATGGGAAAAGGTGTAGATTATGTAAAATTCTTTGCAAAGACCACCGAGACATCACCAACTGCTGAGAATGTCACCTGGTTGAAGTTTTGGGGTTTTCCTCAATACTTGCTTGCATCCGAGCAATGTTCATTCATTTCGAACTGCACGAGGTCATTTTTTCAGCACGCGGAAGATCATAGAGAGCGCCTTGTTGCCGAAAACGCTGACTCAATCTGTAAATTGATGGAGCGCGAGAAGCATAACGAACAGGGAAGAAATTTCGATATGATCTTTGCGTCTTTCAAAATAAAATTGAACAACTTTGGTTCTTCGTTCTGTATTGAGCATTTCCATCATAAATTTCCCAAGTTTTTCAAAGTTAATTCTGCAAAAAGGGGGAAAAATACGCAAACTAAAAATTTAGTTTCTAATTAAATCGTAACTTTACTTATGCGCCATCCTGTATATTTTTTTTAAAAAACTACCTCTTCTTAAAAAAGTAATTTTTCTTAATAAAGTACCTTTTCATAAGAAAAACCTTTTCTTAATAGCATTATATTATATTATATTAATTTTTATAATATAATACCAAAATTTGCCAAGAGAAGTTAACGTACAGTAATGCCAAAATATGCCAAGAGAAGTTAACGTACAGTAAAAGTAAAGTTGATTGTCCACGCATAACTTTCCTCAAACCCAACGAATTTGCCAAGAGAAGTTAACGAACAGTAATGCCAAAATATGCCAAGATAAGTTAACGTACAGTAAAAGTAAAGTTGATTCTCCACGCATAACTTTCCTCAAACCCAACGAATTTAAGCAGTTAATAGCTCAAAAGAAGGAGCTTGATCCACTGAGTGTTAGACCTATGTCAACAGCCTATGTTAATTAGAACTCTAGTTAGAGAGGTTTGAGAGAAGAAAAATATTGAAAAAAATCTTGAATGCAAAGTTTATTCATAAATTCTTTTAATATATAAGATTACTGAATTACTTTTTTTTCCCTAAATCTGTAAATATTATGTTTCGTTCGCTCTAGACAAAAGTTTCCTATTGGGTTGTTAAGTTAGCAACAGTTTCGTTTCGTTTTCCCATATTTTGATATTTTTATTCAATACTTTTTTTGGACGTGCTTTTTAATAACATTTTTACTTTTTTTATAACAATTGATTGGTTTACTTAGATATATTGTTGAAAAAGTTTACTTTAAAAGTTTTATGGCTGCATTTAACTTCATAAATATTTTATAAATTTAATAATGTGCAAACTGCGATGTTACTGAAAGAATACTTTCAATAAATTTGATTCTATATTATATTCAATTCAATGGTATTGCAAAAATAAATTGCAAAAAGAAATATGAATAAGTTTTGGAAAAGTGTTTTTCATCAAGAGTATTCGATGATAAAAAAATAAATATTATAGGTGGTGGCAGACCAATTCCATTTTTAGAAGTAAATACTGTTATCAAGCGATGTATAAGACACTTTTAAATGCAATTTTATGAACCCTTTCCCTGGTTAACGGGTATTGCTGGCCGTATCATTTATTTTTGAAAGAAAAAACTGTTTGGAGTTGCACTGGATTTCGCGCTGCAATGAAATGTTAAATGGTCGAGTTCGCATTGAGAATTTAATTGATTCTATTCGTTCATTGTACGTTAGAAATTATAATAAAAATGTCAATGTCAAATGTCAAAAATCGGGAAATATTTAAATGCCTTGTTGATGTGACTTGTTTTCTGGCAAGTCAAGAACTAGCTTTCAGAGGTGATAATGAATCTCAAACTTCAAAATAGAGGAAATTATATAGAAACAATTAATTTATTGGCGATGTATAATCCACTTTTAAGAAATCATTTAGATCATATATGCCCACGTCCTATTCACTCAATGCATATTTGTTGTTGTAGAACACTTAGGCATACATACACATACACAGCACTCAGTACTAAGCAATACAAAATACACGAACAATTTTGTATTTTTGGTTTTTTTTTGTTGTTGTTTTTTCTTGCTTATAAAAAAGAACAAAGCAAGAACACTTTCGTATGCTTTGTTGGTACACATTAGCGCCCGAGATATTCAATGTACACTAGTCGGCATAATTATTTTATCATACGCAACTGTGATGTTTTCCTGTCCAGTTTGTTTGGTTGCATGAACTAACTGTACACGGGTTATGTTCAAAAGAAAATCGATGTTTATAGCTATGCGCGTGCCCAATATTTTGACAAAATCTTTGTGGCAATGTTGGCGCATGGGTTAGCAAGTGACAATCAAATAACTTTGGTTTTCAAACTTTTTTGACATTATTTTATAATATTCAAATAAAATATTGAATAAAAGTTATTGGAGACCATGGGAAAAGTGGCTGAGTTAAGCTGTGTTACTAGAGCTTCAATATTGGCAATTTTAATTCAGGCGGCGCAGTAAAAGACATTGTAATAGAATTTAATTTGTCGCGCCAAACAGTACACTATCAAATTACCAAATTAAGGAATATAATGGCATCAGAAACTTACCTAGATCAGGTGCTAAAAGCAAAATAATGCTAATTGAAGACCGAATCCTTCTGCGAGAATTTCTCAAAAAAAAAAAATTCAACTAAAGCCTCAATCTATTGCAAATCAATGGAATCAGGCAACCAAGAATCTAATCAGTGAGCGTAGTGTTCGGCGACGTTTAAAAAGACGGAGATTCTAAAACATAAAGGGTCCGACATCTAACTTTTTTTTTTTCAACTAGTGCTTATTTCGTGAATGGTAACACTTAGTTCATGTCTGATTTGACAGATAATTAGTTTTATCCTTCCGCTGAACGAATATGGTTGTGTATACGCTTGAACAATGCTGGGAAATATTGCGACATTACTTTGAAAATCATGGTAATGTTGCAGAATGTGTGCGAAAATTGCGTACGGATTTTGGAAGAAGAGAAGCACCGTCAGCTCCGTATGTTCGTATCTTGTGAAAAAAGTGAAAGAAACTGGCATCCTCATCGATAAACCAAAGCGTGAAAAGCCAGAAACAGTGCGTACACCCGAGAATATTGCTGCTGTGGCAGAAAGTGTGCGTGAAGCGCCATCAACATCAATTCACTGTCGTTCTCAAGAATTGAACATTTCGGAGGCATCATTGAGACGAATTTTGCATAAAGACCTTGGTATGACGCCATAGAAAGTCCAATTGGTTCAGGAGTTGAAGCCAACTGACCATCCAATGCGTTTTCGCTTCGCTAAGTGGGCCTGCGATCGTCTTACAGAAGATGCCGATATTGCCAAAAAAATCATCTTTTCAGATGAAGCTCATTTTGATCTTGACGGGTATGTAAACAAGCAAAATTGTCGCATTTAGGGCACAGAAAACCCGCACGCATACATTGAAAAGCCGATACACCCAAAACGAGTCACTGTTTGGTGCGGATTATGGTCCAGAGGAATAATTGGGCCATTTTTCTTCGAAAATGAGCAAGGAGTGGCCGTTATAGTCAATGGCGATCGTTATCGGGCCATGTTGATCGAATTTTCGTTCACAAAAATTGAAGAGGAGGATATTGTCAACATTTTGTTTTGATGTCGTTTGGCCACCTCGGAGCTGCGATTTGACGCCGTTGGACTATTATTTGTGGGGTGCCCTCAAAGATAAGTGTTACGCCAAGAAGCCAGAGACAATTGACGCTTTAAAGGACAATATTCGTGAAGCCATTGGTGAAATACAGCTGCACACAATCGATAATGTGCTTAAAAATTGGACAGATCGTGTAGGCTACTGCATGGCCAGCCGAGGCAGCCATTTGAATGAAATTATTTTCCATTGTTAACCGGAAGGATTGTACTTTCAAATAAAAAAAGAAATTTGAGATAATATTCAGTAGTTTTTTTTTACAGCATTTTCAAAAAAAAAAAGTTATTTGGCGGACCCTTTACAAAGCAAGAGCATACCTCCATATCAGATGTGAACGAGCTGAAAAGATTGGCCTTCCCGAAGGAGCATCTTCAGAAGCCAAAATTGTTTTGGAGAAGCGTTCTGTGGACAGATTCTAAGGCTGCCACCGGTACGAAGGCCAAAAAGTGAGCCATGGTGGAGGCTCTGTCATGTTCTGGTTGGGTGACTTGGTTCCTATCGCCGTCTCGATGAATCAAGGCCAATATTTGAGCACCCCAAATGATAACGCTTTCCCTTCCGGTGACAGGTTGATCGGAGAATCATTTACCCTGCAACAGGACAATGCCCCATGCCACAAAAACAGGATGATATCCAAGTATTTGAATGATGTTGGTGCTACTACTCTGGACTGGCCATCCCAAAGTCCAGACTTGAATACCATTGAAAACGTGTAGTCTTTTATCAAACATAAAAGAATTTGTTATTTACATAAAATCAAAGAAGAGATAATTTCCGGGATCACTTCCCTTTGGAATGAGATATCCTCAGGGGTCCTTCAAAATTTACTGGACTCAGCTCCAAGACGCCTTCAAAAATTTATTGAAGCTAAAGGGGGCTATACATTTTATTAACTCATGATCAAATTTCTATTAAACTACTGCACAATTCAACATTTTCTGCAAAAATGTCATTCTCAAAAATTTCATGCATTGCTATGTCATGTCAACTCAAACAAGGTGTTATGCCATGTCATGCCAACTCAAACATACTGTCTTAGCATGTTATTGCAACTTAGCTAAGCTGTTGTACGTTGTTGTGGTCAATACCATGTCTTTTAATGTTTTTTCTGCAGCATGTTTATCACAGCCTCGTATGAAAATATTGATTATTCTTTATTTTTTAAATAAAGATCCTAAATCAAATCAAATAAATAATTGATTAAAAAATTTTCAAATTGAAAAAACATTTATTTCGAAATTAAACTTTATTTTTATAATCCATATAAAACAAACAAAACATTTTTAAATCCAACTAATGACAAATTAAAAAAAAATATTATTCAGTTTTTAATTTTTTCCAATAAAAGGTTTACGGTTATTTTTCTGCTTTATTCATCATTTGAATTCATATAGTCACATATATTTTGAAAAAATATATACAAACCAAATTTGAGAAAAAAAACTGTGCAACATTGATAGATTGTGCAACATTGATAGATTTAAGTGAATATCGGAAAGCAGCTCTATATGGGGGCTATGACAAAGAATTGCCATATGGGCTTTATTTTTAGAAAACTGATAAATGGATGTAATAAACACACACAAACCCAATTTGACCGAGATCTATATGATAATTTGGATCTTATGGCAATTTAAGTCGATTTCATAGGGGTCATTTGGATGGACTCCGTCTGAACATAGACCGAATTTCACCAGTTTCAATAGCGTTCATCCTATGGCCGACAAAAGCTTATATACCAAATTTCACTAAAATATATTCATATTTGCGACCTGTAGTTTGATTATAAGATTGACATGGACACACAGACGGACAGTAAAGAAATGTCGCATGTGTCGCATGTGTTGACATGTTAATTTTCCATGTTCATGTGTGCAAAATCACTGTAAAAACTATGCATAGATTTGATTTGAATTTATTCGACAGTGTCTATATATGTCATTGTCAAACATGTATGAGCAGCATAGCATGAATTAAGACTTGCATGATGTGACACATGTCGCATGTTGTATAGTTCAACAATTGCAGGTCTTTAATTTCTATACATTTGTTAAATATTACTCGTCAAAATACTTATGCCCACACCCCAAAATTACTATCATTCATATCTTTTTTCGTTTATATTAGCAATATCTAAACAAAACAAAAAAAATAATTATATTCTACAAAGACAACTAAAAATTGAATACAAAAATGCATCAGTGTAGATTTTGATGTTATCTAACGTATGATTTCGTTTAAAAAATAGTTTGAAGCTGTGAATAAAAAAGCACTTGGAAAAATCAGTGTGAGTCTTACGTGTAAAATTAAAATTATTACATTAGAAAATGAGCGACATTTATTCAAACGAGAATTGGAAAATGATTTTTTTTCACTTATAACTTTAAGGCTGAAGCAGAATGTTTGCTATGCTTTCAAATTATTCAGACTAACACAAAATATCATATTGAAAAGCATATTAAAACATTTAATTTCTCTCTTTACGACTCTATTTCAACTATATCACAGCGAACAGGGTCTTCGAAAATGGACTTCCTCAGCATTTTGCTAAAATTAAAAATTTCTTTGTAAATTTTAATTTTTAAATGACTGTAACTTTTTTGTTTTAAAAATTTTAAAGTAAAGTAAATTTCGTATAAATTTTTAACTTCTAAGCTATTAATGTTAGAAATATAGTCTTAGTCCTTTAAAAATAAAAAAAAAAATTTTTTTTTTAAAAGACCAAAATATACCCGCCAGTTTCCGCCCGTGTGCACCAGAACAATTTTTCTGATCCAAGGTCAGATATTTTGTGCAAAATTTATGAATACAAAAATTTTCCACTATGTGGTTGGGGTATAGTGAGTTTGCTCTGATGTTTGTAACCACCACAAATCTTGGAACTATACCCATCTTTAATTATACGGGTCGACTCAAAATCACTTTCTGAGTCGATTTAACGATGTCCGTCCGTCCGTCTGTATGTTATGAATACAAAAGTTGAACGTACCGGTGTATTTTTTGCGTGAGTTTATTTGTTTTTTATACTGACAGAAAAAGGAAACGGTAGAGTTAACACGGGTTTTTATTTTGACAGGTACATTTACATAGGTATTTTTCAAAAACATTAATAGTAGTCGAAACTTGAGTTATATAGTTTAAATACCTGACAAAATGGGGCAAAAAGACTTAAATAACAGATAAATGGTAAAAAGCTATTGCAACACACCCTTTTAAGATATGAGCAGGTATGCTTCACCTTTTAAAAGGGGTTAGAGTCTGGGTTTTTATGCTACAAAAAGTGGTAATAAAAGATAAAAAATTGTATTTTACATAATTGCAAGAAAGAGTATTTATAATAACTAGCAGATTCCAGCAGATTCCAATTTCTAGACAACTTTATTTTTCAACTTAGCTAATTCACAAACCAACACCTTTATGGTTTATTATTATTGTGAATGAAGATAACAAACTCATTAACAAACACATTAACACATTTATTAAAACACACATAGCATATGTATAATTTTATGTATGTGTTAGTAGCAACTTTAAATGCAATTTACTCAAAATAGAGGAAATAATTTATAAATCTGTAAATCTGCAAAACGGCTAAAAGGAAATACCTTTCAAATAATATACGTTTGGTCAAAATCGGGATAAAATGGTAGAACATAACGTCGGTCACAAGAAATCGCCTAGCGTGTTAATATTATAGATGTTTCCACAATTATTATTCATTACAGTTTGAACAATGGCTAAGTACTGTTATAGAGTTCTCGCTGATATTTATTTTCAGCAAAAAGATGTAGACGATATAATTTTGCACATACTGAGCAACCACTTTTTTTTTAAGAATTGTAACTTGCAAGAAATAGAAATACACAAAGAAAAAATTACAACTTTTGCATCATATTTTTATATAATTAACAATTTTTCTTGATTTAAAAATTTATATCTATACAAATATAATAAAGAGGTAATGTGTGTTTGTTTGTTTGTTTGTAGGAGGTAATCTCCATAACTACTCATCTGAACTTCCTAAAATTTTCAGACTACGAATATAGGAAGTGCTATGGGCTATATTTTTTTTAAATATTTTTAGTGGGCGTGGCACCTCCCATACAAAGCAAATTTTTAATATCATAGATATATTGAGTACTATGATAGGGAGAGCTTTGAAAATTTTTCTTAGGACACATCTATTATTAAGTCAGAAAAAAATGGGCGGGATCGGACAAATGGGCGTGGCACCCGCATAGGTTAGGTTAGGTTGGAAGTGGCTGCTAAACCAAAGGAAAAGCACACTTAGACTCTGGGGTCCATTGTGATACCACGGGACGAATAGGTGTTCCCCTCAGTCCCCACCGTAGAACCAGTTTGAGCTCCTGATGAAGCCCCTGATATATGAAATGTCCACATTTGAGAGATCAGAGAGATCGTGAAGAAACGGCGATCGAAGTCTCGTTCTGGAGAGCGCCGGGCAATAGCAAAGGAAGTGTTATATGCTCTCCACCTCCTCCACATCATTTGACGAAACCCTGGGGCGTTCAGGCCTCCGGCCTCATGCCGCCGACTGCTTTCCTAATATGTCCAACGGTATTAGGTGTAAGAGGATGTTCAATGCATCCGTAGGTGTAGTACGAAGGGCACCAGTGATACACATGGAAGCCATTCTCTGTACCCTTGAAAGAAGGTTGGTATTGGAGGCCTTCTCTAGAGCAGGACATCAAACGATGACCCCGTACAGCAGTATTGGGCGAACCACCGCTGTGTAGATCCAGTAAGCAATTTTCGGGCTGAAGCCCCACCGCTTACCAATGGCCTTTTTGCAGGAGTATAAAGCTATATTCGCCTTCTGCTCCCTTTCCTCCAAGTTCCATCTGAAGTTCAGCTTCCTGTCCAGGAATACGCCAAGATTCAGGGCTCCATCAGAGAAGGCGATTTCAGTACCGTTAAGAGAAATAGGGTCGAAGGTGGGTATCTTATACTTCCTCATGTAAAGAACAAGTTCCGTTTTGGTCGGATTTACCCCTAGACCGCAACTACTTGCCCAGCTAGGTAGCATAATGAGAGCCCTCTGTAGAATATCTCTAAGTGTGGATAGAAACTTCCCATTTACGGCTATGGCCACATCATCAGCATAGGCAACCACGTTCCAGCCTTCTCTCCAACGAAACTAGTATTGAGTTTAGCGCTAAGTTTCATAGAAGTGGTGACAGAACGCCTCCTTGTGGCGTTCCCCTGTTCACAAATCGGATATTAGAGTCGTTCCCAATTTAGACTTTATCCGCCTGTTGGCAAGTGAGATGATCACGGAGTTCACTCCTAGACTAGGTAGTGCCGCTAATATCGAGTTCGGTGTGACATTGTTAAAAGCCCCTTCTACATCCAAAATGGCTGTCATGGTGTATTCTCCTACCGAGAGCGATTTCTCGATGGTACTCAGAAGCTCGTGAAGATCTGTTTCGGTTGACCCTCCCTTGCTGTAAGCGTGTTGTCGCGCCGACAGCAGTTTAGGATCAATAACTCTTCGTAAGTAAGAATCTATCATACGCTCCATTGTCTTCAATAAGAACGATGACAGACTTATTGGTCTGAAGTCTTTTGGGACAGTATGTGAACTTTTTCCAGCTTTTGGAATGAACACCACTTTTGTCTCCCTCCACTTCAGGGGAATATAAGCTAAGTTGACACAGCGAGTGAAAAGCCTACATAGCCAAGGGGAAATGTAGTCCGACACGTGCTGCAATGATACCGTCAGGTCCTGGAGATTTGTAAGGTTTGAAGCTTCTAATCACCCAGTTCAGTGTTGGTATGTTGACTATCTCCGAAGCAATAGCGTCTGAGTATTCTGACGCCTGAAGCGGGGAGTTGCCCGGAAAATGGGTATCCTGTAGCAGGCTAAGTGATTCCCCACTAGAAGTAGTCCACACCCCCAATGGATCTTTCAGATAACCTAATGTGTGAGGGGTAGAAGCCAGAACCTTTCGCAATATGGATGCTTCGGAAACGTCTTATATATTATCACAGAATTTTTCCAAGAATCACATTTTGCCGTTCTAATCTTCTTCTTGTAGGTCCTAAGCTGCAGCTTGTAGGCCAACCAATCCTCGTCCGCTCTTGAAGACTTTGCCTTGTTAAAGAGTTTTCTGCAGGAGTCTCTGCCCTGTTGCAGCTCGCTAGACCACCATGTTGGTTTCTTCTTGCCCTTTGGCCTTGCCGCGGGGCAAGAAGCATCTAAAGATTTGTTAAAAACCGTCGTAATATGATCCACAAGACCATCTATGTCCTCGGAATTACGCGGTTCGGTTAAGGGTATTGTTGCCAATAACCCGGCAAAGGTTTTCCTATACTTAACCCAATTTGTCCTCTTCAGATTTCTGGGGACACTTTCCACCGGGTCTTTTTCTCAAAGCAAAAATTCAATGTATCGATGGTCAGAAAAGGATTGGTCATCCAACACCCTCCAATAATCAATTTTATCAAATAATGTGTCCGTTGCAAAGGTAACGTCAAGAACCTCCCTACGAATACTAGTTACAAAAGTCGGTTCATTTCCCTTGTTACATATATATAGGTTAGTACTAAATAAAAACTCCAAAAGTAACTCACCTCTTTCGTTCAAATTGGTACTTCCCCAGATCGGATGATGTGCATTGACGTCACAGCACAGCTCGACATAAGGTAGCAAATTTATGTATTGAGTCTTAGGACTTTTTCAGTGTCAGGTTCGTACAGAAGGATTTGATTTTGTAATACATTAATTGTTTGCAAAATTTTTTCAACTGTTTGAACACTAGTCACAATCACTTTCTGGATTTTCATCATTTTCTTTAGTTATGCCATTAATAATTTAACCATCACTTAATGGAATATCTTCGAGCAATTCCTCCGAATCATTGTAATTTAATGTATCAAACCCCTCTCCTTCGATTTGGCGTGTCCTAGCTATGATATCGTAATATATTGTTACAGTTTCAGTTCCTGTATGCATAACACACTCAGGCCATGCCGCTTTCCAGTAAGCGTTTAAAGTGTGTGGTCTTATATCTGACACAGCTGATGAAGAATGCAGTCAAAAATTGTGAATTTTTTCCATACCTCATGTAGCGTTAATGATTCGTTTTCTATTTTATTGACTATAAATTTATACGTACGTTTAATGTAATATTTTTTAAATGTAGAAATAATTCCTTGGTCTAATGTTTGGAGAATACATGTAGTGTTGGGTGGAAAGAATACTACCTTCACATTGGGATGTTCGATGTGTGGTTGCCCTGGAACATTATCCACTATAAGCAAAGCTTCTAATTGTAAATTTTTTTGCTTCATATAGAATTCTACTTCGGGCATAAAGCATTTGTTAAACCATTCGGTAAAAATTGCAGTTGTTAACAAGGATTTGGAATTAGCCATCCAATGTATGGATAAACGCTTTAAATCCTCACCTTTTAAAGCTTTGTTTACTACCAGTGGTTTTAACATAGGATCGCCTGAAGCATTACTGCATAGTAAAAAAGTTATCCGATCCTTGTTTGCTTTAAACCCACTAGCGTTTTTTTTTTTTTCTGATTTTGATATATACGTACGATTAGGCATTTTTTTCCAGAAGAATCCAGTTTCATCTGCATTAAAAACCTCATGTGAACAATAACCTCCATCTTCGATAATCTTTTTTTCCGGGATAGGTTCTGGCACTGTCTTCATCAGCTGATGCAGTTTCGCCTCTAATTTGAACGTTATGAAGTGCATTCCTCTTTAAAAATCCGGTAAGCCACCCTTTGCTTGCCGAAAATTCTTAAGATGTGGATGGCTCCGATTCTTTCATTTTCTCATTCTGTAATCAAGTAACCGCTAGTAGGTATTTTTTTCTTAGTCAGATCCCCAATCCATATTATAAGAGCTCGCTCCATTTTCTCCAAAACGGAATCAAGAGAATAAGATGATAATTTTGAACTTAGATGTGTACCAGAACTAACCGATTTTTTGTTTGAGATTCATTCTTTTTAATTGCTCTTATTGAAGATTCTCCAAGTTTAAAATGTCTTCCAATAGCAACATACCTTTCACCCTTTTCTATGCGACTTAAAATTTACATTTTTGTTTCCAAAGAAATGGCTTGTCTTGTTTTTTTAGTTGTGTCCATTATCTAGAATTTAAGGCACATTTCGTAGCACTTACCTTTTCAAATAATATTAAAAAAAAATAAAGATTAAATGTGTAGAATACACTCAGGTTGAATGACAAAAATACAAACTTTTAATTTTGTAATTTAAAACGGGGAATCACCAAACTCAATATGCTTTCGTTGTTTACACACATACATACACACATCGGGTACACATCGTTTAAAAAAACTCAAATTGCTTTTAAATTTTGAAAATTACTGTGCATTAATGATGCGAACTTTTAGAAATGTTTAAAACGAGAAAAATTGTTGAAAATTCGATAAAAAATTAGTAAAAAAAAATTAAAATTCGAATGTAAAACCGCATAACTTCAAATCCGCATAAAAATAAACCGAATAATAACAGACCTAAGTGTATAACTAACTTAATAAGTGCGGTCCATAAAATGTGGATTATGTCCCAATTTTGGACCTAACTTTTTTTATTATCGGTCGATATTTACACTTTATAGCAAAAGTTAAAGGCTAAAGTCCCAGCTACCAAACAAAAAAAAACAGTATATCAAAATTCCAATCTAATCAAAAATTATGGATTTTTGACCGCCTTCTCGTGAAATGGTCCACTGTGCGGCTCATTCATTTCCTTTGGCTTCAGAAAAATTGAAGTCTTTACATTACGAATTGCTTTCCTGTCCCCCGTATTCTCCAGATCTAGCCCTAAGCGATTATTATTTGTTCCCAAAGTTGCAAAGATGGCTCAGGGAAAGAGATTTTCCACAAATGAAAAAGTCATATTACAAACAGATGTTTAACATGAAGAGTTTGCCAAATCGTATTTTTTCAAGAGTATCAAAATGTAAGAGGATCGTTGGAAGAAGTGTATTTCACTTAACGGAGATTACGTCGAAGAATAAAATTGATTTCAAATCCAAAAATCTAGTTTTTCATTGTTAGGCCACGGAGTTCTCATTCCATGTAGTATTTAGCAATTAAACAATTGATGATACTCATATCATCAAATACCTAAATGAAGGTCCAAAAAAGTAAATAATAAAATATGCTAAGGAGAAAATTTAATTTTCATTTAAATTTATTATATGTATATCTCAAGAGTTTTGTTATTTATTCATAGACCTATACAATAGATTCGTGCAACAATATTTAAACTACTTTAAATGCATTTCTGCATTATAGCTACTTTTCAGAGTTTTTTTAGAAAAACATTTAAAAAGTTTTAGGTTTTAAAATAATTAGTTTTTTAACACGATAATTTCACTATTAGTGAAAAATTTTCAATTATGTTTTTTTTATTACAAAAGTTTAGCACAACAGCATCTGTAAACTTTTGCTACAATAAACTAGGAATTGCAAACACAAAAAGTTCAACATTATTCTATGAGGTGCACTAGCGCCTTTAGGCAGTTAAAATACAAGAAAAATTAAAAAAAAAAAAATGCATTGCTATTGTCGCCATACATAATACCCCAAAAGGGATTGTTGCCGGTACTGTATTATAAAGCAATAAGGAAAATCAGTGGAATGGAACTTGTTAAACAGGAACAGTTTTAACAAGGTTTTCCACCCAAATTAACAAATACAAGAAAGCCATTAGCAAACGTAAATAAAACTGCAAGTATGTATGTAGCTACATATTTAATCATTTAAGCGGAAATGTATCTGAAAGCATTTCATGAACCAAACAACAATTATTAATGCACTTGTCATCAAACGTTGCCTAATTGATAAGTATCAATAACGACAAAGATAAAAATTATAAACTGTTTATTTACAACGATTTTAAGGTTACTGCTATCAGAACCCTCGTAATTACCATTTAGATTGAACTGATTAGAGAATATGTAAACATTTTGAATTATAAAAGCTGCCATAATGGATTTTAACACAAGAGATTTATTTTTGTCAAATATCTTGGAAATAAATAAATTAGAAACGTAAGAATGTAAATTAGAAAATATTCATTTCAAAAATTAAAACTAATAAAATTGTTCAACAGCCAAAAATGAGCAGAGACGTAACAAATATACTTATGGCAAAGGGGAGTCGCTGAATATAAATCAGTGCGTGGTCAGTTTTTCTCTGCATTTTTTCCTTTTGACATAAAAATGTATAAAATTAAAAACGTAATTCATATTTTGTACAAAAAAAATAAAAATATAAAATAAAAAATAAATAAATAGTTTTTATTTTTTATACCCTATACCTACCACTATGTGGTTTGGTTATAATGACTTTATGCTGCTGTTTGTAACTACCAAAAATATTTGACCTAGACCCATCTTTTATTATACCGATCGAATCAGAATCACTAACTGATTCGATTTAACGATGTCCGTCCGTCCGTCCGTCCGTCTGTGTGTCCATGTAAAGCTTGTTATCAAACTGCAGGTCGTAAATATGAATATATTTTGAACAAATTTGGTACATAAGCTTTTATCGGCCATAGGATGAACGCTATTGAAATTGGTGAGCATCGGTCCATGTTCAGACCTAGCCCCCATACAAATGACCCCTATGAAATCGACATAAATTGCCATAAGATCCAAATTGTCATATAGATTTTACTCAAATTGGGTTTGTATGCGTTTATTTCATCCACTAATGAGTAGCCCAAAAATGAACCCTATGGGACAACTCTTAGTCATAGGCCCCATATAGAGCTGCTTCCCGATCTTCACTTAAATCTATCAAAAAACAAAAATATTGCACTGATTCTTCTCAAATTTTGTTTGTATATATTTTTGCAAAATACAGGAGACTTTACCAAACATAGTCAGGATCGGTCCATTTTTGGTCCTAGTCCCCATATAGATACAGCATCCCATATGAACTTTTTCATATCTGTAGCCAAAAAAATTAATAAAAATCCAACTCAAATTTGGTTTATGCTTATTTTCTATGTCCAGTTAGTTGGGCCTATGAGATAGGGTCTCTAGACGCATGGTATAGGGTATCATATAGTCGGTCTAGACCGAGTATAATTTTCTTACTTGTTTTATTATTTTTTTATCCTTTACCACATATGGTGATGATATAATGAGTTTGTGCTGGTTTTTGTAACTACCGAAACTATTTCACCTAGAACAACCTTTTATTATTCTGAGTCGATTTAGCGATGTTCGCCCCTCGTTAGTCTGTCTGTCCATCCGTCTGTCTGTCTGTGTGTGGCCATGTAAACCTAAATTTTGATAATATTTGGTATATAAGCTTTTGTCGGACATAGGATGGTCGCTATTGAAATTGGTGATAATTGGTCCTAGCCCCCATACAAATAACCCCTATGAATCATCTTAAATTGCAGTCAGATCCAGATTATCACATAGATATCGGTCAAATTTATTTTATAACATACAAATATTCAATTCTTTTTTTTTCATTTTTATTACAATGCTATAATATCATCTATTTGTTTTTAATAAAGTTTTTAACACTTTCCGGAATGCCTTCCATAAGGAGTAAAATGGTATTTTAGACACTTTTTTAGTAGAAGCTGCCTACTTTTTTCCGAATTCTTTCTTAGTTCTATTTTTAACTAAAGCCCAATATTATTCAATTGGTCGGAGTTCTGAGCAATTTGAAAGATTAGCTTCCTTTGGTACAAACATAACACCATTTGTTTTGTACCACTCAATAGTCTTTTTGCAATAATGGCAAGTGTCAGAAGAATGAGGACACATTGTATGTTCGTCAAAATGGATGAAATTGTTTCTCAAAGCACTTTTTTATGACCACATCAGTATTTATCTAAGCTGTGGTTCTGAATGAACGGCTTCTTGGACCACAAATACAAATGGCTTGCCAGATCAAAAACTTTTTTTTTGGAAGTTTTGATTTTTTTTTACTCTACAGTCTTCAGGAACATTCGCTCTTGCATTTGCGACACAGAATTCCTGTCCAGGCAGCTGTGAAAAGTCGGCCAGTATGTATGTGTCGTCATCCATAACACAACACCCAAAATTCCGGATAAAATTCGTTTGCAAAACTTTTGCTCGCGTTTTTGCCTCAACATTTTTTTTAACTTCTATCCGCGACTTCTTCAGGCCAGGTTCCTTTTTAATTTTTCTTACGGAAGTCTCAGAACAATTTGCCAATTGGCCACTTTTCTTCCAGAAATATTCGGTTTCTCGGAAAAAAAAAGGATTACTACTTTCCCAGCTTTCTTACTGTCTGAAAATCCACTCTTTCTACCACAGTCATATTTTCTTTTGACAGTCAGCAGCTCCTTATAATTTTTTATCATTCGCGAAATAGTGT
This sequence comes from Cordilura impudica, assembly GCA_963682025.1. Classification (NCBI taxonomy): domain Eukaryota; kingdom Metazoa; phylum Arthropoda; class Insecta; order Diptera; family Scathophagidae; genus Cordilura; species Cordilura impudica. The sequence continues at coordinate 118,729,586 of OY821520.1, forward strand.
TTTGGTTTACCCCTGTGCCGGTCTAAACCAACTATAATTTTCTTACTTGTTTTAAATTACTTGCTTTTTAATTAGTTGTTTTATTTAAAAAAAAAAGGGGTTAAGAGGTCGAAATATATATCAAAATGAAGCAAGTGGACCCAGCTTTTATTCAGTTTACGTAAAACCACACATGATATATGTCTGTTTACGGGATAATTCCATATTTAAGAAAAAAAAAACTATATTAAAAAAATACAAAATTTTAAATAGGTTCATAATGGGTTAATAGATTTTAAATTTAAAAATATCAAATAAAAAGCACCCAATTAAGCTTTCAAATGATATATATATATATCGCTGAAATCCGATACTCAATAACACAGTTATATACAAGTCCATGTCAAAACTTCGGAAGTCCATAACAAGGGAAATAGGCTCGACCGCCGCACAGTGGACCATATTTTGAGAAGGCGGCCAAAAATCATTTTTTTTTGTTACCGATTTTAAAGTTATGTTATTCATTTGAAAGTAAATACCAGTAAACCTCGGGAGCCAAAAAATTGCGACTCTATCTCAACTATATCACAGCGAACAGGGTCTTCGAAAATGGGCTTTCTCAGTATTTGGCTAAAATTAAAAATTTCTTTGTAAATTTTTATTTTTGAATGACTGTAACTTTTTTGATTTAAAAGATTTTGAAGTGAAATAAATTTTGTATAATTTTGTGGCTTCCATACTATTAATGTTAAAAATGTAAAATCACTGAGTCGTTCCGAAATTTAAAAAAAAAAAATTTTTTAAAAAAGGTCCAAATTTTCCGAAAATCTCCTACTTAATAGAGCATAACTCCTGCCAGTTAAAAGCAGTCAGAAAAAATCTTGCACTCTTCTATAGTCCGAACCCTCCCCTATACTCCTATATCCCATTATACACCCGCCAGTTTCCGCCCGTGTGCACCAGAACAATTTTTCTGACCCAAGGTTAGATATTTTCTGCAAAATTTATGAATATAAAAGTTGTCCACTATGTGGTTAGGATATATTAAGTTGAGGTAAAGTTTGTAACTGCCAAAAATATTGGACCTTTATCCATCTTTTATTTTACGGATCGACTCAAAAACACTTTCTGGAAAAAAGGGTTGACCAGCAAAACCAATTGACGGATGTAGTGAAAGATCTCGAAGGCGCAAGCTGGAGAATATCAATTAAGAAATTTCTCAAAGAATTATTAAGGATTCTTTTTTACACCAAATTCAACCAACATAAAATAAAAAAATAAAATTGAAATAATTGAAAAAATAGTAGAAGCGAGCCCAAGGCGCACAAAGAGGATTTTGAAAAGCATTCCTACACCAATTGAAGATAAGAAATTTACGCCGGAAGAAGCGTTCGCCCTATTTTTGGATTTGAAATTGACCAAAAATCAATATAAGGAATTGCGGAAGCGAACCAATGAAAAGAATTGGGGGATTTTTCCAGAGTATCGAGATTTAGTTTCTGCCAAAAAATATTTAAATATTTAAATTTGATGACCAAGACATTGAAGTAAATTTTAAAATGTGTCTCACAATGATTGATAGAAAAGTTGCACAAGCTTTAACTGGAACAAAGTCAACGTCAAGCTGCATTATATGCCAAAAGACATCAAGTCAATTAAGCCAACCCCCCCACCAGAAGACGATAGTTTTACGGAAGCCTACGAATTTGGAATGTCCCCTCTTCATGCTAGAATACGTTTCATGGAGCATATTCTTAAATTGGGTTATGATTTGGAATTTGGTCCGTTAGGCGAAACAGTGAGAAAAAACAAAGAAAATGAAGAAAAAAGAAAGCAAAAAAACAAATTCAACATAAATATCTAGATCTAGGCCTCGTAATCGACCAACCAAAACAAGGGGAAGGAAACACAAATAATGGAAAAACTGCAAGGAGATTTTTTCCGATCCGGAAACTGCAGCATCTATCACAGGTGTAGATCATGAATTAATAAGACGATTCAAAATCATATTACAAGTTCTAGCATGCAGCAGAAAGATAAATGCAAAAAAATTTGGAGAGAACGCCAATAAAACAGCTATACTTTATAATGAAAAATACTCTTGGAGATATATGCCATCCACAGTTCATAAAATTTTGTACCATGGGGAACAAATAATTCAAAACAATATGCTACCAATAGGAGATCTATCTGAAGAAGCGCAAGAAAAAAGGAACAAGGACTACAGATTCTTTCGCGACCAGAACACAAGGAAAATGTCCAGATGTTGTACTAATGAAGACCTTATCACTATTTTGTTGTGCACTTCAGATCCATATATGTCCAACATTCGTCAAAAATGGAAAACTACCTCTATTGAATTAGACGAAGAAGCTAAACAACTTCTAGAAGATGAAAATCAATTCTATTTAGAAGAAATTTTTACTAAAATTGGTTGATTTAAATTACTTTTTCATTACACTAACAATAAGTTACACTTTTTTTATATAGTTAAAAAATTTTCTTGATTTAAAAATTTATATATTTTGTAAATTTACAATAAAAATTGTTATATTTCATAAATTTGCCATAAAAATTGATATAGAAATATTTAAAGACAATAAAAAAAAAAACTTAACTAAAGCAAAAACATACGAGTTTTTCATTGAAACTTCTCTATCTTGAACCAATATAAGGTAACTTTTACGTTCGCTGCTTAATAAATTATATTCTAACTCGGGATCTTCAAAAAAAAAAAAAAAAAAAAACAACCTTTGGCCCTTGTGCACATTAGGACAAAAAAGTTTACGGGCGCCAAAGTTTGGCATTTTCTGAAAAAATTAACTTAAAAAATTGTATTAGTTTTAAAATAATTGAAAAAATAAGACATTCAGCCCAATTCTCAATAACAATTCCCTGGTAATTTTTTCCCTATTCCCTGTTCCCCTATTCTTAATAAAATCTCCCCGGGAATTTTTTCTCTAAAAGAACTTCGAAATTGGGAAACTCTTCCCCGGGAAAAAAGTACGTATTCTGAATGTCAATAAAAGGGAGAATGCGATAATAACATTTGGGAATAATTCCGCCAAAAAATTGCGAGGGAGTGATTTGAAAAAATGTAAGTATTTAATATTTTTATGAAAAATAGTAATATATTTCATTTAAAATTTTGTAGATTAACATTATTATGGCATTAATGTTTGTTTCAGGTCTAAAACAACAAACAAAAAACAAGTAAGAAAATTATAGTCGGTCTAGACCGACTATACGATACCCTATACCATGCGTTTAGAAACCCTATCTCTTAGGCCCAACTAACTGGACATAGAAAATAAGCAAAAACCAAATTTGAGTGGGATTTTTATAAATTTTTTTGGCTGCAGATATGAAAAAGTTCATATCGGATGCTATATCTATATGGGGACTAGGTCCAAAAATGGACCGATCCTAATCATGTTTGGAAAAGTCTCTTGTATTTTGAAAAAATATATACAAACCAAATCTGAGAAGAATCAGTGCAATATTTTTGTTTTTTAATAGATTTAAGTGAAGATCGGGAAGCAGCCCTATATGGGGCCAAAGGGATCATTTTTGGACTACTCATTAATGGATGTAATGAACGCATATAAACCCAATTTGAGTAAGATCTATATGACAATTTGGATCTTATGGCAATTTATGTCGATTTCATAGGGGTAATTTGTATGGGGGCTAGGTCTGAACATGGACCGATTCTCACCAATTTCAATAGCGTTCATCCCATGGCCGATAAAAGCTTATATACCAAATTTCATCAAAATATATTCATATTTGCGACCTGCAGTTTGATTACAAGCTTTACATGGACACACAGACGGACGGACGGACGGACGGACGGACATTGTTAAATCAACTCAAAAAATGATTCTGATTCGATCGGTATAATTAAAGATGGGTCTAGGTCAAATATTTTTGGTTGTTACAAACAGCAGCACAAAGTCATTATACCCAAACCACATAGTGGTATAGGGTATAACAAATTGATGTTCTTTAAGATTTTATACCCTATACCACTATGTGGTTTGGGTATAATGACTTTGTGCTGCTGTTTGTAACAACCAAAAATATTTGACCTAGACCCATCTTTAATTATACCGATCGAATCAGAATCACTTTCTGAGTTGATTTAACAATGTCCGTCCGTCCGTCCGTCCGTCTGTGTGTCCATGTAAAGCTTGTAATCAAACTGCAGGTCGCAAATATGAATAGATTTTGATGAAATTTGGTATGTAAGCTTTTATCGGCCATGGGATGAACGCTATTGAAATTGGTGAGAATCGGTCCATGTTCAGACCTAGCCCCCATACAAATTACCCATATGAAATCGACATAAATTGCCATAAGATCCAAATTGTCATATAGATCTTACTCAAATTGGGTTTGTATGCGTTCATTACATCCACTAATGAGTAGTCCAAAAATGATCCCTTTGACCCCATATAGAGCTGCTTCCCGATCTTCACTTAAATCTATTAAAAAACAAAAATATTGCTCTGATTCTTCTCAAATTTTGTTTGTACATATTTTTGCAAAATACAAGAGACTTTACCAAACATGATCAGGATCGGTCCATTTTTGGACCTAGTCCCTTTATAGATATAGCATCCGATATGAACTTTTTCTATCTGCAGCCAAAAAAATTAATAAAAATCCCAATCAAATTTGGTTTTTGCTTATTTTCAATGTCCAGTTAGTTGGGCCTAAGAGATAGGTTTTCTAAACGCATGGTATAGGGTATCGTATAGTCGGTCTAGACCGACTATAATTTTCTTACTTGTTTTATTGTTGAATTGTTTTTTAAAGTTTTTTTTTAATAAGTACAAAAGTTTTGTTATTTAGTTTTAAAATTTAAGTTCTTTATTGCTGAATTGTTTTTTAAGTTTTTTTTTTTGAATTCTTTTCTTTAAAGTTCTTAAAATAAAATAAAATTTATATATAAAAATGTTTTTTTATAAATTATTGCCAATATTAGTTCTTATATTTTGGGCAACGGACAAATTCTGCGGTGAGGCTAAGGACACCACATTAATTCCTTGTGTGGTAAAACAATCTGGAATTGCTACATCAGTTACCTCAGTATTGCATTTAAAATAAATGCAGATATTATGCAAGGCACAACAAACATTTGTTATTTGGGCTGCCTTTTTTGGGGCGTAGTGCAGCTCTCTAGCTCCAAAAAGGCACCTCCATCTATTTTTCAAAACGCCATTAGTACGTTCAACTACATTGCGGCACTTGGAATGGATTTCGTTGAATGTTAGTTCAACCGAACCATCCTCTGGGCATCTGTGTGGGGTTAGAAGCCACGGTTCCAGAGGATAGCCTGCATCTCCTATTAAAAAACATTGTTAATTCATGAATATATTCGTTGTTTAAAACCTTACCAAGGAGCCAAAAATTTCTGTTGCCTCTCAGATATTCTTGCTCAAGATGAGCGCGCATTTTGCTCGAATTCCATATAAATGAGTCGTGGCACGCACCAGGATGGGAGGCATCGACGTACTTCACCCTCAGGTCATGATCACAGACCTATAAATATTTTCCATTTTTGATTAAAAATTAGTTACTATTATTCCGATGAGAGTTTTATAAAGCATACATTGAAAAAAAGAAAATCATTGAAAGTCCTTACCAGCATTACATTCAAACTGTAGTACCCCTTCCTGTTGTAGTACAAATGTTTATTGTTAGAGGGAGCAATAATACGGACATGCGTCCCGTCAACGCATCCTATAACGCTAGGAATGCCATGCTTTACATACATCGATAAAGCTATTTCTCTTTTTTCCTCTTCGGTCCTGCAGAACGTTATCCATCTTGGACATAGCTGCTCTTCAAATATATTGACAACTTCTGTTAGAGCTCTGCTCAGGCTACATTGAGCCACAGACACGTCGCAATCTTTGCCTATACCCGTTTGGTACCCACCTTCAGCAAAGAATCGTAGCGCTGCACTTAATTTTACTACAGGAGATATTGCGAACGACTTATGGTTTGGTTCAATATGAGATATTAACACATCTAATAAATATTTAAATGCCGGTTTGTTGACCCTGTAATACTTTTCAAACCTTTGAAAAGAAAAATTCATTAATAAAATGAACAAATAAATATTAACAATAGTTTATTTATGTACTTACAAAGTTTGCGGCAATTCAAGTGGGTTGCTTGCATCACGTAGCTTTCTTCTTGCCATCCTTTGCTCCGTCTTGTCCTGCTGCTGCTCTTCTGCTTCAGCTACCATCAGAAATGCTACGCTGAACATTTTTTTATTATTTACTTTTAATTTATTAAAGATTTAAAAAAAGTTTAACTTTTAATTTCCACAAAAATTTTTAAATTTGTAAACAAAACAAAACAGCTGAAGCAAAACAGCTGACTTCGAATAATCGAAATTCTCTCTCCCATATTATTCTTTTCCCCGTCTGTTTAGAATAGGAGGATTTATTCTCGGGAAAAATTTATTCCCTGGGAATTATTTCCCTGGGAATATTTAGAATTGGGCTGATTATATTAAAAAAAACCTTTTTTTACCTTTTAACACTTCACTTTTGTACTAAAATTCAACTACAAATGAAAATGTATTTTAAACCCTCCGTAACTTTTTTTTATTTTCGGTCGAGAATTACGTTTTATAGCAAAACTTAAAGGCCAAAGTCTCACCTACCAAACAAAAAAACCGCATATCAAAATTCCAATCCAATCAAAAGTTATAGATTTTTGACCGCCTTCTCGTCAAATGGTCCACTGTGCGCCGAAAAAAAATATTTTCCTAGAACCGCAATAAAATGTTTTATAACTGGTGAGAATTTGAAACTGATTGGGGAATTCCCCCTAAACTCCACTTAAGCCAAAAGTAATTTACCCCACAATACCGAAAAGTTATTATTGTTTCTATTAGTGATTTGGAGTCACAGAAAATGGTTGCCAATATTTGGACTTATTTTTTATGCACTGGAAAATAAACTATCAAGGGCAGACCTTAATGGTAAGAAGATGAGGGAGGACTTCATTTTAATTAGCTACAATATATAAAACTAGAAGTTGTAGAATTTGTTATACTTACCAATTCTTCCACTTAAATTAATCAAATCCATTTTTTTATTTATTTAAAACAGATTTATCTATTTTTTATTGAAATAATAACAAAAATGGTAATTTTATTTTAACTAGACCAATTAATGTAAATAAACATTGAGAAATGTCATTTTATGAAAGGTTTAAAGTAGGGTAAAGCCTACAATAAAAATTTCATATTTAACACGCCTTTATTAAACGTTTGATAAGCTATGTTGTGTTTATGAATACTGTTTTTCCGATTGTTTCTTATTAACAGCTTATTAAGCTGTTAAAAAGTGTTTATGAATTAGACTGTAATAATTTGAGAAAATAAAAATTTTTTTTAATATTAAAACAAAAATTAAGTTAAAAGAAAATATTAATTTGTATTTTATTTTATTTCATTTCGTTTCATTTTATTTTATTTTAATCCATTTTTTATATTTTATTTTATTTTTACTTTTTTCGGAATATATGCCTTTTATTAAGCGCATGAGTATATTTTTTTTGAAATGCTTACGAATCGATCTAGAAAAACTGGGAGACACGGTTATTTTTAGTTTTTACATTCTTTCAAAATATATAGGGATCCATGTGTGTTTTTAGGAATATTGAACGTTGTCACTGATTGCCCTCATTCTATTTTCTCTTGATTATTTAAACGACTATGCAAATTTATTACACTGTGTGTAATTTTTTAAGTCATGGAAATATAACCATATATACAGACACCACTACGTGATAAAAGATCAAAAAAAGGACCCGTTTCGTCCAGTTTTGTCCCAAGTCATGCACTTTTTTTATGGGCCCCAAAGATTTGGGGCCTCGGTGTCATTTTTGCAAAAAAGTGATCATTTTCTCAAGCTCAGATCTTGCAAACCGTTCGGAATTTTTATTTACTCTCTGACGCAAAGTTGTAGCTCTTGTCATAAAGAACAAAAATTGTGAACATATAAAATCAAAAGAACTTTATCTTCAAGATCAGAATCGCAAAAAACTTTAAAAAATTCGATTTTTTTACCTTTTTTTCCCCTGTTCAGGTCCATAGGTAGCAAACCGTTCAAAATTCAAGAAAACAAAAACTGTACCTAAGATCTCAGTAAAAAAATTTGTAGAACATATGAACTTCCTAGGAATGATTTTTATGACCGTTTAGGTAGCGATTAGGTAGCCGCAAAGGTGAAAAATTTCCCGAAAATTGAGATACTATGCTACCTATTACAAAAATAATAAAAGAAATATTCTTATTATGTTTATAATGTTGATAGCCCTGGACTTGCAAATCGCACTCTCTTAAGTTGCGGATCCAAATCGTCGTCCGAATCGTCCGAATTTGACCCCCATTCAGAACTTATGGTGTCCACAGGCACGTTATCATTTCTTTTATCAGTTTTTCCTGGGCATTGTATTTTTTATAAGTAAGCGATTGGCCAAGGAATTGGCACAGAAAACAACCAAGCTATTTTATTCAAATAATGTCTGTAAAATTTTACCTACAGACATCGGCCATTGTTTATTCATAATTTGCAAAAAAATTCAATTTTGTATAAATACCTTGAAACACTCAATTATTTGACGTAATTCCTTGGAAGACCAATTTTTACTTAAGTCTAAAAAAGCAATACTTAATTAAGCCACTTAAAAACTTTTCATTTAAGGCCCTAAGAATTAACTTCTTTTATAAACTTTCTTACTAAATTAAATGATTTTCCGAACAATTTTATGAATTTCAAGAGTTTATCATAACAATAAAGTCAGATATTATATATGAATTCTTTTATGAAAATACTATTTGGATTCCTTAATTTATTTATTCTTATGGCGAAACTATTAAATTATCATATTAGTTTTTATTAAATTTTATCTGGGAGTTCATTCAATTGGGGAACTGAAATCCTTAAAAGCTCTTACCATAATAACTTTACTCTTTTCAAATAGCTTATATAAGTTTGAATAGGTTTTTTTTTTGCTGTTGTTTTATATACATATTTCCTTCATCCATGTGTATTGTGTACATTTTCTGCACAATTTCACTCACAAATTAAAAAAACGTGTCGCATCTTAAAAACATTCCTTTGGGTCATCCATAAAAAAAACAACAAACATGAACCAATTGACATTGAATGTAGAATAAAATATAGTAAAATATTTCTACACATAAGTACTAAACATTCTATACATAGAAATAGGTAAAACAAATTTCAACAACAATAAAAACAAAAACAAATAACTACAAAATTCATAACTACAGTAAGTAACATAAAAATGTAGACATTGAGTGTGTTTCTTTTTTTAAATTGATATAATTTTCAATACTAGAAAACTAAAAATATCGTGTATTTTAGTATTTTCTAGGGTTTTCATTACACTGTCTAACAAATTCAGGTTAGCAAAAGTTAGGTCGATTCTGAGAGTGAGGGGTGAGGGCCCCTATCGCGGCGTTTGTTTATGTTAGTTCGAATTTTCGAACTTTGCAGTCAAATGCCGATTTTCAACATATTGTTTATATGGTTTTTTGGCTATAACTCGTCGACTAATTGATATTTTTTCAATCTGTAAAAGCCAAATTATTGCTAGAGACCTGTGCAACAATCAAAATTTTTTAAAAAATTGATTTAGAAAATTTTTGTGGTGCTTATGAAGCAAAATGTTGGAAAAATTATTTTTTTTTCATGCTTTTTGAAAATATTTTCCACAAAACTAAGTCTTTTTTGCTTTCTGTTTGATCTATAATATGCTTCTCAGTTTCTTCAATAAATTTCATTTGAAAAGAAAACAATCATAATACAAAACTTGCCTTTTCCAGCTTAATATTAATTTATTTCTTATTTTTTATGTACCAATTTTGTTCAGTGTTGGTTTTGAAGAAACATTGAAAAAGAAATTATAAAAATATGGAACAAAATCTATTTTGAAAAGTTTTAAGTAAAAAAATTAAATAAATTAAATTAATGATTTGGCCAGTTGTCGTTTAGCAGGCGGCTGTGGATCAACATCACTGCTCTCTCTAATATCTTGGTCATCGTCATCATCATCAGAAAGGTCGATAATTTCGCCCAACAGATATTCTGGAATTTCATCTTTCATCTTCCCCTTCTTCCTCTTTTTCCTCGTCTTCCTCTTCTTCAAAGGTGTTTTTATACCACCAACAAATTTCAGCGAGTATTGCATCTGGATATTTCTTTCCTCTGTACCTGAAACGAAAATAGTTTTCAATCGTTAACATGTTTAAATTGTGCACTCTGACAAAGATATTAGAAAAATCTAGGAATTCAAAATATGCACACTCTATAGTTACCTTATTTCAAATGGAAGCGCAGTTTGGTGATAACGTTCGCCTTGCTCATCAGATTCAGTTGGCAACTGTTGAGCGAGTTGATCAAGATGCTGATGCAAGAGATGAATTTTGTACGACATATTAACCCCAATTTCATCGAAAGCTACCAACATGTTTGCAACAGATTGCCTGTAGTTGTCTTTGTGTTCTTTACCCAAAAGTCCTTTAATGACTGCTTTCAATGCGAGCCATGCCAGAACTTTGCCAAAATCTTAACGACTCATTAGTTTCCGTATGTCGGGACCATTAACAACCCCTTCCTGAATTTTGGCGTTACTTAGTCCTGGGAAAATGTCTTTTAAGTGGTTGAATACTGCTGGTCTTTTTGCGATACATTTCAAAATATTTTAAGCAATGCCAAGTTTAATGTGGAGCAACGGCAACAAAATTGTCATTTCAGGAACAAGACTTTCGTGTAGCCTATTGTCTTTGGGCCATTTCCGTCCAATGCGACTATTCCAGTTATGCTGTTTGTACTGGTTTCTTCCTTTAATACCTTCTCCGTATAGTGAATCCCAATCGCACAAAAAACACGGATATTTTGGACGGCCAGATGCTGTTAAGCCTGTAATCAATGAAACTATTTTGAGGTCGCAGCAAATGCGCCACTGGTGTTCGTTATATTTGACTACTTCCAGAATGTGTTTCAAATTATCGAAATTTTCACTAGTGTCAGTGCTATACGCAATCGGAACAGAAGGCATTCTATTTGTCTTGTGCAAAAGTACAACTTTTAAGCTGATAAGTGAACTATCGATGAATAAACGCCAATCATCTTTTTAATAGGTTAACCCTATCGTCTCCATTAACTTTTATCGTTGCAATAAGCGAAATTTTTGCATCATTCACATTGAAGAACTTTTCTAACTCTTTTTGGCGTTTTCGATATGCTGTTCGAACTAACATAAACAAACGCCGCGATACGGGTCTTCTAATTTACCCTCTATGTTCACCTCTCACTCTCAGAATCAACTTTTGCTAATCTGAATTTGTTCCACAGTGTTATTTGTATACCCTGTAACACTGTGTGGTCAGTTACTGATATTAATTCCGCTGAATTCATAACTCTTGCTGTAGATGAATCTCCTGATATTATGACACTGCACAATGTTGCAATATTGTGTGCTGGTTAAATATGTAACATATTCTGGTATTCAAGAGAAACTCTTTAACCTATTAGCAATTAAAGGCCATACTCGAGGGGAAAACAGAATTTTTGGAATTTTTCTAAAACTCTTGAAGATAAAAAATATAAATATTAATTGTATCGTATCCGTTGCAACTGATGGAACATCTTGTATGTTAGCAAAAAAATAAAGGGTTTGTTGAATTGATCTCCAATCATTATCAAGGTTATAATATCTATAATATTAATTGGCTAGGAGATTTCTTGTTACCGATGTTTTGTTCTATCGTTTTATCACGATTTTGACTAAGCGTATATTATTTGAAAGATATTTCTTTTTAGCTATTCACCAGATTTTCAGATTTTGAAACTTTTTCCTTTATTTTCAGTAAATTGCATTTAAAGTTGCTACTAACACATACATAAAATTATACATATGTATGTTAATGTGTTACATAAATTAAATTTGTTAATGTGTTTGTTAATGAGTTTGTTATCTTCATTCACAATAATAATAGACCAAAAAAGTGTTGGTTTGTGAATTGGCTAAATTGAAAAATAAAGTTGCCTAGAAATTGCACTCGAATTTCGAGCGCTGGAATCTGCTAGTAATTCATAATTCTTTAGAACATTAAAGTGCTGTGCAATTTTTTTTTTCCATAGGTGGCGTTGTTGCAAGTGCATATAAAGCTTGAACTAGCCCTAGCTGCATGCTGTCATGAATGTGACAAGACAATAACACATTTGTTTTTTTTTCCTTTTGCTACATTTTTCAGCTGGTAAATTAATAATTTTTTTTATTTTAATGGAAATAAAGTTAAAAAAGGAGATATTTGTGGATTGAAATTTTTCGACATTTTATCAATTTTGAGGCAGTTTTTTCGAATACAAGATTCCAATTGTATTCCGAGATATTGCCGTGAGAAAAATTGCATGTTCTTCGTAAAAATTAAGTTTTAGCCAAAATATGCATGTTAGTTTCGATTAGTTCTTCGAAAAATCGCACACGAGAAGGAGTTTGCACTCGATGACTTCAAAAATGTTGCACTGTGTAATACAGAAGTGATCTTTATTTATATAATAATAAGAAATTGTATCTAGATATATTTTGTGGCTCTTCAATTTAAAATTTCTGTATTTTTTTTTTCCTTATATGGCTCTTTGTATGCAAAAGGTTACCGACTCCTCAACTAGATCCACCTTTTATTATACCGATCCATGTAAACCTTTGTTAATTTTTTTTTGCCATTTGTTGCTAGCATGTTCCTGCTGCACTAGTCTAGACCGACTGTTAGTTATAGTTTCCCTTATTTGTTTAATAAACAAATTTTTAAGAAAATATATAAAAAATGTTGTTGATAGTGCATAATTACCCTTTTAAAAAATTTGTAATACTTTAAAGCAAATTTACGCAAAGTTTATTTGCAAAGCTTTTAAGTAAACGCGACACACATATAAATATAAAAAAAAAATATCCATAATGTGGGTTGTCTATTCCACCAGGAGCAGTATTTTGACTTTGCAAAATATACACGGTTTTTGGAGTCATGCCAACAATAAAAATAAAAATGAAAAAATTATTGCATTTTTTTTTAAATAAAAAATTTTGAAAATTTGTTTGCCATAAATGATAAAATTGATTCAATTGAAATTTTGGAACAGTGGTCCATCATGGAGTTTGAAAAAATTGAATTCTCTTGGAAAAAATTCCTAAAAAATTTAATGAAATTTAATTTCAAGGCACAAAATTTCGACCCAAATTATCGGCCGTATTTTGCATAAAGCCTTAACCGGTTCGCCACCTACCAGAATAATTGAAAACTACGCCCAAATGAAAAGCAAACAGGCCTTTTCTTTTTGTTTACTGGCCATTTTAAAACTTTTACAGTTGGTAATGCGCAATATCCTATAAAATGATTTTTTCTAAATATCATAACCCTACATGAAATTTTTGATTTTTGCAACCTCATTTGTCCTCAGGGCGCCATACAGTGCTTTGTCCCATAGGCAAAATTAAAATAAAATAAAGTGCTTAGAATATTTTAGTAATATACATTTTTGTAAAGCTAACAAAGTACCTTAAATAAATTCGTAAATAGAATTTATCATCTCGTCTTTTTGTTAACAGTAGAGGGCGCTAAAGTCAGAAAACGTTTGAGGTGAAACTGTTGAACGGAAAAACGGTATTTACTGTGTTACAAAAAAAATTATTAAAATTTCATTTTTTATTGTATTGCTTTGAAACTTAACAGTTTTGTTTATAACTATAGGTACAAAAAAAGAAAAATAATTTTTTGTAAATATTTTATATGGAAAAGTTGTTTGTGCCATCGAAAACTTTTGCTATTTTTTATTTGGAATTCCCAAAATGCAAAAGTTTGATAGAGTGAAAAAATTTTTTTTTTAAGAATAGGTAATTTTTTATTTGTGATTTAAGTACATTTTAAAGGGCTTAAATAGAATATTTAAAGAAGTTTTAAATTTTTCACCCGGAAATGTAAAAATTATATGAATTTTTTAAGATATATTTCCTAAGTTTCAGAAAAAGTTGCAAAGACCTAAGTTTATGGTACTGCCAAAATTAAAAAAAAATTAGTTTATACATTTTTTTTTGTTACTATAAAAAATAAATCAAATTTTGATGTAGTATATAATTTTTATTAAATAGTTACAAAAACTTACCAAAAATTGAAAGACTATATTTTTTTTTTTTTTTTGGCAGCAACCCTAAAGTTTTGCAAACTTTGAAAAAATTTAAAAAGATATAAATAAAAAGTAGGCGATTTTTTATTTTTCATTTATATACTTTGTTAACAAATCTAACCACTAGTTAAAAAAAAAATTAAGATTTTTAACCGGAAATTTGAAATTTTGTATTTTTTTAAAACATCTATATTTTAGTTTTACAAAGACCAAAAATATGATTATATAATTTTTTCCAAGTAAAGTCCAGCGACGTTCAATGTTCAATTCAATGTTTGCAAGCTGTGCAATTTTATTGACTGTGTGTGCGTCATATGGAAGGTTTTTCTTTAATAAAATAAAATTGCTCCATTGTTATTTACATTTTGCTATTTTCCGTTATTTTTTATATTTGGATAAGAGATGGGAGCGTGTTTATTTCAGTTTAACGTGATCATTTTCTAATAGTTTGCGATTGTTTTGAAGTTTTCACCATTTCTTTTATCAATAATATTTGAATTAATTGTGGAATTACCACTAAAACATGAAATTAATACCTAGTCAATATTGAAATAACCTCGTGCTGCAGTAGTCATTATAATCTAATAGTGAGCCCTAGTGAGTTAAATAATCTCACTGGTTCATCTCTATATATATATGCATAATAAAACTATTCTGTCAAATTTATTTACTAGTTGTGAAGCGATATTTTTCAATAATGACAAATTGTATTATTAATTCCGATATAGTTGATTTTTTGTTATCAGTGTCTTCAAAAAATAAAATCCCAGAAGTATATAAATTTATAAAAGGCAAAATTTGGGATTCAAGTCTTGAAAAAGAAGTGTTGTTAAGAAAAATTAAATTGTTTGACAATAAAATAAAAAAATATTGGAGCGAGAGTAGATTCAATAGACAATTCTTCGATAAAAAATATTCCAAGTGGTTGAATTGGAAAATTTTCGACCCAGACAATGTAAGTTGTATATTGATATTCTTTTTAATCTAAGTAAAAAAGTTAAATTTTAAAACTAAAATATTTAGGAACCAAACACGAGCAAAACTTGCCAACATAAAATATCTATTGTATCTGATATAGAACATCTAGAAACAATGGAATCTTCAGTAGCATCAGATATGGAAACAAACGTGTCACATACTACAAATGAAGAAATAACTAAATCTGGTAGAAAAAAGAAAGTATTCAGTCAAAGTTCTGATCAAAAAATAGAAAGATTTCAGAATTGATTGAAAATTATTCATTTGAAGAACTTCAATATGCAGCAGACAAATTAAGAAAGAGGTGTAATAATAATTTAGACAGCACTAAAGCAGATGTAAAATGCATTTCTATTGATAAGTCATTGGCGCTATACATGGATTTGGATTTGTCGGAACGAAAATATAACGAATTGCGGCAAGCAATTAATGAGCTTCATCCAAACTGTTTGCCATCATTATATGCGTTAAGAAATGAAAAATTAAAATTCTTACAGCCTATTGCAACGACTGAAATTTCAGCAGAGGTTGACTTAAAATGTATAATGTGTAAAACGGCGGAAAGTGTGATTAAAATTTGTAATACGGAACAAAAATGTACAAAGCTGTCCCTAATTTGCAAATGGGGCATGGATGGTAGCTCTGGCCATAGTCGATATAAGCAAAAATTTGAAAACGAAAATAGTTCCGACGAGTTCATTTTTTTTATAGCCTTTGTCCCTCTGAGGTATGTAAATTATTATACACAGATGTACATTTATACGTGCATTCCACAATTATCCTTTTATACATATTTTAAATTTCTATTTTTTTCAGAATGGTAAATTTAGACTCAAAGGAAGTATTATGGGTAAATAAAACGCCATCTTCCACAATGTATTGTAGACCCCTTAAATTTGTATTAACAAAAGAGAATCCAGTTTTAGTTAAGCAAATGCACAAAGATTTTATTGAAAAATTTAAAAATTTGGAATGTTCTGTAATTGATACAAATGGTTCAACTGTTGAGGTGTCTTACGATATGCACTGCACAATGATAGGTGGTTCAGTTGCAAATGTTTTGAGTGACCCAAACTCAGCAAGTAGGTGCTTTATATGTAATGCAAGCCCTACAGACAGTGGTGATATTCAGCCGGTACGGGGCGGTACGCTCGTACCGGTTGTTAACATTTTTAAAATTTTCCGTACCGGTTGTTGTATATTAAAAAAAAGTATGTTTTTAAGTAAAAGTATGTAACCACTAAGCTTCAAAGGGTTAACGGAAAATTCTGTAAAAAAAAATATTTTTCTTCTAATAAAAAGGGAATTTCCCTTTTTGAATACATTTTTATTTTGATATATTTACTCTAAATAAAAAGTTTAGTAGTATAAATATTTTTATGGTGAATGGTTATCCCTTACTTTTAATCTCTATTAAATTCAGTTTTAACGTGCAAGTATGAAGTTTTTAAATTAATTTAAATTTCTAATTAATTATTAATTAATTATTAAATATTTTCTTTGTTTCAACCTAAGAATGAAAAGGCAAGGTAATTTGGATGACTTTTTTAGCAAATCCATAAAAATAACCAAAAACCCTGAACAGCAAGCTGAGAATATTACTAATTCTAATCAAACAAAACAGATAAAAGAAAAAAATGATACTTCTGAAGTTCAACACCAATCGGAAAAAGTTGGAACGTCTCGTGATGCTGCGTTATTACATTTTTGGAATGATAAACAACTAAATTATTTTAAAACTAAATACGAGTGGCTTATTGTTGTTAGCGATGAAAATGTGGAATATCAGTGGTGTTCGAAAGTAGAATCGTTAAATTTAGAAACTGCTAAACATTTACACATTTCTGTGGAGTGGAAATCATGTTCTGTCAAAGCTCATGGCTCGAACAAAGAAAATTTACAATCATCAATGAGAAAAAAATTGAAGGAACACAATGAATCAGCTTCACATAAAAAAGCTGGGGAAATAATAAAAATTGGTGAAACAAATATAATTTCCAAATCTTTCGATGTGGCTAATGAAAAGTATTTAAACAGCACAGTAAACATTTTTAATACTATCTATTTCATAATTAAAAACAATTACCCATTCAGTGATTTTAAAAAATTAATTGATTTACAGAAAAAAAATAATGTAGATTTTGGATTTTCATTACATTCCAGATTTATAGTTCCACTTGTCGCAAAGCTTATATCTACAGAAATAAGAAGAATTATTTTTGGAAAACTGATAAATACAGGTTGTAAAATTTCAATTATTATTGATGAAGCCTCAACTGTTTCACACAAAAGCGTTTTAGTAGTTTATTTGAAATCTGAAATTCAAGATTCCGATGATAGTGTAACAGTTTTTATTGATCTTGTCGAATTAGAAGGAACAACATCAGAAATAATTTTTAAAACCTTAATATCAGTTCTTGAAAAACATGGTTTTAATGAAAAATATTTACATGAAAATCTTATTGGATTTTGCTCAGACGGTGCTAGCGTAATGTTAGGAAAAAAGGCTGGAGTTTCTGCAAGAATTTTAGAACATTTTCCAGGTATTAGCATCTGTCACTGTTTAGCTCATCGTATTCAGTTAACTCTAGATGATGTTATCAAAGAAGTAAATGAAGTAAATAACTTTAGATATTTTCTCGATAAACTTTATTCGTATTATCATACTTCAAATAAACATCAACGAGAATTAAATAATGTTTCTAAAGAACTTGGCACTGAAGTACACAAAATAGGTAGAATATTTGGTCCTCGATGGGCAGCCTGTAGCGCTAGGACCGCCAAAGCAGTTTGGAAATCATATCAGGCCTTATATATTCACTTTAGTCAAAATAAAGAAATTGGAATAATGTCATATTTCAAAAATGAAAACTTTTTAAAAGATTTAGGTTTAATAAACGACATATTAGAAGAAATTTCTGTACTGTCTACAGCTTTACAAGAAAGAGATATTTCATTAATAAGAGCTGATAGATTGATAAGGCGAACGATAAATCTATTCCAACATTTAAAATTAAATAAAGGAACATATGAAAAAGAAGCAGATGATATTATTAAAACGAAAAAATACAATATTCCATTTGAAATTAATAGAAAAAAACATCAATTGTTGTTTCGAGATTCGAGAGAAAAATTTTTTGATTGTTTAGAAAAACATATGAAAACGCGTTTGCTATTAGACGATAAAAATGAAAACTATAATAATCTCTTAAATTGCTTTAATTTATTAAATCCAGAAACATGGCCGGGTGATATTTTTGAAGCATCATGGATTGACGGTGAAAATAAGTTAGAGCAGTTAAATAAAATAATCAAATACATCATTCCAGTAAATGATTTTCGAGATTTTGTTGATGTGCGAGATAGAGAATCTAAAAATATTAATACTATTTTGAGAGCAAAAAGAATTTTAAATGTAATTGCTGTTAATTCCGCAGAAGCTGAAAGAGGATTCAGCACAATGAACAATATCATTTATGATAAGAGAAATTCGTTGTTAATTTAAACAACAAGTCATTTAATGACAATAAATTTAATGGGAAAATCGATTGAGGATTTTGATGCAACACCATATGTTAAATTATGGTTGCGAGAAGGGCATCATATGGCAAGTGACAAACATGTCAAAGCAGCCGCACCTAATTTGCCGTCCCAAAACCAAAATTTAATTTGGAAATTATTTAATTAATTTTATATACTATTTTTTATACTATTATATATAATATATGTATTTCTTATGTAAATATGTAAATAAATAACTATTATGAAGTAAATATAACCTACAATAGATTTTTTTCCATGCGTACCGGTTGTTAAAAAATTCGAATATCACCACTGCCTACAGATATGAACAATATAAACATTATTAAGGACCCTTGTATTAATAATTATAAATAAGGACTTTCTACACTCCACTGCTGGATACGCTTTTTTGAAGGCATATTGCACATTGCTTACCGTCTTCCTTTGAAAGTTTGGAGAGTCAATAAGGAAAATACCTCAGTTTTTTCACAAAACAAAAAAAGAATTCAAAATGAATTCAAAACACGGACGCGATTAATAATAGACCAAGTAAAAACGGGATTTGGAACTACTAACGACGGAAACACTGCTCGACGATTTTTTGAAAATAGTGCACTTTCTGCTGAAATTACGGGGATTGATAGAAGTCTTATTGATAATTTTGGCATAATATTAAGAGTTTTATCTTGCGGAATCTCGGTTAATGTGACAACGTTTAAGGAGCTGCTAAATATTACTAGAAACTCATATTTAATACAGTATGGCTGGTATTACATGCCAAGTACTGTTTGTAAGGTTTTAGTGCATGGGTGCGATGTTCTGGAATACTTCAACTTGCCAATAGGTAATAAAATATGAAAAAAACGTTTTACACATTTTTTAAAACTATTTTTATTCTAGGGTGTTTGTCCGAAGAAGACTTAGAAGCCAGTCATAAAAATATTAGGAATGAGCGATTTTCCCATACAAGAAAAACGACGAGAGAAAATACAAATAGAGATTTAATGGCTCATTTGTTATTTATGTCGGATCCGGAACTATCGTCACTTAGGTCTACAACACACATAAAAAAAATGATGAATTCAAAGAAATTGAGAAATACATTTTGAAAGAAAACATCATAAATTACAATTAAAATTAATTATCTTATTTGTTGAGCAAATTTAGAAATAAATTTATTTATGACCCTTTTTAAAGAGAATATTAAATTATTTGCATTTTGATCACAAATGTTGCAAAAATTTAGTTTTTGAGAAAAAGGATATATGGTAGATGGTCATGTACTTCTATCGAATGAAGCGAAATTTCCCAGAGAGCTCAAAAATATAGTTTTAAAAGTTGTTATAAGTTTTCAGTGCATTCTGATCACTAATGTAGTTACAATTTAATTTTTGAGAAAAATTATATATGGGAGGTCGTCATGTTCTTGCACCGAATGAAACAAAATTAATCGCTAAGCTACAAGACATATTTTAACCAAGGTTCAGAAAATACACACACGAAACACACAATGTTCTGTTCAAAAGCAGCCAACACATATCTTTATTTTCATATCAATTATGTGCGTTTCTAAATTTTCTACGGTGCCCAACACAACCATGACTGTGTTCGTTTTAATATTTCGTTATTTACACGAACATTTTTTATCACATACTTTTTGTTTCAATCACACATAAAGCACACATTTTTGAGTGTTGCTTTATTTGAAGTTCAT
The DNA here is from genome assembly GCA_963682025.1 of Cordilura impudica. Lineage (NCBI taxonomy): Eukaryota > Metazoa > Arthropoda > Insecta > Diptera > Scathophagidae > Cordilura > Cordilura impudica. The sequence goes on from OY821520.1 coordinate 118,750,022, forward strand.
GTTCTGGTACGTGTACTGAAAAAAAACACAGAACATGTACAATAAACAGGTTCGAGTTCAGTTATATTTTAAGTCGTGTTGTGGCTCGTGTAGTGAGAAAAAAACAGAACATGTACAATAAACAGGTTCGAGTTCAGTTATATTTTAAACACGACTTACTTCAAATAAAGCAACACTCAAAAATGTGTGCTTTATGTGTGATTGAAACAAAAAGTATGTGATACAAAAATGTTCGTGTAAATAACGAAATATTAAAACGAACACAGTCATGGTTGTGTTGGGCACCGAAGAAAATTTAAAAACAAACATAATTTATATGAAAATAAAAATATGTGTTTGTTGGTCTAAATTATGTTTGTTTACATATATGTACGAGTTTTTTATTCAGTGTGTGTTTTTTTCTGAACTCTGATTTTAACAGATAGTTACCAACTTTCGATTTATTCTATATACAATTATAGCTAAAATTAAACTTTTAAATTTAAAGATGTATGGGAGGTAGTCATGTCCTTGCACCGATTTTTCCGAAACTTCGAATTTTTCGTAATTAACATATGTTGAACCAGCACACCAAATTTCTTATTTCTGCGATAACTTCTCTAATTTTGCCGATTCACTATATGGGGACAAAGCACTGTGCGCCACTGTAACGTATGATTAATATTTACTTACCACAACGTTTGATACGTATACGATTCGATGTACATAAGTATATAAAAATATTTAAATACAAATACAATTTTTTTTTTACTATTTTTCACATAAACAATTTTATTAAAAATAGAAAAAACAAAAGCAAATAACAAAAAACGTTAAATATTTAACACGAGTTTCGTTTGTTGCTAAAATAAAACCATTACTAAGAATCACATGAACAGTTTGCCTTGACTTTAGAAATCGATTGATGATTACGTATTGCGTGAGTAACTATAATAAATTTGCTATAAATAAATTTGCTAAAAATCCAAACACTGTTAACGCAGAAATGAAGGCTAAGATAGAGAAACACCTTCAAGATTGAAACAAATAAAATTCAATAGTTTTAGGCAATTTGTGTTAAATAAAAAAGTTGTAACAAAATCACCATCGAATCAAAAACCAGTATGAAAATCTAGAAGAAAAAAAAAATAGAAAATATCAAATTAATTTTATAATAAAATATGAAGAGAACTCAAAGAAAAATTATGTAAATTTACTCGGGCTACAGTTGATAAATTTAAATTGTAGAAATTATAAGCCGAAAATGTTATAGGATTTTGTTGTAATTGTAAAATGAAATCATCTATGAACGACGATTTTATCGCTGACGATTTTAGTTGATTTAATATGTAAAGAGCCTAGAAAAGAAAATTAAAATGATATCATGAATTTAACATTATAAATCAATAAATACTTAAGAATTAATCTGGATTTAGTTTGTAAATTATGTAATTTCTTATTTTTACTTTAAATGCTGAAAAATTCAAAGTTTTTGTAACAGAAAAAGTAAAAGAATATAAAATGACTTCCTCTACAAAAAACTTTGTTATAATTTATACGGCCCAATAAATGTTGGATGTAATAAAAACTTGTTTATACTAAACTCTCGTTTGTTGTTTATCCAAGCATTTCTGTTTGCTATTGATGTACTCGTAATTTAATTAATTGTTGGCAATTAGTCAGCAAAAAATTTATTTCTATCTCCAAACTTTAATATAGTTAAAGTGTTAATGTCTCGCTAAAAACGAAAGTTGAAATTTTTTCGTTACGAGGAAGTAGTCAGTAATATTTCAAGAGTGGCATTTAGCTGTTAATATAATCTTTAAGTATTATATCTATTTTATACGAGGGATAAATATGTCCGAAAAAGTGAAAAATTACATGATAGGAGAGCGAAAGTACGCGAGGTTGGGTTTTAGAAAGCTGTCCGATAGGAAGATAGGTGCATTTTTTGCTTACAGTTGACTGTAAACGCAACCGTGTAAATACTTCAAAGGAGTATTTAGTGTTGTTCATCACCAATACGGATAAGTTTTGCACGTCTTTATAATATCGGATGAAATATAAATCCATTACAACATACCAGAAACCAAGAAGCAGTCTTAACGGCCAATAAGGTTATAGTGACAGTTGTTTTTGGATGTATGCGGCATAATCTCTTGATTGATTACCTTCAAGAAGAAAAACAATAACCGGTGAATATTATGTCAACTTAATTGAATGATTCAACAACGATTTAAACAAAAAAGGAAGACAATGCACGGTTCTATAATAAGGTGTTTCACCAAAAAGGTTTCATTTTGATGTTTGCAACTCTCAAAAGATTTTTGAGAACTTTTTCCAGATGTGTTGAAAGTTGGCACGGGGTTGTTGAATAGATTTTATCCACAAATTGAGGTTATAAAACATAATTTTTTTACTTCATTTCCTCTGGTACTTTATTTTCACAAAAACCAATAAATCTCTTCGAAAGCGTATTATTCTAACAAAAAAATTATACGCGGTAAAAGTTATTTGTTTAAGGAGAACTTAGATAACCTTAAAATATAAAATTCAGTATTTCTTAAGTTCAAAAAAAATACCTTTCATTTGAACCCCATTATAAAATTTGGATATTTTGGTACAAATCTCATGTTTAGCAAGAATGCAATGGGTTAAAAAAATATTTTGTTTTAGTTTCATTTTTTTTTTTGTTTGTTTTTATACCCTCCACACGTCAGTGGCAGAGGGTATATGTAGGTTTGTCATTCCGTTTGTAACACGTCGAAAAAGTAATTTCCGACCCCCATAAAGTATATATATTCTTGATCCTTATCACAGCTCGAGTCGATATATCGATGTCCGTCTGTCTGTTGAAATCACGCTCATTCACAAAAAAGCCATCTAACTGGATAAGGTTACAAAAATATAATTTGCCATAATTCCCAGCAGGTTGGTATTGAAAATGGGCTACATCGGGCATCATTGTGATTAGATACGAACAAAAATATGTAGATATCTCTAAAAAAAAAACATAAATCCCAGTGTGTTTGTTGTAACAGTTTAGTGGTTGAACATAATAATTGTACAACAACATAAAAAAATGCCACAAAAATAATATGAATATACTATATTAACAATACCAAGAACACAATAACATAGCTCATGTTAGTAGTATTGCCACATATTTTTTTATCGTTATCACGTTATAATAAAAAAAAATCGCCAATATGAAAGAAAAAATGAAAACGAAAAATGGAAATTTTCCAATGGAACATGAAAATGGAATATGGAGAATGAAAAATAAAAATGAAAAATGGAAAATTAAAAATGAAAAACGGAAAATGGAAAAAGTAAAATAGAAAATGAAAAATAGAGACCAGAAAATGAAAAATGGAAAATAAAAAAAGAAAATTGAAAAATGGAAAATGAAAAATGGAAAATAGAAAATTGAGAATGGAAAATGAAAATTGAAAAATGAAAAATGGAAAATGAAAATTGAAGAATGAAATATGACTAATAGAAAATGGAAATTGAAAATTGAAAAATTAAAAATTAGAAATGGAAAATGAAAATGAAAAATGGAAAATGTAAATTGAAAAATGAATATTAAAAAATGAAAAATGGAAAATGGAAAACGCAAAATGGAAAATGGAAAAATGAAAAATGGGAAATGGAAAATGGAAAATGAAAATTGAAAAATGAAAAATGGAAAATGGACAATGAAAATTGAAAAATGAAAAACGAAAAAAGAAAAATGGAAAACGAAAACTTAAAAATTAAAAATGGAAAATGAAAATTGAAAAATGAAAAATGGAAAATGAAAATTGAAAAATGAAAAATTAAAAATGGAAAATAAAAATTTAAAAATGAAAAATGGAAAATGAAAATTGAAAAATGAAAAATTGCAAATGGAAATTGAAAAATTAAAAATGAAAAATGGAAAATGAAAATTAATGGAAAGTGGAAAATGAATAACGAAAATTAAAAAATGAAAGATGAAAAATTATAAAATGAAAAATTTAAAATGGAAAATGAAAACTGAAATATGAAAAATGGAATATGGAAAGTATAAAATGAAAATTGAAAAACGGAGCATGAAAAATAAAGATTGAAAAATGAGTAATGAAAGATGAAAAATGAATAATGAATAACGAAAAATTAAAAATTAATAATTAAAGCTTAAAAATTAAAGCTTAAAAATTAAAGCTTAAAAATTAAAAATTTAAATTAAAAATTAAAAATTAAAAATTAAAAATTAAAAATTAAAAATTAAAAATTAAAAATTAAAAATTAAAAATTAAAAATTAAAAATTAAAAATTAAAAATTAAAAATTAAAAATTAAAAATTAAAAATTAAAAATTAAAAATTAAAAATTAAAAATTAAAAATTAAAAATTAAAAATTAAAAATTAAAAATTAAAAATTAAAAATTAAAAATTAAAAATTAGAAATTAAAAATTAAAAATTAAAAATTAAAAATTAAAAATCAAAAATTAAAAATTTAAAATTAAAAATTAAAAATTAAAAAATAAATTTTATTATTTTTTATAAAAATAAAAAATCTTATTTTCGATCTTTATCAATTTAATGATTGAATTTGAAATTGTTCAGGCTCAAGATCAAATGTTTTTACTTTAAATAAAGCAAAAGCATTAGCACATTTGTTTCAAAAATTGATCTATATTCTGCATGTCAGATTATACAGCTGTTTCGGGAAGAGTCACCAACCCTCATCAGTACTGATGAGTACTGATCAGTCACCAACCCTCATCAGTACGTACGAGTTGGAATATTAGTTTTATTATCTTAAGATACATTTTCACATTGCCTCCCCAAACTTTTTATTGACAAATTGAATTTCAAAGCCAACTTCCTTCTTAATATTTCTTTAATTTAATATTCAACAACAGAAATTGTTAAAAAAAAAAAACAGCTAAAAAAAAATTGTCAATATAACAATTTACAAACATGATAATTAAAAAAACTATTGCAAATTTTATACGAAAGCCAAAAATTTATTTTTATTTACTTAATAACTTTTGTTTTTTCTGTGTGATCTTAAAATTAACAAGAGTGTTAAATTCGGCTGTGCCGAATCTTTGATACCCTCCACCTCGGTTTGAGTCTTGATAATAAATGTAAATGAAAAAGTAAACAATTTGTTAAACTTAATACCAAATTATTTCAGCAAATTCTTTGGATTGGTTTTCGTCTTTTCTATTATTTCGGTGTTTGCTTTTTGGTCATCGTGGTTGCTGATCGGCATGCATTTAGGTTATATACCTATATGCATGCCTTTCCGGTTATATGACATAACTTCTCGTTTAATTTAGTTTTTGCTAATGAAATAGCTCGCCCTAACCTCCATTGCAAAGGTAATGGTTGTGTACGGTGGCTATATGCATTAAATCGTGCTAATTGGAGATGGCTGTATAGTTTCTTTTAACTGGCCAAATATTTCTTCATTGTGGCCATATAGGTCGGATGGAGTAACAAAATAATAACCAAAAAGAAAAAAAGCTCTCTCAACTTTTTTTTTAAATATTGCCATATTTTGAAAACATAGAGAATAAATTTATAATAATAAATAATCAAATTAGGGATGCCAAACTCAAAAAACCCAAAGTCCGAAACATTTTAAATAAAATAATTTAATGTTATCTTTATTTTCTGAAAAACTTCAAATTTTCAACCAAAAAAAATTGTGAAAATTTATATATAAAAAATAACATTCTCATCAAATTACGTTTACTTATGTAACAATTTTTATGTTAGCAATTCTTAAATATCATTTGAGGTTTTCTTAAATTCATTGAATTTAAATTAATATTTTCTGTAGTGCGATTCTGTAAATTTCAAATTCAACGATCTGACAATCGCAAAATATATCGACAGCTATTGTTGTTTGCACTAAGGATTAAGTGATTCACTAAGTACATAGTTACATCTTAACGACAGTCGACAAATCTGTTTTTCTATTTATTTAAATTGTAAACGAGTGGCATCTCTGTCAAAATAAGCGAAAAACACAAAGAAGAATAGAAAAAAACAAATTACTTCGTGTTTGACAGGATGATTTTATGTTTATGTTTAATATCTTTATTTTTTTTACTAATATTTCTGTGTATTTATTTGAAAATGAAATAATGAATTGAATATGCTATTTAATTTTTTTATTTATATAAAAAAGTTTTTTAATAAAAGCAAAATATTTTCACTATTTTATGATTTTTATTTATGTATGACGACATTTCAATCTAAAAATTTAAGTTTTTATCGATTGAATAAACAACACAAAAATGGTTGTCGTTTAGATAACAACAACAGCTGACTTTAACAATAGCGAATATCGTTTAAAAATTTTACTGATAATTTTGCAATTTTCTTTTTTTAACGATTCTACTATCGTTAAAAGAAGTTACTGAATTGCGGTACTGAAAAGCTATTAATTTCTCCTGAATGTCAATATTTTGTTTAAATGTAAAAATTTTTTAAATGTAAACATATTTGGTGTTTTTTTTTGGAATTTCAATTTGTGTTTAACGAATAAAATTTATATATCAAAGATGCAATTGATGTCTTCTAAATTTAAAATTATAATTTCCGACGTTTTGATATGATTTTCTGAAATTCAATTAATATTTTCTAATTTATAATTGGAAATTTTTAATTCCAGTTTTTAGAATTGATATTTTCTTAAATTTGAATGGAAAATTTAAAAAGTGCAATTTTGTATTTATGTCAATAATAATGTTTTAGTAAAAAAATTTTTAAAAACAAATATATGTTTATATTTTTTATTTAAAAAATTTTTTAACTCATGACCTAATGCCGAACAAAATCAACAAATTATAAACAATTTTTAAAAATTAGATGTAATCGCAGTCAGATATTTTGTAGGTAAAGCAGAATAATAATTCTATATAACTCTGTAGAACTGTTTTGAAAGCAAAAAACTCATTGATGAACTCGGTAACTCTATTTTGTAAAGACAACAAAAAGTTAATATGCCAAACTTATGTTCATATTTGTAAAAGAATAATGAAAATACGTATGAAATAAAAGACCAGCCCGTGTGTATTGTTCTGTATGATATCCAGTTGAAAATATTAACATTCATGTTAAAATAGAAATAACTATTGCAAAGCTAATTAGAACAAACAAAAATTGTGGCGCCATCTACTGTGGCATAGTCACACTGAGCAAAATGAAGTGACACTCTGTTAATGCAAAAGAAATGTATTTTTCTCACAACAAAATATTGCAGAATTTTATGTAAATAAAATAATATACCGACTTATTTCTAACATGCAGTTGTTATGGATATACATATATAATATATGTATATTAGGGTGCCCCTTAATAAAAAAAAGTGTTCAAACTGTCGGTCTCACCCCCTAGAAATATGCGAATAGCAAAAAAACTGAAAAATACAAAGTTTTGGGCCAATCAAAAAACGTTTAGTCGTGTCGCAAAGCGATTGAAAATTTCAAGTGTGTTTATATGGGGAAAATATGACTTTTTTTCAGATTTTACGAAAATTTCGTTCTATAGTTTAATTTTACCGACAAGCTGTTACATAATTCGGGATCAGTATTAAATTATCCTTTCAAAAGTCTATAAAACTTCAAAATCGAATAAAACCTCGCCAAGAAATAGCAAATGCCCCAGACCACTTTTGTGCCAAAAAAAACTAGGTTATGAAATTTGATGGCATTTTTTTCAACTTTGAGAAATTGATTAAAGCCATCATTCTTTTTTGGTCTCTGTACATATAAGTACTCAGATATGAAGTGTTGTTTTATTACCACGTTGTTAACCTATTGCGCATTGAGATCGAAAATTGGAAATTTTTTTCATAAAATTTTTAAAACTCCTTTTTCAAGTTTGAAAAAATTTTCTTAAACAAAATTTAAAAAAATTAATATATTACTTTAAGGTTTTATTAAATACATGTTGCAGATTAACTGTGTGAATTTTTAAGTAAATCCCTCTACCAGAATTTTTTTGACAAGGATTTTATTTTTGCGGATTTCGAGAAAACTTGGATTTTTGTGAAATATTCTGTAAATGTACTCTTTCTAAATACTTTGTATCAAAAATTCATCAATTTTCTACTTTTAAATGTTATATTTTATCTAAATAGCCTAGGGTTTCGGAAAAAAAAATATATGACTCCATTAACCCTTTTGGAATTGGGGTCACATATGACCCCAAGCTAATAAAATACAATTTATTCAAAAAAGTCATATATTTTGTAAGTGCTGTCCAATTTTTAGATGCGACGCATAAAATATAATAACCAAATGTGTAGAAGTTTCGTTCCAAAAATTTGGGATAAATCCGAGAACGTTAACCTATTATTTGCCAAGGCCAGCTTTGGATTTTAAGATATTTTTAAATAAAAATGACATAAAACGAGTTTTTCTATTAAACTCGTTGGTACCACTATTTAGAATTTAAGAAAAATAATTCGGTTAATTTCTTTTTATTTAACCCTTCAGTGCTCCTGAGATCAAAATTATCTATTGTGATATATCTCTGGTGCAATTGTCTGCTTATTGCTCGCGAATATAAATTAAAACAACTTAGGTCATATGTCTCAAAAATAGGACGTTTTTTGAAATTCACTTTGATTTAGTTTTGTAATTTATTCCATTAAGAGTAGTATTAATTTAATATTAACTTTTATATATATTATTATATTTGAAATTTACTTTTATTTAATAAACTATTTAAAACTGGGAAATAAAATGTTAGAAGTTTGAAAAGATGTAGGTGACGTGAAGATAATATAAAGCGACCGATTATTAAAACTCAAAAATGTCAACCATTATAAGTAATGGCATCTTCACCGATTGAAACGATTTTTTTTTTTGGCGTTTTTTTATCAATATTTACAAAATTGGTGAGTGAGACCGTAAGATATTCAACTATTACTTAATTATATAAAGTAATTTTATAACAAAATTGGTTAAAAGTTGTTTTAATATATATTCGCGAGCAATAAGCAGATAATTGCACCAGAGATATATCACAATGGATAATTTTGATCTCAAGAGCACTGAAGGGTTAAATAAAAAAAAAATTAACCAAATTATTTTTCTTAAATTCTACATAGCGGTTTCATCGAGTGTAATAGAAAAACTCGTTTTCGGTAATTTCTATTTAAAAAATCTTAAAATCCAAATCTGGCCTTGGCAAATAATGGGTTAACGTTCTCGGATTTACCCCAAATTTTCGAAACGGAACTTCTACACATTTGGTTATTACATTTTAAGCGTCGCATCTAAAAATTGGACAGCACTTACCAAATATTTGAATTTTTTGCATAAATTGTTTTTTATTAGCTTGGGGTCATATGTGACCCCAATTCCAAAAGGGTTAATGGAGTCATATTATTTTTTCCGAAACCCTAGGCTATTAAAATAAAATAAAACATTTAAAAGTAGAAAAGTGATGAATTTTTGATACAAAGTATTTAGAAAGAGTACATTTACAGAATATTTCACAAAAATCCAAGTTTTCTCGAAATCCGCAAAAATAAAATCCTTGTCCAAAAAATTCTGGCAGAGGGATTTACTTACAAATTCACACAGTTAATTTGCAACATGTATTTAATAAAACCTTAAAGTAATATATTAATTTTTTTTAATTTTGTGTAAGAAAATTTTTCCAAACTTGAAAAAGGTGTTTTAAAAATTTTATCAAAAAATTTCCAATTTTCGGTCTCAATGCGCAATAGGTTAACAACGTGGTAATAAAACAACACTTCATATATGAGTACTTATAAGTATAGAGACCAAAAAAGAATGATGGCTTTAATCAATTTCTCAAAGTTGAAAAAAATGCCATCCAATTTCATGACCTAGTTTTTTTTGGCACAAAAGTGGTCTGGGGCATTTGCTATTTCTTGGCGAGGTTTCAAACAATTTTGAAGTTATATAGCCTTTTGAAATGATAATTTAATACTGATCCCGAATTATGTAACAGCTTTTCGGAAAAATTAAATTATAGAACGAAATTTTCGTAAAATCTGAAAAAAAAAGTCATATTTTCCCCATATAAACACACTTGAAATTTTCAATCGCTTTGCGCCACGACTAAACGTTTTTTGATTGGCCCAAGACTTTGTATTTCTCAGTTTTTTTGCTATTCGCATATTTCTAGGGGGTGAGACCGACAGTTTGAGCACTTTTTTTTCCCTCCATATAATGAAGGGCCACCCTAATGTATATTATTTGTATTATTTAATATGTTTATATAAATTTATAAATAAATTTATACATAAATTTTTTTTTTGCTATATTTACATTGTTTTTTTTTTTATTAACAACTGGGTATTTTAGCATTATTTGCTTTAGATGTTGGTGAATTTTTATTCCCTTTATATTAAGTCGTAGTGTCTGCTTGTCGAAAAAATTTTGGATCGATTTTAACCAATTTCCCGTGAGCCATTCGATCTGAAATTTTGCAGGCAGGCACCTGGTGATAACAGAAATGATCTAACACATTTTTAGAGTGATTCCAAAACAATGGAAACTTTTAAATTTTCCCACAGAGTTAATAAAAAAATGTACAAAGGGTTAGTTTTTATTATATTATTACCACAACGACTACAAAAACAACAAGTCCAGCTATGACAACAACACAACATTAAGAATAACAACAAGAACAATATAGAAACATCATATTTTTCATTTTTTTTTTTAATTTTTCAGAGATTTCCCTGGACCTGTTCCACCATTTTAATGATTTTTGAAATAGAAATCTTCCCATGGATTTGGTGAATCATTCTCACTAAAAATGATCACTGTAGCTGCACTATTCAGGGCGTGATCGTGACAAGAACAACATAGAAAATTATATTTTTTCAAGACTTTTTTAGTTCCTCATTCAAATCTCGGGCCCTAATCGACCGATTTGGACGATTTTAAATAGCAAACTTTTCAGGATGTTAATTAATCATTTTTTATGTCAACGAGCACCCTAGCTGCCCGATAGATGCCGTCATCGAGATTTCCACAGACGGACAGACAGACAGACGGATAGACTGACATCGCTATATCAACTGCGGTTGTTATAAGGATCAAAAATATATATATTTTATGGGGTCCAAAATTTTTTTTCTAACTATTACAAACGGAATGACAAACTTATATATACCCTCTGCACACTGGAGTGGAGGGTATAATAAAGTAAGCGTTTTTTTATGTTCCTCATAAAAATTTAAAATTTTAGCAGTTTTTTTAAATGTGTTAACAGTTTCCTACTTTAGTTTTTGAAATGGCAATTGCTGACTCTCATACTGTATAACTAATTACAAACTAATTATATGTCTGTTCGTGATTATTACCAATTGTCTCTTTATAATGCAGATAAACAAAAGTTATAGTTAATATAATTAGCAGCAATCTAACTTACCCTCCTTGAACATTTGTCACACAGCCAACATAATATTATTAACATCATAATAGTGGGCACAACCATTAATATGTCGGGTAAAATCTTAGATGCTTCGAATGTGCCATGTGCCAAAGTTGTAACAATGAGATATACCATTGCAGTAAAATCAGAAATACACAGGAAATTCGTTAGTAAAACGGATAAGCCAAGAAATGATGAAAATAATAATGAGATTTGTGAAATTTTCCAATAGATATTTTTCATAGTCCACAGTCGTTGCAACAAATATGGTTTCATATCTAAGCATTGACAAACAGGAGGAGACATTAATCCATTCAGCTCTTGCTTTTGATTAACAATTAGGACATTCTCCGTCAGATATTGTGTAGTAGCTTGAAGGACATTAAGTTTTAAACATTTTGCTAAATCTCCTAATTTCTCATCGGTTCTAATTATTAGCAAAGCCCCTTGTAAATACACAGCTCGGATGGCTTGTAATGTGAAAAGCTGACGACAGAATAGTATGGTATATACGATGTCAGTGTAATACCAACAATATGTTAATGCTGTTACATTCCAAATTAACTCGAATAGCCAATAGTAATTAAAGAATGGGCCATAACATTTTTCATTGTCATCATGGTGATAGAATAATTTCAATTGCAACTCATCATCTATCTCTTGCAACAATTTCAACATATTCTGTTCGATCTTACGCAAAAATATTGCTCTCAGGCTAATTAACATGCGTGCCATTTTATAGGCCACCATTAAAATCACTTTTATTGCCTGGACAACATTTAATCTAGCTGGAATTTTATCATACAATTTTTCGATATAAATAGAGAATTCATATAAATTATATATATCTGCGCATACAATTCCAACATTATAGAGAATTAAACTATTTTCGATATATTTATTATCCGATTGACATGATAAGCATAAAAAACGTAAGAAATATGTATAAATTTTATTTATTGTCTTTGAATGCATTTTTTTTTTTTTTTTATTTATTTAGTAAATTTTATGTTTGTTTTTTTATTTTCCGTTTATTTGTTACTGTTAACACATCAGCAAAAGTGCGCAAAGTAATTTTAAAAAATATATTTACTTCGTTTTCAAACATCCGTTCCACTACAAAATCAATAGCATTTAGGTTAGTCAGATCGTTTATTACAAAAAAAATATGTCTGCACTTTCTTAGGCGATATACAAAATGTCTATTTTATACCGCTATGTGGTCAGAGTATAATGAGTTGGTGCTAATGTTTGTAACTAACAAAAATAGTTACAAATAAACCCTACCAGACCGACTAAAATGGTCGCAAGTTCCAGATTATCATTGACAAATATGAAGTGAAAATACTTGCACCTCTCGGTAATTCGGATCACTGCACCATTTCCGCATCTTTTTCGTACTCTGTACTTCATAGTGCTTCAACATCAGCTAAGAAACGCTCAGTTTTTATTCACGAAAAGGCTCGTTGTGCCGAGCTCAACGATTTCTTCAGGCATTTCAACTGCAAACTTTGTTTCCTGGATAATAATGTTGACGCTGCAGCGATAATGGTGGAAAAATAATAGTGCTTGGTATGAGATTATTCATTCCATCAAAGTACATTTCGGCTAAACCTAATCAAAAATCTTGGTTTAAACAGACTTGCAGATATGCAGTCAGATGCAGAGAGGAAGCATTCAGACATTGGCGTGAAAATAAAAATTCCGTCACTAAACTGCTACGCAAACAGGCGAGAAACGAATATGCCAAAGTACTAAGGCGCGAAAAGTTTCTTCACGATCAGCTTCTTCATGTTGAAGTTCTTTCTGCTCCTCGGGGCAGCAAGTGCTTTTGGTCATATGTTAAAAGAGTAAAGAATAATGCTAGTTCTGCTATCCCAACTCTTATAATGAATGACCAAATATTCACTGACCTGGTTATAAGGCTAACATTTTAGCTAAACTTCTTGCAAAAAACTCGAAAGAGTATATTGTACTATGCCTAAAATATTCTTCCGGATCTCAACATTAATAAGTTTCCGGGACCGGATTGTATACCAGCACTGGTGCTGAAACAGTGCTCTTCCACTGGCCAACCTTTTCAGCCTTTCGTACCGTGCGAGAATCTTTCCCTCTTGCTGGGAGATTACTAATGTCCAACCAATCCCTAAAAAGGGTGCGGCTAATAACCCTGAAAATTACTGTCCAATTGCAATCTGCTCTACGCTCTCAAAGGTGATGGAGAGCATGATCAGTTTCCATCTTGTAAACTACCTAGAGGCCAACTCACTTCCTAATGATCGACAGTATGGCTCCCGTAGAAATCGTTCCACCGGACCCTTGTTAGCTCTACTTTCTAAGCGCTAAAGTCGATCCATTCGCAATTTTGATGAAAGTGAAGTGGTTGCTGTAGATATTTCCAAGGCAAAGCTTATTGCATTTGGGGTTGGTAACGACTTCTCTCGATTTATATCGAGTTTCCTCAGAGACCGTACAATACGTGTTGTTATTGATGGGGTTTCATCTAATGAGTTTCAGCTTAATTCAGGGGTACCCCAAGGTTCCGTTCTTTCTCCTTCTCTTTTCCTTATCTTTCTGAACGACCTTCTTGGTCAAACTTTTAACTCTATACACTCTTTCGCAGATGACAGGAGCATTTGTCATTCATTTTCCTTTAGTTGTAGGCCAAGCCTCTTGGAGGTTGGGGGGCAAAAGGCGGACAATGAATGGCACACTTAATCACACTTAACAATCTCCGAGTGGGGTAAAGCGAATAGGGTTGATTTTAATGCGCTGAAGACTCAATGTTGTATGTTGACCCATAAGGCCATGGAATCAACACTGTCATCTGTATATACGGGTGGCACACTAGGCATGAGAATTCAATGTGATGTCCGTTGGAACGAGCATGTTTTTCAAGTGTCGAATGAAGCATTCAAGTGTCTTGGTTTTCTAAAACGGTGCAAAAATTACTTCACTCCCTCTGATCTCCTTAAAATCTATACCACTTAATCGGACCGAAAATGTAATACAACTCCCATATATGGGCAGGAGCTTCAAAGTCTATTTTGGAGCTACTGTACCGTGTGCAAAGGAGGGCGTTGGCGCTCATCAATGACAGTAGGGTATCCAACTCTATTGAATCATTGGAACATCGTCGGAATGTGGGTTGTTTAGGACATGGGAAATGTACTTCTGAGATTAGCGAACTTATTTCAAGTGCCCGAGTTTCGGTTCGCTCTACTCGCTTCTCTAGTAGATCACATCCGTTTGTAGTCTATTGTCCAGTTGACCGCACAACGCATTACAGAGAGAATTCGTCGAACTAGTCGTATGTGGAATAAACTCCCCGCAGAGGTCTTTCCTGACAGTTATAATCTAATAAAATTTAAGTCAAATATCCACAATAACTACTTTCCTCCTTACTATAACCTATTTTCCTGAGTTCAACACAATGCACTGCATCTGTAGGGGCATCCCCTGAGTGTTGGTTAATAAATAAAAAAAATTATATATAAATATATATATATTAGAGCGCCCATGAAATACATAGAAAATGGAAAACTGGTATTTTTCCCGCTCCCCGCTCATTTTCTAATATATTGGGCATAAAAAATAATAGCCGTGCAAAAATTTTTTCAATCGGATGCAAACCGGCCAGTCCGTCACGACTTTTAGCCCTAAAAAGGGAGTAAAATTAGTTCCAAGCTTTGATGAGCTATAACTCGTAAGCCAGACGACTTTCGGAAAATACACCTTAAGCATTTGTATTGCAAATATATAAGCAAACATTTGTCTCCTACAAGTCTTTGACGTAGCTATGACCCTTCATGGTGATTTAAGAGGTCAAACTTAGTAAATTTATTTATAAATCTATTTAGGTTTGACTATTGCCAAATTGAAGTTTGACCTCTTAAACACCATGAAGCGTCATAGCTATGTAGGTCAAAAATTTGTAGGAGAAAAATGTTTGCCTATATATTTGCAATACAAATGCGTAAGGTGTATTTTTCGAAAGTCATCTGGCTTAAGAGTTATAGCTCGTCAAAGCTTGGAACTAATTTTACTCAATTTTTTAGGGGTTAAAAGTCGTGACGGACTGGCCGGTTTGCATCCGATTGAAAAAAATTTTGCACGGATATTATTTTTAATGCCCAATATACTAGAAAATGAGCGGGGAGCGGAAAAAATAACACTTTTTGTTTTATGGGCGCTCTAATATATATATATATATATATATATATATCAATAAAATTTGGTACAATTTCTGACGGTCATTTTGTTTTTTATTCCTCCGTGAACTTTTTTCAAAATCAATAATTACCATTAAGTTTCGAGATAGTATTATGGCTATTAACAACATAGTTCAAATAAATAAAACAAATCATTTAAATATTTCAACGTTTTATTAAAAACATCGTATTTGAAACTGCCAAGCAATAGCTTAAATAACAAAACCAAACGCAGCAAAATAAGTGCATTGATATTGAAAAAAAGAAAAACATAAAACAACTTATATTGTTGCATTCGTTATCGAAATTTTTCGATCGAAATTATTTTTTATTTACCAAATTAAAATACTAAGAGTAATTTTACTCTGTCACAGCTAACGAGTTATGGTCCGTAGTTAATAGTAAAAGTGAAACGAGGTTTGATAATTGTCCGCCTTCTTTAAATAATAAACCAAAATATGTAATTTGGATTAATGTTACTCGATATCGTATGCGACGATTTGCCCCCAACTTTAAAATAAATAAATGCTTTCATCAATACAAAAAAAAAAAAAAAAAAAAAAAAAAAAAACAAGCAAAAAGAATAAACATAAAATAATAAATACAACAATAATGGAAACAATTACTACTCCCGCGCCAAAAAGATTAAGAGAAGTATTACAAAACTCCCTCATAGAGAATGCTCCTAAAATTCCACGATTAACGAGTACGGAATCTCCACTCAAGTTCATACAGATAATGCTGGACACACGCTTTGAAAAGTTAACCGAACAATTCGAATCGACAATACAAAATATGTTTCGCGAATATTTTGTGAAGATCGCCTCTTGGAGTGAGATAGACAAAAGATTAAATATAACAAATAGTGATTTAAATAATTTTAAAGAGAGAATTACTAATTAGAAGTAATTACGATAGATATTAAAAATATAGCTATGAGCGAAATAGAAACACTAAAAAATGAAAATGAAACTTTAAAAAATTGTGCTACAAAACAAGACAATTCAATAGTAGCATATGATATTCGAATCAATGGTGTCCCCTCTAAACCAAACGAATACCTTTATGACATTTATTTCAAGTTATGCGAAGCGCTTAGTATATCTTTCGTGTTAAAATAAATAGAAATTCGCAAAATCACGCCCAAAAAATTAACATTAATAAATCTAATGATGCCGCAATAATTGTGGGATTTAATTGCCCATTTCAAAGAAAGTTTTTGTTTTTAAATCAATTACTACTTTGATTAAGAGCCGTAAAGATGTCCTACGTTTAAATCTGTTAGGACTTAGTAGTACGGCCCCATTCTATGCCAATGAAAATCTAACTCCCGAAAGCCACCAAATATTCCTACAAGCTTATAGACTAAAAAAAGATAAACATATCAGCCGCTTTTACTTTCCGAGGTCTAGTATATGGGGCGTTTCATGTCAAGTGATCCAACTTGTGAAACCGATATCTTCCGATAGGGATGAAATTTGCACCAAGGTTAGTCTATTGTATAGTAGTTTAGACACAATTTTTCAACAAGATCGGTCAGAACTCTCTGTGTTAAAGGGGGTCAAAATTTGACACTTTGACCAAACAGGTGTTTTCTCTCATCCATGTAATTTTTTACCTATTGTTCTTAGCAAAATTTGTCCCAAATTGTTTAGATAGCTATTTCTTCAGTCTTTTGGAAAAAAAAATTTAAAAAAAAAATAAAACTAATTTTGACTTTTTTTTGCAAAATCCAAAATATTTTTGACTTTTTTTTCAAAAGAAAGCAAAGGTTTTTTCCTTTAAGAGCTTTTTGGGCGCTTAGTGGGATGCGAGTGGGATATCTATCAAAAAAAAAATGTTTTGTAACTCAAGACAACGGTTTTTCAATTTTTACCATATGCACTAATTTGAATTTTTTCCTATTAGTGTATAAGTATTTCTAAAACCTTAAAAATAAAGTGTATACTGAGAAACTAGACAAATTAACCTTTCCGACGGTATGTAACATACCTAACTATAATTTCGTACCTTCGATACTGTAATATCCGAAATATGTTAACCTCAGGAAAAAAATCACTTTTTCTATAGAAATGTTGACAAATTATTTTTTGTATTTGTAAAATAATTAAATTAATATAAAATAATAATAAGAAAAATAATAATAAAAATAAAAAAAAAAATAATTTATTAGATCTATTTATAAAATAACTATTTGTTTAATTAATTTATTGTAGCTGATGAAGTATTTAAGTTTTGTAAATTTGTAAATACCCAGTCTTTCAAGCAGCTTATTTATCGCCTTTATTTGTTGCTTTTTCGCCAATCTTTTCTTGACGTTACTAGGTTCAGCTGCTGATTAAACTGATGTTGAAGGAAATCAACTTAAGGTACTTCACAGAAGATTTACCCGATTACCGCGATTGCCTTAAATTGACTATGTGTCCTAATGCAACAACTTCTTGCCACTTAGGTGAATGTACCAATTGCCCGAAAACCACATTCATCAAAGATAATTTAATCAACTGTTTTGATCGCGAATATATAGAGGAGGTCAAATTTGAATCTTGGATTCAGACTGACAGATGCACATTGAAAACAATAATTTTAAATGTGGATGATTTTGTGAAAGAAATGTGTGCAGGATTGGTAAACTTGAGAACCCATGACTTTTTAGTCAAAGAGCAATGGTCATACTTCAAGGATTTGAAGATACATTTGAAGTCTGGTGAATTCGTTATTTCATATGATTTCGCAGAAAACTATAAATATGTTCTTCAGGATGCCATACAAGCATTCCACTTCAATAACGACCAAGCAACTATATTCACAGTAGCTATTTACTACATGAAAGATGAAAAAGTGGAACACAAAAGTGTGACAATGATATCCCACGATTTAAAACATGATACCGTTCCAGTTTATGAGTACCCGAAGATAATACTAAATATCTAAATTCTAAATTTACAGTAGAGAAGGTATACTACGTTTTGGACGGAGCTTGTCAACATTTTAAAAACAAATCTTATAGCTTATAAGAAAGGTTTGGGAAGGCCAGCTAAGTGGCATTTTCATCCTACAGCTCATGGTAAAAGAGCATGTGATGGTATTGAAGCCAACTTCAAAAGAAATGGAACGAAGTATACCCTCCAATGCTCATATCAAGATCGCATCTTATATGCGACTGCTTTATTCCATTGGGCAAAGCATTATTGTAAAGAAACTAAAATAGTTTTTAGTAGCAAAGAGGATTATGAAGAAACATTGAAAACAATGAAGAGCAGATTCGATGATGCGATAACAATCAATGGCACCACTCAATACCATGCTTTTATACCGCTTGTCGATGGAAGACCCAAGTTTTCTGCCTCCATTAAATGTTAATTTTTTCCAAAGCCAAAAAAGAAACCAGCAGTGAAACCTAGTAACCCCAAGAAAAGATTGGCAATAAAGCAGCAAATAAATTCGATAAATAATCTGGATGAAAGACTGCGTATTTAACAATTTACAAAACTTAAATACTTTATCAGCTACCATAAATTAATTAAAAAATAGTTATGTTATAAATCAGCCATGACCAAAGTGACTGACGGGCCATTATCTAATTAGAAAATTACTCGGGGGCCAAAAAAAAAATTTTTTTTTTAAAGCTGAAATAAAGTAGTCAAATTTAATTAGAAAGTCTTTATTTAATGCGATAAATGTAGTCGTTTATAATTAGTGCTTAATTTTTCAATATCTGAATCAAAATTACTTGTTCAAAATTCTTAGTATTGCATATAAATGTTCATCACTTGTCCTAGATCGCGATTGACTTATATTTTGGTTCATTATTACCAACATTTTTTTTTTTTTTTTTTTGCCAAATTTCGAATATTTTAGTATTTTTCTTCATTTAGATAGAAGACGATAAAAGTTTGGTAAGTTGTCCGTTTGATGATTAAATAAATCTTGCATAGCCGCAATACATTGTGAATCAACTAATTTCAGGAGAATATCACTTGAATCAGTAGATATTAGTAGCAATTGGAATACGAATAATTGACAAATCATTTTCAATTATACGAAAACAATTAAATCTTCGATTAATTTCATTTGTTAAAGGACGTAAAAAATGTATGATCGACTGAAAAGGCTAAACTCAGGAAAGTCTTCCTTTTCGGGTAATATAAAAAGGTTATTATTTCTTCTTTAAGATTCCATACCCGTCGCAGAAATTTACTAAAGCCTAACAATCGAACATGGCTGAGTAGTCAGCGTCGAGCTCTTCCAGTAAAGATATAAATTGTTTGTGTCTTATACCTTTTGATCGAAGAAAATTTACCAGTTACATGTTCTATTTTTAATACATTTTTACACAATGCGTGTTGATATATAATACATAATAAGCTGTTTATTTGGATCAATCGTGTGAACCTTGTCTTGAATTCTTTTTAGCAGGCCTATATTTGAACCCGTTAAGTTTGGGAATCTATTGGTAGTCACATTAACAAGATTTTCCCATTTAATATTACA
Source organism: Cordilura impudica (assembly GCA_963682025.1). Lineage (NCBI taxonomy): Eukaryota > Metazoa > Arthropoda > Insecta > Diptera > Scathophagidae > Cordilura > Cordilura impudica. The sequence continues at coordinate 118,770,115 of OY821520.1, forward strand.
TTTCAAAAGACCTTTTTCACCTTCGTTAAAAAGTTCTGCACCGGTAGTTCTATTTTTCACAGCTCCTGTGTAATTTCAAGTTCCTCATTAATTAACCGAACAAAAATCAGTAGTTGTGCAATATCTTTTATATCGCAGCTCTAGTCTAAAGCTATAGCACAGTATGGTCTATTTGTATTTTATAATTTTTCTGACAGCTGCTCATTAAATTATCACTGATTTGCTCTTTTCTTCGCATAACAGTTTGCCTTGACAGGGACATACTTTTAAATTTTCAACCTAGTTGTGGACACAGAAATTTTGAAACACCTACCATACAATTTTTTATAAAATCACCATCTGAAAAGGGTTTACCGTGTTTCGTAATATTGTAAAAACAAAAAGGCTAGCTGCTTCTTGCAGTTTATCTTGCCGTGTGAAAATATTTTGCTAGCTTGTCAATACATTTCCGAGATTCTTGGCATGGGCTTTATGCCCTTCATCACTCAGATTTAGAGAAATGTCTCTTTTATTTGTACTTTTGTATACCTGTAACCGTTGCTCGACAAACTAGGCATAATGGTTAATTCCTAAACAGCGTGAAAAAATATTTTTATTTCCGATATTCATTTGAATACACGACAGTCACTATCGACTTTTCTTTTTGTTCCCCAAGTTTCAGTTTCAACTTCAATATTGATGCAATTCGTAAAACACGTCTCAGTGATACTATTGCTAATATTAGGGAGTTTTAACGTTTTTTCTATAAATTGTACTAGAAGTTTTGGAAAAAAAACGAACATCTTATTTTGAATTTTTATTAACTAAGCGGCGCATATAAACTGTTTTTTTATTATACACAGCGGGCCACACAAAATATGTTGGCGGGCCTTATGTGGCCCGCGGGCCATAGTTTGGCCATGGCTGTTATAAATCGATCTAATGTGATTAAGATTAAATTTTATTAAATAAAATATTTTTTTATTTTTATTATTATTATATATTAATTAAATTAATAGCCTGTTTCTCTATCTCGAAAGAACACGTTCATTCGCTATTTAAGCGAAAGAAAACCAATTTTGCGTTTCTCTAACTTTATACTATGCGACGATGACTCGAACGACAATTCGAATGAAAACGTAAACGTAAACGTTTTCATATAAAATATTTTTTCAACATTGCTATAGAAAAAATGGAAAAAAGGAAAAAATTCAAATTAGTGCATATGGTAAAAATTGAAAAACCGTCGTCTTGAGTTACAAACATTTTTTTTTTTTATAGATATCCCACTCACTTTCCACTAAGCGACAAAAAGCTCCTAAAGGAAAAAACCTAAGCTTTCTTTTGAGCAAAAAAAAAAAAAAATATTTCCTTTTTTGAAAAAAAAAAAGTCCAAAAAATTTTTTTTTTATTTATTTTAATTTTTTTTCCAAAAGACTGAAGAAATAGCTATCTAAACTATTTGGGACAAATTTTGCTAAGAACAATAGGTAAAAAGTTACATGGATGAGAAAAACACCTGTTTGGTCAAAATGTCAAATTTTGACCCCCTCTAACTCAGAGAGTTCTGGACCGATCTTATTGAAAAATTGTGTCTAAACTACTATCCACTAGGACTAACCTTGGTACAAATTTCATCCCGATCGGAAGACACCGGTTTCAAAAGTTGGATCGATCACTTGACATGAAACGCCCCATATATAAAACATAAACAAATTAATATCTGTGGAATACAAATGTACGCAGGCGATGTCCAGTTGTAAACCATCAAGTGTTACAGAATGCATTGGGAAGATAAACGATGATCTGAACTATCTATAATATTAATAGGCTAGGCGATTTATTTTGTTCTACCGTTTTATCCCGATTTTGGCCAAACGTATATTAGTTGAAAGGTATTCCTTTTTGTCCGATTCGCAGATTTACAGATTTTTAAATTTTTTTCCTTTATTTTGAGTAAATTGCATTTAAAGTTGCTACTAACACATACATAAAATTTTACAATGCTATGTGTGTGTTTATTAAATTTGTTAATGTGTTTGTAATAAAAATCAGTTTGTTTTTTGCGTTGGTTTGTGAATTAACTATAATTGATTATCGTCTTTATTTAATGAAAAAATAAAATTTCCTAGAATTTGCACTCGAATTTCGAGGGCTGGAATCTGCTAGTATTTATGAATGAGCATCAGCAAATGGTCTTTGCTGAAATGCTAAAAAATCTATTGATATGATCATTGGTAAAGCAGAGACCTTATCAACAAATCTACCACCTATAACTGATTAACGACACAGAAATTGATCTAGCTATAAACGTGTTTTTTCAAAATTATGACTACAAAATCGGCCGTACGATGCAGGGAAAATTTTATTCCCGATTCCTGTCTTAGTTTTTTTATAAAGTTGCTGATTAAAAAATTAAGTCCTCATCTTCTTATCATTAAGAGTATGCCCTTGATAGTTAATTGGCAAACATTTTCTGTGACTCCAAATCACTAATAGAAACAATATTGTAGGGTAAATTACTTTTTAATTGTGAAGTTAAATTGATATTTTCTGAAATACATTTGACCATTTCTAAAATACATTTGGTGTTTTCTGAAATACATTTGATATTTTCTGAAATACATTTGATGTTTTGATACTTTCTGAAATAAAATTGATAATTTCTGAAACACAATTGTTACTTTTTGAAATTCAATTGATGTTTTTTGAAATACAATTGATTATTTCTTAAAATCAATTGATGTTTTCTGAAATACAATTGATACTTACTGAAAATCAATTGATGTTTTCTGAAATACAATTGATACTTTCTGAAAATCAATTGATATTTTCTGAAATACAATTGATAATTTCTGAAAATCAATTGATATTTTCTGAAATACAATTGATACTTTCTGAAAATCAATTGATGTTTTCTGAAATACAATTGGAAAAGGTATAGTGCTGAGTCGATCGACCTAGTTACAAATATCAGCTCAAACTAAATTTGGATTATATTTTTGAGTTCAACAAAAATCTCTTTACTTTCAATTTTTATTTTTTTGTTTCATATAACAATATTGTAATATAAGTAGTAGGGGATTTATGTGATTCGTCGCAAAAATATAAAAAATAGCTTATCTGTCTGTTTAATTTATTTCTTATTTTGCAGCTATCTTGGTTTATGTATTATTTAAATGAATGTTCTTTGCAAATGTAAATTAATTCATTAATATGCTGTTGGCTATTAATTTTGTTGTGGGTGTTGTACAATTGTAATTAATTATTTATTGTCAACAATGAAATTTATTAAAGAAATACACTTTAAATTAAGTAGAGCAATACATTTAATAAGTAAGTGAACCAAATGAATAAAGTATATGCAAATATATTACAAAAGCTGTAGAAATAATCTTATCATGAATTCACAAATTATTATGGATCAATATGAATACATTCAAAGAAACGAGAAATGTTCAATTGAAAATGAAATTTTTAAAATTGCAGTAATTTTAAACTGTTTGGGAGAAACAAATTTTAAAAAAGCAACAACAACTAGCTGAGTCGGAAAATCTTGTGTGTTTTCAAAAATCGTAGAATTTAAAAAAATAAATAACAGCGATTTTTTGAGTTATTAAATTTTAAGATATTAACACTATTAATTACTTAAAACCTTTTAGTTTAACAGCTCTGAAAACAGCCTCAGTTTTTTTATGTCTTATAAGAGTCCAGAAAAATCTATTTGTCTTTCAAGAATGTCCATAAAAAAATGTACTAAAAAACTTAAACCTATAACTTCAAGTATAGACAACACTTTTTTCCATCAAATGAAAATAAAAAGAAGCTGATGAATCGAAAGTAAAAATAAGTAAAACCAAAATATGAATTATATATCAACGAATAATTTGGATTATAAAGAAAAAATATATGGAAAGAAATGGCAATTCATTAATTCTGCGGCATTATCCTTTTAGTAAAAATCTAAACTTGTAACGAAGGTAGACACAAAAATTACAATTATCGAAATATTAATATTAAATGAAAATAGAACCTCATATTTGGAAGAAGTAGACGCAAGAAGTGACGAGACATTGGCAACTTTTAAACAACTAAAAATTTACCAATTATGAATTTTTTACAAAATCACTCTTTGGTGTGTTCTCTATCAAAAGATAACAATTTTATTACATGAAATATTATTTTTAAAAAAATAGATATATTATTTTTTTTGCTATGATGGAATGTAAACTTTTAAACTTCTGTACCAGAGTTGATTAAAACAATAAAAATAGAAGAAATAGAAGAAATTTATAAATTTTGAATCGTTATTTAAATACTTATAGTTTCTGTTTCTTATACACAATTGTATTTTTCAATTATTTAATCTTATAATTAATTATTATAAAATAATGGCAAGAATAAAGTTTTGTGAAGCGTTAAAAACTATAATAATAGATGATATTACTGCCGGTATGAAGTCATAGTGTCAAAAATTATCAAGAACTATCGTGAAAAAGCTTCAGTGACGACACAACATTTACGACAGGCCCCGTAAAACGAATCAAGGATAGGATAAATTATTAGAGAGACAGTTTAAAATATCTCAAAAAATTTTACCTAAAGATATCATTAACAATCCGAAACTAAAAATATGTGGTCGCACTGTTTTCCGAAGGGTAATTAAGGCTAATCTTGGTTGTTATCCTGGTGCGAAGAAATCACTGATATAAGAGAAAAATCATCTGGGTCACATAAATTTTGCTAAAGATGTTATGAACTGATCAAGACGGAATTGAAATATTGTTCTCTTTACAGAAGTCTAATTTAGAAAGCCATGATGGAAGAATGTTTGCACGACGAATAGAGTGAAAAAGAGTAGCCCCAAAATATACAAATAAAACTGTTTTTTTTTTTTTTTTATACCCTCCACTCCAGTGTGCAGAGGGTATATATAAGTGTGTCATTCCGTTTGTAATAATTAGAAAAAAAATTTTGGACCCCATAAAATACATATTTTTGTGATCCTTATAACAACCGGAGTTGATATAGCGATGTCCGTCTGTCCGTCTGTGGAAATCACGATGACGGCATCAATCGGGCAGCTAGGGTGCTCGTTGATATAAATAATGATTCATTAACATCCTGAAAAGTTTTTCTATTTAAAATCGTCCAAATCGGTCAATTAGGGCCCGAGATTTGAATGAAGAACTAAAAAAAGTCTTGAAAAAATATAATTTTCTATGTTGTTCTTGTCACGATCACGCCCTGAATAGTGTAGCTACAGTGATCATTTTTAGTGAGAATGATTCATCAAATTCATGGGAAGATTTCTATTTTAAAAATTATTAAAATCGGTAGAACAGGTCCAGGGAAATCTCTGAAAAAGTAAAAAAAAATGAAAAATATGATGTTTCTATATTGTTCTTGTTGTTATTCTGAATGTTGTGTTGTTGTCATAGTTTGACTTGTTTTTTTGTGGTCGTTTTGATAATAATATAATAAAAACTAACCCTTTGTACATTTTTTTTATTAACTCTGGTAGAAAAATTTAAAAGTTTCCATTGTTTTGGCAACACTAAAAAAATTTGTCAGATCATTTCTGTTATTACCACGAGCCTGCCTGCAAAATTTTAGATCGAATGGGTCACGGAAAATTGGTTAAAATCGATCCAAAATTTTTTCGACAAGCATACACTACGAGTTAATATAAAGGGAGTAAAGATTTACCAACATCTAAAGCAAATAATTCTAAAATACCTAGTTGTTAATAAAAAAAAAAACAATGTAAATTTAGAAAAAAAAAATTTTTATGTATAAATTTATTTAAAGAGAAAAACACAAAAATAACGTTTGATGTTGTATTTTTTGTGTGTAATATTTACATATACATAAACATATTAAATTATACAAATAATATACATATATTATATATGTATATCCATAACAACTGCATGTTAGAAATAAATTGGTATATTATTTTATTTACATAAAATTCTGCAATATTTTGTTGTGGGGAAAATACATTTCTTTTGCATTAACAGAGTGTCACTTCATTTTGCTCAGCGTGACTATGCCACAGTAGATGGCGCCACAATTTTTGTTTGTTCTAATTAGCTTTGCAATAGTTATTTCTATTTTAATATGAATGTTAATATTTTCAACTGGATATCATACAGAACAATGTTAAGAGTATACACGGGCTGGTCTTTTATTATTTCATACGTTTTCTCATTATTCTTTTACAAATATGAACATAAGTTTGGCATATTAACTTTTTGTTGTCTTTACAAAATAGAGTTACCGAGTTCATCAATGAGTTTTTTGCTTTCAAAAAAGTTCTACACAGTTATATAGAATTATTATTCTGCTTTACCTACAAAATATCTGATTGCGATTACATCTAATTTTTAAAAATTGTTTATAATTACTAAAGCATTACACAGTACAACGCATGATTTCGGGACTCAATTTTGATAATTTTGTGTGAAAGTAGCCTAAAAAATAAGAACTTCTGTATCATTCGTTTGGTCATGTTACATCAACAAATAATTTTAATATTTTTTTGAAGTTAATAAGTATCGTATAGGGGAATTTGTCACGTTTTAGGCTCTTTTGTTTGGCATAACTCGAGAACCACTACTCGGATTTCGCTGAAACAATTTTTGAAAAATCAAGAATTACAATTACTTTCATCTGTTTATATAACGTTTCGCTACATAAGCAACAGTTTCGCAGTTATAAATAAATGTATGAAGAAAAAAAAAATATTTTTTGCCTAAAAATTTTTTTTTTTTTTTTTTAATTCATAAAAAATCCAAAACGGTCAAAAGTGCCAAGTCCTATTACTTTTGCGTAAAGTCACATAACCTATGAACAAAATGAGACATAAATCATGAAAATCGATGAACGCGTTTCGCTTTTATTCACAATTAAGTGAAGGTATGAATTTTCAAAAAATTGCTCGAGATATGCACAAAATTCTTTGGAAAAAACATTGATGACTTTTTTTATGATTTTCAGAATTAAAAAAAAATGAAATAAACAAAAGGTTATTTGATTTTTATGATTGCGGTAGCAAAGTAATAAACGCTAATAAATGTGCGTGGACAAAAATGAAAAAAGGAAAGTGCACTTTTTAAATTAATTGGGGTTTTCCGTTAGTTACCTGAATAATTTTTTTACGGAAATTACGGATATTTGCGCCCATTCATAAGTACCTGTCAGTAAAATATTGAAATATACGTAGTATTTATAGGTGTTCATTGATCGGTTTTTGTCATTCAACAATTGCCGACGAACACGAACAAATAACAAGCTATTTTTTTCCGGTTTTTTAAAAGTGAATAACAACAAAACATATAATATATTTCAATATGGAAAATAACAATTGCCCAAAATTGGATGATTTTTGTTACGTTTGTGGTCATATCGTCCTAAAAATAGACCAAAAGGGTCGAAAAAACTTGTTTAGTGAGGAATTCAAAACAGCGTATTGTCATTATTTTGATGAAGCAGATTTAAGTGGTGCAAATTTTACGCCGAACACAGTGTGCAAAAATTGTTATAATACCCTTATAATGTGGATAAATGGAAAAGGTGGAGAGTTTTCTTTTATAAAGCCAGTAATTTGGGTGGAAGACCTAGGTGGACATAATAAATCCAGGTGCTACGCATGCATAAATTCTCGTCATGGATTAAACAGAAAACAATTGAAAACAAAAGTATACATTGCTGCTTTTACTGCCACACTTCCAGTTAAACGCGCTGCTGATATCGATACACCTAAACCTCCGAGTCTGGATACTGTGTCCCTGCCAGCCGAAGCCGTTTTCACCAATCCGACCAATGTAAATGATGCAGATTGGACACCCGATATTGAAAAAAATGCACCACAACCGCTAACACAAATCGAAATGGATTACATTGTTGCCAAGATGGGACTATCACAACAAAAATCCCAAATGTTGACATCATTTTTGAAGAGCAGAAAACTCACACAGCAAAATGTCAGCGCAACATCATACCGAAAATGCCAAGCTGAATTTCAGAAATTTTATTCCCTTGACGAAGCAAATACGTTCACTTACTGCCATGATATCCCAGGTTTAGTGAAAAAATTGGGAATGGATTATATTGCTGCCGACTGGCGTTTATTCATCGATGGTTCAGTTTCAAGTTTGAAGGCTGTGCTGTTGCACAAAACAAACAAAAAACCGTCCATTCCATTGGGATTCAGCACAACTATGAAGGAAACGTATGAAACATTGGGCGAAATTTTGGAGAAAATCAAATACAATGTACACAAATGGAAGATTTGTTGTGATCTAAAGGTTGTCAACATAATACAAGGCATTATATTAAAGGGCGGTTTTCCAAAATACTTCTGCTTCCTTTGTAATTGGGATTCGCGATATGCAAAGAATCAATATCAATGTAAAGATTGGGAAGCAAGAACTCCCGAGCTGGAGAAACAATTAAAATTACGTAACGAACCTTTGATAAAGGATCTAGCTGATATTTTGTTGCCATCGCTCCACATAAAATTAGGAATAGCTGGGAAATTCGTCGAAGTGGTAGTCAAAGATATTTATGACGCATATGACTGTTTGAAATCCATCTTTCCAAAACTCAGTGAAGCTAAAATTAGAAAAGGTACGTATCGTTGTCTGTATTTAAATATTATCATATATAAATTTGTTCCCTTCGATAAATTCGCATTACCAATAATTTTTTCGAAAATGTTTTTTTTTTATATTTCAAACAGGTACTCTCAATGGACCGGATATACGAAAGTTAATGAAAAGCGAATCTTTCACAAATATGCTTTCGAACCATTATAACCACCTATGTGCATGGGACGCATTGAAACAAGTCATCGAAGGCGTTTTAGGAAAGAACCGTGTACAGCGAGATGACATACAGACACGAGTGGACAACTTGCTGATTTATTTTCAGAAAATCAATGCATCCATGACGTTAAAATTACATTTCATGCATTTCCACCTTGATACATTTTTGGCACAATTACCTCAGGAATCGGACGAACAAGGAGAGAGGTTCCACCAGGTGACCATGCCAATGGAAAAGCGATTCAAAGGCAAAAAATTGGATGCATTGCTTGCGGAGGTTTGTTGGTGGAGTTCTAAAATTATGCAGTTTGAAGATGAAAGCACCGAAGATGAAGATGACACTGAAATTGGTGGACACACTGAACAAAACATGCCCTTGAATATTATGTCTAACTCGGATGATGATGCAGACTCAGAACACGAATATGAACAACCTACGAAGAAACCAAGGTCATCAGAACCACAAGCGTCAACTTCAACGAGGATGGATAGTGACAATAATTGAAAATGTTCTAAATTTTGTTTCCATGCACAGATAACATATAAAAATCACATATTTTCTGTGTAAGAATAGCTGTAATATGAATCGGAATGTTTTTTTCATGCAAAATAAAGTTTACAAAAAAAAAAAAAAAATTTTTTTTAGGCAAAAAATATTTTTTTTTTCTTCATACATTTATTTATAACTTCGAAACTGTTGCTTATGTAGCGAAACGTTATATAAACAGATGAAAGTAATTGTAATTCTTGATTTTTCAAAAATTGTTTCAGCGAAATCCGAGTAGTGGTTCTCGAGTTATGCCAAACAAAAGAGCCTAAAACGTGACAAATTCCCCTATACGATACTTACTAACTTCAAAAAAATATTAAAATTATTTGTTGATGTAACATGACCAAACGAATGATACAGAAGTTCTTATTTTTTAGGCTACTTTCACATAAAATTATCAAAATTGAGTCCCGAATCAATAAGCTTAAAAATGTTGTACTGTGTTATTATTCACATAAATACAAAATTGCACTTTTTAAATTTTCCATTCAAATTTTAGAAAATATCAATTCTAAAAACTGGAATTAAAATTTCCAATTATAAATTAGAAAATAATAACTGAATTTCAGAAAATCATATCAAAACGTCGGAAATAATAATTTTAAATTTAGAAGACATCAATTGCATCTTTAATATATAAATTTTATTCGTTAAACACAAATTGAAATTCCAAAAAAAAAAAAAAAACAACAAATATGTTTACATTTAAAAAATGTTTACATTTAAAAAAAATTCTGGCGTTGGCATAATAGATTTTCAGTATCTTCTTTTAACGATAGTCGAATCGTTAAAAAAAAATAGCAAAATTATCAGTAAAATTTTTAAACGATATTCGCTATTGTTAAAGTCAGCTGTTGTTGTTATCTAAACGACAACCATTTTTGTGTTGTTTATTCAATCGATAAAAACTTAAATTATTAGGTTGAAATGTCGTCATACATAAATAAAAATCATAAAATAGTGAAAATATTTTGCTTTAATTAAAAAACTTTTTTATATAAATAAAAAAATTAAATAGTATATTCAATTCATTATTTAATTTTCAAATAAATAAACAGAAATATTAGTAAAAAAAATAAAGATATTAAACATAAACATAAAATCATCCTGTCAAACACGAAGTAATTTGTTTTTTTCTATTCTTCTTTGTGTTTTTCGCTTATTTTGACTGAGATGCCACTCGTTTACAATTTAAATAAATAGAAAAATAGATTTGTCGACTGTCGTTAAGATGTATGTACTTAGTGAATCTCTTAATCCTTCGTGTAAACAACAATAGCTGTCGATTATTTTGCGATTGTCGGATCGTTGAAATTTACAGAATCACACTACAGAAAACATTAATTTAAATGCAATGAATTTTAGAAAAACGTCAAATAATATTTAAGAATTGCGAACATAAAAACTGTTACATAAATAAACTTAATTTGATGAGAATGTTATTTATATATAAATATTCACAATTTTTTTTGGATGAAAATTTGAAGTTTTTCAGAAAATAAAGAGAACAAATTATTTTATTTAAAATGTTTGAGACATTTGGTTTTTTGCGTTTGGCATCTCTTATTTGAATATTTATTATTATAAAATTATTCACTATGTTTTCCAAATATGGCAATATTTTAATAAAAAAATTGAGAGTTTTTTTTTTGTTAATAAAACTTCAGTTATTATTTTTGGTTATTATTTTGTTCCTCCATCCGACCTATATGGCCGCAATGCAGAAATATTTGGCCAGTTAAAAGAAACTATGCAGCCATCTCCAATTAGCACGATATAATGCATATAGAGACCCTACACAACCATTACCTTTGCAATGGAGGTTAGGGCGAGCTATTTAATTAGCAAAAACTAAATTAAACGAGAAGTTATGTCATATAACCGGAAACGCATGCATATAGATATATAACCTAAATGCATGCCGATCAGCAACCACGATAACCAAAAAGCAAACACCGAAATAAATCCGAAATAATAGAAAAGACGAAAACCAACCCAAAGAATTTGCTGAAATAATTTGGTATTAAGTTTAACAAATTGTTTACTTTTTCATTTACATTTATTATCAAGACTCAAACCGAGGTGGAGGGTATCAAAGATTCGGCACAGCCGAATTTAACACTCTTACTTGTTTTTGTATTAACCAACAATCAGGGGATACCCCGTACAAATGCAGTGCATTTTGTTGATTTCAGGAAAATAGGTTGTGGGGAGGAGGAAAGAGGGAGTAGCGTTTGTGGATATTTGACCTCCGCGGGGAGTTTATTCCACATACGGCTAGTTCGACTGATAAACGAATTCTCTCTGTAATGCGTTGTGCGGTCAACTGGACAATAGACTACAAACGGATGTGATCTACTAGAGAAGCGGGTAGAGCGAACCGAAACTCTAAGTTCGCTAATCTCAGAAGAACATTTCCCATGGTAATATCTATAGAACAGTAATACACAACCCACATTCCGACGATGTTCCAATAAATCAATAGAGTTGGATACCCTACTGTCATTGATGAGCGCCAACGCCCTCCTTTGTACACGGTCCAGTAGCTCCAAAATAGACTTTGAAGCTCCTGCCCATATATGGGAGTTGTATTCCATTTTCGGTCGGATGTAAGTGGTATAGATTTTAAGGAGATCAGAAGGAGTGAAGCAATTTTTTTGTTGGTGGCAATATTATGGTATGAGGTTATTTTTCGGGCCAAGAATGGTTTCACTTCATGTAGTAAAAGATACTCTAACTGGAATTGGATCCAGCAAATGACTTAATGTATTCAAACGCAGAAGAAAATCTGCCCCTGGTTTGGAAGTTCCAACATGACAATGTCCCAAAACACAATTCCAAAGTTATAATCAAATGAATACAATCTCATACAGTAAGTGCTTTGGAGTGACCAGCCCAATCACCAGATCTCAATCCCATAGAAAATCTATGGGAAATTGTAGATCGAAATATACAAACACGAAATTATGCAGACTAGCAGATTCCAGCCCTCGAAATTCGAGTGCAAATTCTAGGAAATTTTATTTTTTCATTAAATAAAGACCCTAAATGTATGCTAATCAATTATAGCTAATTCACAAATCAACACAAAAAAAACAAACTCATTTTTATTACAAACACATTAACAAATTTAATAAACACGCACATAGCATTGTATAATTTTATATATGTGTTAGTAGCAACTTTAAATGCAATTTACTCAAAATAAATGAAAAATTTTAAAATCTGTAAATCTGCAAATCGGCCAAAAAGAAATACCTTTGAAATAATATACGTTTGGTCAAAATCGCGATAAAACAGTCGAACAAAACATCGGTCACAAGAAATCGCCTAGCCTATTAATATTATAGATCTCATAGAGGCAGTTAATTCAAAGTGACTAAAAGTTTCATTGACTCTGTGCCATGATATTGTGAAGCAGTACTAAAAAAAATATATACTAAATAACAAAATATATTTTTGACGACTTGAATGGTCAATGCCAAAAAAATGGTATTGGCCGTATTTTTTGTAACAAATTTTTTTCTTTCGATAACAAAATATAATTTTAGAACTCAATGCACAATTATTAAAAAGCGTAATTGGCAAATTTAGAATTTTGTAAAAGTTTCCAATGTATTGCCACCTTTGCATATGATAATTTGATTCATAGGGCAACTTAAATGGATTCCATAGGGGTCATTGTTATGGGCACTATATCTGAAACCGATTTTCATCAATTTTAATACCGTTGATGATATGGCCGACAAAACCTTACATACAAAATTTCTTCCATTGTGTATTTATATTTGCGACCTGTATGTAGAGTAATTACAAGGTTTACAGGGACACACAGACAGACGGATACCACTATATCGGCTCAGAAAATGATTCTGTGGTTTCAACAATGTCGAGTGCAAAAATTTCCAATTATTTCTTTACAATTTGTGCTTTCGGTACGTTAATGAATGTTGATTTTTAAACATTTTCGCTTTTTTTTAATTTTCTAAGAAAAACAAGTAAGAAAATTATAGTCGGTCTAGACCGACTATACGATACCCTATACCATGCGTTTAGAAACTCTATCTCTTAGGCCCAACTAACTGGACATAGAAAATAAGCAAAAACCAAATTTGAGTGGGATTTTTATTAATTTTTTTGGCTGCAGATATGAAAAAGTTCATATCGGATGCTATATCTATATGGGGACTAGGTCCAAAAATGGACCGATCCTGATCATGTTTGGTAAAGTTTCTTGTATTTTGCAAAAATATATACAAACAAAATTTGAGAAGAATCAATGCAATATTTTTGTTTTTTAATAGATTTAAGTGAAAATCGGGAAGCAGCTCTATATGGGGCCACAGGGATAATTTTTGGACTACTCATTAGTGGATGTAATGAACGCATATAAACCCAATTTGAGTAAGATCTATATGACAATTTGGATCTTATGACAATTTATGTCGATTTCATAGGGGTAATTTGTATGGGGGCTAGGTCTGAACATGGACCGATTCTCAACAATTTCAATAGCGTTCATCCCATGGCCGATAAAAGCTTATATACCAAATTTCATCAAAATATATTCATATTTGCGACCTGCAGTTTGATTACAAGGTTTACATGGACACACAGACGGACGGACGGACGGACGGGCATTGTTAAATCAACTCAGAAAGTGATTCTGATTCGATCGGTATAATTAAAGATGGGTCTAGGTCAAATATTTTTGGTTGTTACAAACAGCAGCACAAAGTCATTATACCCAAACCACATAGTGGTATAGGGTATAAATATTAATACGCTTTTATACCCTATACCACTATGTGGTTTGGGTATAATGACATTGTGGTGCTGTTTGTAACTACCAAAAATATTTGACCTAGACCCATCTTTAATTATACCGATCGACTCAGAATCACTAGCTGATTCGATTTAACGATGTCCGTCCATCCGTCCGTCTGTGTGTCCATGTAAACCTTGTAATCAAACTGCAGGTCGCAAGTATGAATATATTTTGATGAAATTTGGTATATAAGCTTTTATCGGCCATATGATGAACGCTATTGAAATTGGTGAGAATCGGTCCATGTTCAGACCTAGCCCTCATATAAATGACTCCTATGAAATCAACATAAATTGCCATAAGATCCAAATTATCATATAAATCTTAGTCAAATTGGGTTTGTATAAATTTATTACATCCATTAATCAGTAGTCCAAAAATGATCCCTATTGGACAACTCTCATAGGCCCCATATAGAGCTGATTCCCGATTTTCACTTAAATCTATCAAAAAACAAAAAAATTGCACTGATTCCACTATGGAACAAATTCAGGTTAGCAAAAGCTAGGTCGATTCTGAGAGTCAGGGGTGAAAATAGAGGCTAAATTAGAAGTCCCGTATCGCGGCGTTTGTTTATGTTAGTTCGATTTTTTTTTTAAATCGACCTTCGAACTTTGCAGTCAAATGCCGATTTTCAGCATATTGTTTATATGGTTTTTTGGCTATAACTAGTCGACTAATTGATATTTTTTCAATCTGTAAAAGCCAAATTATTGCTAGAGACCTGTAAAACAATTAAGATTTTTAAAAAAATTGATTTAGAAAATTTTTGTGTTGCTTATGAAGCAAAATGTTGGAAAAATTATTTTTTTTTCATGCTTTTTGAAAATATTTTCCACAAAACTAAGTCTTTTTTGCTTTCTGTTTGATCTATAATATGCTTCTCAGTTCAAATTTCATTTGAAAAGATAACAATCATAATACAAAACTAGCGTCTTCCAGCTTAATATTAATTTACTTCTCATTTTGTATGTACCAGTTTTGTTCAGTGTTGGTTTTGAAGAAACATTGAAAAGAAATTATAAAAATATGGAAAAAAATATATTTTTATGAAATGTTAGTTATGGAAAGTTTTAGGTAAAAAAATTAAATAAATTAAATTAATGATTTGGCCAGTTGCCGTTTAGCAGGCGGCTGTGGATCAACATCACTGCTCTCTCTAATATCTTGGTCATTGTCATCATCATCAGAAAGGTCGATAATTTCGTCCAACAGATATTCTGGAATTTCATCTTTGTCTTCCCCTTCTTCCTCTTTTTCCTCGTCTTCCTCTTCTTCAAAGGTGTTTTTATACCACCAACAAATTTCAGCGAGTATTGCATCTGGAGATTTCTTTACTCTGTACCTGAAACGAAAATAGTTTTCCATCGTTAACATGTTTAAATTGCGCACTGTGACAAAGATATTAGAAAAATCTAGGAATTCAAAATATGCACACTCTATAGTTACCTTATTTCAAATGGAAGCGCAGTTTGGTGATAACGTTCGCCTTGCTCATCAGATTCAGTTGGCAACTGTTGAGCGAGTTGATCAAGATGTTGATGCAAGAGATGAATTTTGTACGACATATTAACCCCAAGTTCATCGAAAGCTGCCAACATGTTTGCAACAGATTGCCTGTAGTTGCCTTTGCGTTCTTTACCCAAAAGTCCTTTAATGACTGCTTTCAATGCGAGCCATGCATTTAATTCTCGGTCTGTCAGAACTTGGTCAAAATCTTGACGACTCATTAGTTTCCGTATGTCGGGACCATTAACAACCCCTTTCTGAATTTTGGCGTTACTTAGTCTTGGAAAAATGTCTTTTAAGCGGTTGAATACTGCTGGTCTTTTTGGGATACATTTCAAAAAATTTTTAGCAATACCAAGTTTAATGTGGAGCAACGGCAACAAAATTTTCATTTCAGGAACATGACTTTCGTGTAGCCTATTGTCTTTATTGCAATGCGACTATTCCAGTTATGCTGTTTGTACTGGTTTCTTCCTTTAATACCTTCTCCGTATCGTGAATCCCAATCGGACAAAAAACACGGATATTTTGGACGGCCAGATGCTGTTAAGCCTGTAATCAATGAAACTATTTTGAGGTCGCAGCAAATGCGCCACTGCCCTGCAAGAACAGTGACGGTCATTTGACCGGTGATATGACCGTCACTACTGACTGCAGTGTCGGTCATCGCGTAGAACAAAGTTTCTATCATTTTATTAAGGCAAATATGCCAAAACTGACCGAAACTTTTGTGTACATGTGATTTTGCATCTTACTCTAACCCATGAAAGTATGTAAACCATAGAATATATATCTGAACTGCTCACTCTACCACTGTTTAGTAGTCAACAACCGGTCACACTTGATGGATATATACATCATCATTGACCGGCCACACTTGATTATAATGAAACACGACTTATTATTTTTTTTTTATTTATTGTATTAAAAATCAAATTCAAAATTAAAAATAAACATTAAATATTAGAAACACAACAATATCACCAATTCCGAAACGTGGTGATAACTTTGAGACAATGTTGAAACAGGACAATGGGCTTACTTAATACAGATATTTAAACAACTTTGCTGACTTTTCACTCGAAACATCCCTCAAAGTGGTACATAACTTATCACTGAATAAATTGACTAAACTCAATCGAAATTTCCGGTAATGGACCTTAGTGCAATCAGTAGTTTCTTAAAGAAAACAATTTATTATAACACTTACATATATATCCACAATTTATATTAAAGCTTACCTTTTGAGTGTTGTGAATTAACAATTTCGGCCAAAACGGATACACTTCATTTGGAAAATTGTTTGTACAGAACGGTGTATGAGATATTGTGATAATACCTCCATAAATCAATTTCTTCAATATTCTGAGATCTTTATTCTTTTGAAGAAACTAATATCATTATGGACGAATTTACGGATACTGCACATTCCTTAATATTCTTCATATTATCAACATTATATTCCAGACACTATATTCCAGAATGGCATAAATTAAAACATTCGAGCTAAATATTAAAACAAACTCCCATATCCATGTTATGTCAATAGACTGAAAGATAGATATAAGGATTAGTATAAAATTCTGCAAGGAAAATTTACTTTGTTTCAAGCTAGAATTTTTAATAAAATGTCAGTTCATTACCTTAATAAGTTCATTTGGGGATTGCGCATGTATTAACGATATATTTATAGTGTCTTCCATGCGCACTTAACTGGAATCATTACGAATCGATTTAGTAAACTATGTCAGCGTTGTTTCACACAATTATATTTCTTGTGTATTATCTTCCAATATCATAAAAAGTCCATTAATAATATCAAATAGATAACCATATTTTCTGGTACAGCATTTACAATCGAAATCCAGGATATAACATATTGTCGCACAATTTAATTCTTTACACAAATGCGTTTCCTAAGAGGTATAAAAGTTCTAGATTGAAAGTTTGTGAAGATTCAACAGCAATATCTTTAAGTTAACGATCCAACAGGAATAGGCCACAAGCGAGCAAAAAATAAATTGTGGAAGGGTATAGTAGAGGGACGTGCCAACACAATTGCGAATGGCACTAACGAATTCACTGACATATTTTGAAGAATCCTAAAGAAACAACAAAAATTAACTTGAACTTTTAATTTAATTAATTACTTACCTTTTCTAAACCTTAACAAAGACAACTCTACAACAGCAACAATGACAGTCATATGTTTTTAAATAGAAAAAAACTGCAAATGTGTTAGTACAAAAATTGTTTATGTGTTAGTTTCAGTCATTCATTTCTTGTAGGGTGGTGTTTGTTATATTTGACTACTTCCAGAATGTGTTTCAAATTATCGAAATTTTCACTAGCGTCAGTGCTATACGCAATCGGAACAGAAGGCATTCTATTTGTCTTGTGCAAAAGTACAACTTTTAAGCTGATTAGTGAACTATCGATGAATAAACGCCAATCATCTTTTTTATAGATTAACCCTATCGTCGCCATTAACTTTTGAATATCGGTGCAATAAGCGAAATTTTTTGCATCATTCACATTGAAGAACTTTTCTAACTCTTTTTGGCGTTTTCGATATGCTGTTGCCAGCAAATTATTTCCTTTAAAAAATGAAGCCAGTAGTTCTGATTTTTTCTGAGTCAAACACAAATTTGCAACAATTCCATCCAATTGGTTTTGTGTGACTATGATTGGGTCCTTTGATATTTCATAGGATGTACCTTCACCAGGGTCGTATTCTGAGAAGAAATCCATGGATGTAGTAGCGGCGGTTGTAGTACTGATATCTGTTTGAAGATCAATACTTCGGTATGTTGGTACTGGAACGAATTCTGAGTGCGGTAATGGTAATTGGTAATTGAAGTTTTATTCTTTGCTTTCCTTCTATTCAAAGTTTTATGGTAGTTGATACATCCATAGCAATTTTCTTCTTGATGCGGGTATACCAAAAGGCATAGCCTTCTTCTTTTCACTTTTCCATTGCATAAGAGCTAAATAGCAATTAAAGCAAACTTTTTTAGGGGCATAGTTTACGTCAGTGATAAACTCTTGCGAGAAATATTGTTTATAGGCTTCCAAAAAAAAATCACTCACATTGCCACACTTTTCATCGCTTGCTATGAAACGTCCACAAACATTACAAAAATGGTCCATTTTACATTTTGGTTCCAATGTTTTTTTTATTATTTTTATGAAACTGATGCACTAAACTTAAATCACTCATCAGCTTCATCACATCAGCTTCGGCTGAGTTCGAATCTTAACTGAATCTTCATTTTTGAAATTAGTTCGCTTGTACGAAATAAAAAAAAAATCGCTACCTATGCGGTGGTTGAAAACAAAAAAGTTGTTTTAATAATTCCTAATTCTTGGAACTTCCCGTTTTAATTACTTCTACCTAAATCGCTATTTATTTAATGGTTTTGGGATTTTTAACGCAAATTATCGACTAAGACCATTTTCTTTTCAAATGAAATTTATTGAAGAAACTGAGAAGCATATTATAGATCAAACAGAAAACAAAACAGACTTAGCTTTGTGGAAAATATTTTCAAAAAGCATGAAAAAAAATAATAATAACATTTTTCATAAGCACCACAAAAATTTTATAAATCAATTTTTTTGAAAAATTTTGATTGTTGCGCAGGTCTCTAGCAATAATTTGGCTTATACAGATTGAAAAAGTATCAATTAGTCGACGAGTTATAGCCAAAAAACCATATAAACAATATGTTTAAAATCGGCATTTGACTGCAAAGTTCGAAGGTCGATTAAAAAAAAAAATTCAAACTAACATAAACAAACGCCGCGATACGGGTCTTCTAATTTAGCCTCTATTTTCACCCCTCACTCTCAGAATCGACCTAACTTTTGCTAACCTGAATTTGTTCCATAGTGTTCTTCTCAAATTTTGTTTGTATATATTTTTGCAAAATACAAGAGACTTTACCAAACATGGTCAGGATCGGTCCATTTTGGGGCCTAGTCCCCATATAGATATGGCTTCCGATATGAACTTTTTTCATATCTGCAGCCAAAAAAATTAATAAAAATCCCACTCAAATTTGGTTTATGCTTATTTTCTATATCCAGTTAGTTGGGCCTGAGAGATAGGGCCTCTAAACGCATGGTATAGGGTATCGTATAGTCGGTCTAGACCGACTATAATTTTCTTACTTGTTTATATTTTAACTTATGTTGAATATATTTTTAAAATGTGCAAAAGAAATCTTTTTACATTTTAGGACAAAACAAATACTACAGTTATATACGAGCGCCACTATATTACATTTTAAAGTTATAGACACAAAAATTAATACTTAAATTTCGCTTCTCTATAACAACTATAAATGGATCAATATTCACTAGGGCCCATTAATTGTTAGTTTGAAAAAAGTTCAATATCATAAAAAAAAAAACACTTTTATTTAATAGTATTATTTTCATTTAACTTTTAGTAATATAAATTCAATAATTTTAAATATTCTTATAAGCGATATTGTCTCTTTTCATTTATTTATAAAACTACTTATCTCTAGACTATAAAATAATATTCTTATTTCTTCAAATACCATAAATTTTCTCAACCATTAAACTCTAACTGAAATATTTATCATAACATTATGGTTCCTTTCGTTTTTGTTGTAGTGCTAACAGTATTAACATCAACTATCAAATACAACGAATACGTGACAGATAAAGGAGGAAATATTTCAATACCATGTATTGCTGATGGTAGCATAATGTGGATCAAAGAAAATGGCAGTAATAATAGTACAATAATACAGGTGAGTTAAAACGTATGCTTGCGATAAATGAGTATGAGTTTATATCAATGCTACGGTAAGATAATTATAGAAGTTTTAATGAAGTTAGCATATTTAATTTTTATCAAAACCTCAATACAATCTCATACATATTTTGAGTTGAAGTTAATGAAGTGAAAGCAGTAAGAAATGTACACAATGATTTTAGGGAAATAATAATATAGGTTAGGTTAGGTTAGGTTGGAAGTGGCTGCTGATCCAAGGACCAGCACACTTAGACTCTGGGGTCCGTTGTGATACCACGGGACGAATGGGTGTTCCCCTCAGTCCCCACCGGAGAACCAGTTCGAGCTTCTAATGAAGCCCCTAAGATGTGAAATTTCCACGTTTGAGAGGTCAGAGAGATCGTGAAGAAACGGCGATCCCAATGTCCGTAATCTTGTTCTGGATAGCGCCGGGCAGTGGCAGAGGAAGTGTTCTACGCTCTCTAACTCCTCCACATCCAAGCAGCTACGACAGAAATCATTTGACGAGACCTTAAGGCGCTCAGCGTGTCTCCCTATAAGGCAGTGCCCAGTAACAACAGCAACTACCGTTGAGATCTCCCCACGGGAGAGTGATAATAGCGCATTTGTACGCTTTCGATTCAGAGCAGGCCAGATTTGTCTTGTGATCCTACACGTTAATCCATTAGCCCATCTGTTATTCGTTATGCCAGCGGTGCGAAGCCGAAGTTCAAGCTTGCACGATTCCAGGGGTGTACCAACACATTCCAAATCCGCTGGAACCTGTAAGGTAGTACCCTGTCTTGCCAGCTCATCCGCTTTGCAGTTTCCCGGTATGTTCCTGTGCCCTGGGACCCATATGAGCCTGATGTCGAACTGCTTGGCCATCTCATTTAAGGACGTGCGGCAGCTAAGGGCGGTTCTCGTTTTCAGGAACATTGATCGCATGGATTTTACTGCGGCTTGACTATCAGAATAGATGTTGACTGCGGTCGTAGACAGAATATTCCGACCCAACCAGTCAGCAACCTCCTTTATTGCCAGTACCTCTGCCTGATATACACTGCGGTGGTCTGGTAACCTTCGAGCCAGATTTAGTCCAAGCTCCCCTGAATGGACTCCAAAACCAACCTGACCGCACAATTTCGATCCGTCAGTATAGAAATTTACGGAACGCCTACTGCCTGGTGTCCTCCCAGACCAAGATTCCCTGGTCGGTATTAGTGTACAGTAGTGACGTTCAAATACGCTCCTTGGAGTAGTGTAATCCACGTTCAATGGCAAGTTCTTGTCATTCAGGATCACCCCGTGGCCACAATTGTAGCCCCGCCATTGTAGTGTGCTTCTTAATCGAATGGCCGATGAGGCCGCCGACTGCTTCCCTAATATGTCCAGTGGTATTAGGTGTAATAGGATGTTCAAGGCATCCGAAGGTGTAGTACGAAGGGCTCCAGTGATGCACATGGAAGCCATTCTCTGTACCCTTGCGAGAAGGTTGTTATTGGTGGCCTTCTCCAAAGCAGGCCACCAGACGATGACTCCGTACAGGAGTATTGGACGGACCACCGCTGTATAGATCCAGTGAGCAATTTTCGGACTAAAGCCCCATCGCTTACCAATGGCCTTCTTACAGGAGTATAAAGCTATAGTCGCCTTCTTCACCCGCTCCTCCAAATTCCGTCTGAAGCTCAGCTTCCTGTCCAGGAATACGCCAAGATACTTGGCTCCATCAGAGAAGACGACTTCAGTGCCGTTGAGAGAAATGGGATCGAAGGTAGGGATCTTATACTTCCTAGTGAAAAGCACAAGTTCCGTTTTGGTCGGATTAACCCCCAGACCGCAACCCCTTGCCCAGATAGATAGCTCTGTGAGAGCCCGTTGCAGGATATCTCTAGTTGTAGATAGAAACTTCCCATTTACGGCCATGGCCACGTCGTCAGCATATGCGACTACGCTGCAGCCTTGCCCCTCCAACGATACGAGCACTGAGTTTAGCGCCAAGTTCCAGAGAAGTGGTGATAGAACGCCACCTTGTGGCGTTCCCCTGTTCACAAATCGGGATATTTCCGACGTTCCCAGTTTAGACGTTATCCCCCTGTTGACAAGCAGATTTCCAATCAATGAGATGATCACAGAATTCACTCCTAGACTAGATAGTGCCGCTATTATCGAGTCCGGTGTGATGTTGTTAAAAGCCCCTTCTATATCCAAAAAGGCTGTCATAGTGTATTCTCCTGCCGAGAGCGATTTCTCGATGGTACCTATAAGCTCGTGTAGAGCTGTTTCAGTTGACCTTCCCTTGCTGTAGGCATGTTGCCTCGTTGATAGCAGTTTAGGGTCAATAATTCTACGTAAATAAGAGTCTATCATACGCTCCATTGTCTTCAATAGGAACGATGATAGGCTTATTGGTCTGAAATCCTTTGGGACAGTGTGTGAGCTCTTTCCAGCTTTTGGAATGAACACCACTCTTGTCTCCCTCCATTTCAAAGGAATATACGCTGTGTTTATGCAGCAAGTGAAAAGACTGCATAGCCAAGGGGAAATGTAGTCCGACACATGCTGCAATTCAGCTGGAATGATACCGTCAGGTCCCGGAGATTTCTAAGGTTTGAAGCTTTTAATCGCCCAGGTCAATGTTGGTACATTAACTATCTCCGAAGCAATGTCCGCCGTGCTAGCGTCAGAGTATTCCAACGCCTGTAGTGACGTATGAGAATTGCCCGAAAAATGGGTGTCCAGTAGCAAGCTAAGTGATTCTCCACTGGAGGCGGTCCACACCCCCACTGGATCCTTCAAATAGCCTAATGTGTGAGGGGTAGAAGCCAGAACCTTTCGCAGCCTGGATGCCTCGGAAACGTCCTCTATGTTATCACAGAATTTTTTCCAAGAATCGCATTTTGCCGTTCTAATCTTCTTCTTATAGGTCCTAAGCTGCAGCTTGTACGCCGACCAATCCTCGTCCGCTCTTGAAGACTTTGCCTTGTTAAAGAGTTTTCTGCAGGAGTCGTTTCTTCTTGCCCTTAGGCCTTGCCACTGGGCAAGAAGAATCTAAAGACTTGTTAAAAACCGTCGTAATATGATCTACAAGACAATCAATGTCCGCAGAATTTCGCGGTTCGGTTAAGGGTGTTGTTTCCAATAACCCAGCAAAGGTTTTCCTATACTTAACCCAATCTGTCCTCTTCAGATTCCTGGGGACACTCTCCGTTGGGTCCTTTTCTCTAAGTAAGAATTCGATATAGCGATGGTCAGAAAAGGAGTGGTCATCCAACACCCTCCAACCATCAATTTTATCAAATAGTGTATCTGATACAAAGGTAGCGTCAAGAACCTCCCTTCTAATACTAGTCACAAAGGTCGGTTCATTTCCCTTGTTACATATATACAGGTTAGTACTAAGTAAAAACTCAAAAAGCAACTCACCTCTTTCGTTTATGTCCGTACTTCCCCAGATCGGATGATGCGCATTGACGTCACAGCACAGCACCAGTTGGTGTGCAGTCCCTTCGGCCTTCCGGATCAGATTTGCCACGCTGTCCGGGGGAATAGGCCCAGGATCGCAAAAATAGGCGGAGGCGAGCCAGATTGTTTTACCATCTAACTCCAGGCTAGCCGCTGTTACATCTCTGTCACTGAAATTAGATAACAAGAAAATATTTAAACTGTTCCTCGCCAAAATGCAGGTCCTTGGTGTACCTTCATCCTTAGCGACGAGCAGCTTATAATTAGGAGTCTTCAATCCGCAAACCCTGCCACCACAAACCCAGGGCTCTTGGATGAAGACTATGTCTACTCCGCCTGTCGTCAGGCGAACCAGCAATGCAGCCGTTGCTGCTTTACAGTGGTGAAGATTTATCTGTAGGAGCCGCATCAATTGCAACTGCCTGCACATCCATCTTCACCACCGTGATTTCGGCTTCGTCCTCCGTGCTTTCAAAGAGGTCTTCGTAGAATAAGCCAGTAGCATCCCCTAACAGCTCAGAATCAGATGTTAAGTACCCATCTTCCTCCATAGCTGTGTGGGAACCCACCTCAGCTTGAGCTTCACCAGAGGTCCCCTCCCCAGTAGACTTCTCTACTGGTTTGACGATCTCTGGGATTGGTCCCTGATCGCTTTTATAGACCTTGATCATAATCTGCTCAAATCCGTAGGAAATGATGCTGTTTGTCTCGGTTAAACGCGGGAGGGATTCGGCATTAAGTAACAGTGTTACCTGCCGACGTGCCCCCTCTGTATCACCAAATCTACCAATCTTCCAATTGTGCGTTGGAAGATCAGGATTGCAGACCTTCAGCATCTTTAGCACGGATTCCGCATCCCCAGGAGTTGCCGGAAGCCAAGCATGCGCTCTGGGTCGGGACGGGATGTCATGCTTGTGCACAACATCCAGTTTTGCTCCCGGCCAGAGCTCTCCTAGTTTGCTGACGGCAGCCCTGTAAAGGGATAATGAGCGTTGGTCAGCAAAAGCCACCAGCTTAGCACGACCTTGGTGCCAGCCTGCGTCGCGGCAGGTTGGAGGTGGACCTGGCATATCCTCAAGGACAGTGAAGAATACTTCGGCTAATTTAGCCTCCACATAACTCCACTTGTCCTTGGGGATAGTGCCATCTTCATCTCCCCTGTTAATGATAGCCATTACAAGGTTGTCTTTGACAACCTGACTAAACGACTTCGGCACAGCGTTGCCGGCCACTTTAGTACGTTTAGGTGATGGTTTCTCATCTGGCGAGCGCAGCCTTTTACCCGCCTTCGAGGTACTAGCAACCTGTTTATCAGGTAAACTAGTCTTAGCTGAGAGGTCCTGCTCTTCAGTGACCTTCTTAGCCCATGTGAGCGACTCTCTGTCTATCAGACAGCTTCGCGTGGTCGAGTTTGCCTAGCCTATCGATAATCTTAAGGCATAGTCTCCTCTGATTATATTTCGCCTTTGACGGACGGACGTGATTGACCCCAGTCATACCAGACTTGGACCCCTCCTTAGCTGCATTTCCAAGATGACCAGATTTGTCCATAGCCTTCATGGGTTTGCTGCTAATAATATACATAAACTAAATTTAAAAAATAACATTGTCATATATTTGTTGTCTAAAAATATGTAAAAGTTTATATCGGATGTGATTATTAGGACTACGAAGGTCCTAACAAAGATCACACAACAAATTTGGGGAAAAATATTGTTATTTCTCCACATAATCTTCTCTTAGCTCGGTACATTTTCCCCAACAATATTAAAAAGCTTCAAAACCCTGCTTACAATGAGAACCGGCGAGTTGAACAAAGTAGTTACCTCTTCATTGTTGACAAATCTTTTACCACAGAGACATTTTTTTAACTCGGGAAATAAAATAAAATTTTTGAAAACCTTTTTGGGGACTTTCACGGAAAATGGTTAATGGTCGTTATATTTAGACCCCCAAACTAGCAACACTGGGAAAATTCCCCTCTTCAAACATAAATGACTGCCTAAATATTGTATGGTAGAAACGAAGAAATCATAACTACACTGTGAATGTTTTTCTCAAACTGGTTTCTGGGAGTTAACATTGAAATAATTTTTATATTACAGTTCTATATAAAATTTTGTATAAAAGGCGACCGTTAAGTTTAATCTGTGTCTATCTTACATACACTCGTCCTTACATTATTTTAGTTCATTGCATTCACGCTTTCACCTAAGGCCTATGATCAGTGTCGTTAAAACGTTAACTTCTGAAACAACCATGAAAGGTAATATTGAGGTCAAACGTTTGAATTATCTTTTTTTTTAGGCACCCCTAAAAAATATATATTCTGCTGTACGCTTTAGTTAAAATTTGAAACAGTGTGTGATTTTACATTTTAATAAAAAGTACATTCTTAATAAAAGAAACTTTTTTTAAAAAAAGGTACTTTTTGAATAAAGCTGCTTTTAATTTACTTTTATAAGTATAAGTATTTTTTTAATAAAAGGTAATTTTTTAATAAAAACCACTTTTTTAACATAAGGTACTTTTTTAATAAGAAAATTTTTTTTCTTTTTGAATAGAAAATAATTTTTTACTTTAATTTAGTTTTTTAATAAAAGGTATTTTATAAGAAAAGGTATTTTGTTAATAAGAGGATTTTTTTTATTAAAAATAATTTTTTTAAGAAAAGGCATTTTTTTAATAAAAGTTAATTATTTAATAATAGAGTACTTTTTTTTTATCTGAGGTACTTTTTTTTAGTAAATGTTTTTTTTTAATAAAAGGTACTTTTTTAAAGAAAGATACTCTTTTAAAATAGGTATTTTAAAAAAAGTGCTTTAAAAAAAAGGTACTTTTTATTAAAAAGTACGTTTTATATAATAATTTTTTTTTATTAAAAGGTACCTTTTAAAAAAAAACTCACTTTTCGATAAAAGGTATTTTTTTAATAATAAGATACTTTTTTAATAAAAAGCTTCTTTTTTTAATAAGAGGTACTTTTTTAATAAAAGCTACTTATTAAAAAAATTTATTTCTTAATAAAAGGTAGCTTTTTAATAAAGGGCACTATTTTAAGAAAAAACTTTTTTTTATTAAAAAGTACTTTTTTATTAAAAAGTTTTTTTTTTATAAAAGGTACTTTTTTAATAAAAGGTTCTTATTAAAGCAATGTATTTCTTAATAAAAGGTAGCTTTTTTATATTGGGCCCTTTTTAATAAAAAAAAACTTTTTTAATAAAAGGAACTTCTTTAATAAACAGTTTCTTTTTTAATAAAAAGTACTTTTTTAATAAAAGGTACTTACTAAAAAATTTATTTCTTAAGGTACTTTTTTAATAAAAGCTACTTATTAAAAAAATTTATTTCTTAATAAAAGGTAGCTTTTTAATAAAGGGTACTTTTTTTTATAAAAAAAAAACTTTTTTAATAAAAAGTTATTTTTAATAAAAAGTTATTTTTTAATAAAAGGTACTTTTTAATAAAAAGGTACTTAATGAAAGCTACTTATTAAAAAAATGTAATCATAATAAAAAGTAGCCTTTTAATAAAGGTTACTTTTTAGTAAAATAAAAACTTTTTTTAATAAAAATCACTTTTTTAATAAAAGGTTCTTTTTTAATAAAAACTACTTATTTAATAAAAGATACTTTTTAAGAAAAGGTTCCTTTTAATAAAACGTAAGTATTAAACAAAAAGTACTTTTTAAAAAAGGTAAAAGGTATTTTTGTACTTGTACTTTTTTAATAAAAAGATTCCTTTTTAATAGAAGATACTTTTCTACTTTAATTTAGTTTTTTAATAAAAGGTATTTTATAAGAAAGGGTATTATTTAATAAGAGGGTTGTTTTACTTTTTAAATGTAAATGTACTTTTTTTAATTTACTTTTTTAAGTATAAGTGTTTTTTAAATAAAAGGTACTTTTGATAAAGGCTATTTTTTTAATAAAAGATACTTTTATAATAAAATGAACTTTTTTAATAAAATGTAGTTTTTAAAAAATGGTATTTTTTTAATAAAAGGTACTTTTTTAATAAAACATTCATTTTAATAAAATTTTCTTTTTTAATAAAAGGTAATTTTTAACAAAAAAACACTTTTTAATACAAGGTGCTTTTTTTAATAAAATTGAGTTTTTAGCTAAAGGTGTGTTATAAGAAAAGGTACTTTTATAAGAAAAGATAATTTTTTAATAAAAGTTACTTATTAAATTAGAAAATATTTTTTTATAAAAGGCAATTTTAAAAAAAAGATACTGTACAAAAATATACTTTTTTGATAAAAGTTACTTTTTTAAAAATGTACGTTTTGAATAATAACTAAATTTTAATTTAAAAGGTACTTATTAAAAATATTTACTTCTTGATAAAAACGTATTTTTTTTATCAAAATGGTTCTTTTTTAATAAGAGGTTGTTTTTTAATAAAAGGTACTTTTATAATAAAAAAAAAACTTTTTTAATAAGTAGTTTTTTAATAAAAGCTACCTTTTTAATAAAAACTTATTTAATAAAAGCTACTTTTCAAGAAAACGTTCCTTTTAATATAAAGTGCTCATGTTTTAAGTAAAACGTTCTTTTTTGACAAAAGGTACTTATTAAAAAAATGTAATAAGGGTAGTTTTTAAGTAAATGTATTTTTATACCCTATACCACTATGTGGTTTGGGTATAATGACTTTGTGCTGCTGTTTGTAACTACCAAAAATATTTGACCTAGACCCATCTTTTATTATACCGATCGACTAAGAATCACTTACTGAGTCGCTTAGCGATGTCCGTCCGTCTGTCTGTTCATGTAAAGCTTGTAATCAAACTGCAGGTCGCAAATATGAATATATTTTAATGAAATTTGGTATATAAGCTTTTATCGGCCATAGGATGAACGCTATTGAAATTGGTGAGAATCGGTTCATGTTGTGACCAAGCCGCCATACAAATGACCCCTATGAAATCAACATAAATTGCCATAAGATCCAAATTATCACATAAATCTTAGCCAAATTGGGTTTGAATCAGTAGTCCAAAAATGATCCCTATGGGACAACTCTTAGTCATAGGACCCATATAGAGCTGCTTCCCGATCTTCACTTAAATCTTTCAAAAAACAAAAATATTGCACTGATTCTTCTCAAATTTTGTTTGTATATATTTTTGCAAAATACATGAGACTTTACCAAACATGGTGAGGATCGGTCCATTTTTGGGCCTAGTCCCCATATAGATAAATCCCACTCAAATTTGGTTTATGCTTATTTTCTATATCCAGTTAGTTTGGCCTGAGAGATAGGATCTCTAAACGCATGGTATAGGGTATCGTATAGTCGGTCTAGACCGACTATAATTTTCTTACTTGTTTTAATTTAATTTTTTTAAGTATAAGTACTTTTTTAATAAGAGGTACTTTTTAATAAAAGCTACTTTTTTAACAAATATAACAGAAACTTTTAATAGAAGGTATTTTTTTAATAAAAGGTATTTTTTTAATAAAAGGTACTTTTTTAATAAAAGGTACTTTTTTTAAGAAAGCTACTTTTTTTAAAAAGGATACTTTTTAAAATAAGATACATTTTTAATAAAAAAAAGTACGTTTGAAATGTACTTTTTTAGTAAACATACTTTTTTAATAAAAAGCTTTTTTAATAAAAAGTTATACTGCGCTCAGATTTTGACATTTATGATCAGTATACTCTGGCAAATCATCATGAATAGATTCACGTTTGAACAACGCTACCAAATTATCCAATTTTACTTTCAAAATAATTTATCGATTCGCGCAACTTATAGACAACTTCCTGATTTTTATGCTGCACATAATCGTCCATCCATTTGTCGTACTGTAGATTGAATTCATACCACATACTCTGTAAATGATGCAATAACACTAACACGTCGAACGAATGTGCATACGGAAAAGAAAATCGCCACGATAAGCGAAAGTGTGGAAGAAGATGCACATTTATCGATTCGTCGTCGGTCGCAGAAATTATGTTAATGCCATATATTGGTCATCGAATAAAGAAAATTTTTTAATTAAAATTTAATTTTTTGTGTTACAATTTCAAGTTCTACCTTAAAAAAATACGGTAGTATATATAACCTTAAACCTGAAATATATTTCAGAATCTGAAGGATTTTTAAATACGAAAAATGTTGAATCCAATAATTTTTTTCCCCTAAAATCTGAGGATATTATAAAACAATATACGAGTAAACTGATTGTAAAAAGTTTTAATCTGAAAATTATTTATGACCTTTCTCAATATGATAGACATTTTATTTTTTCTAATTTGGGATACAGTTGATGTTGATTGTTCCATACATATATAAGTAAATCCATTTGTATAATTTACATTTTAAAAAGACATTTTCTTTAAATGAATTTCAAATCAGTAAGATATTCTATTTCTATTTGTTTTCGCCACCCAGACAGGTAAATATTTAGTACTTACGAATGTGTCAGCCTCCGATAGAGGTTTGTATGTGTGTTTTGCTGCTGTGACATCCAGTAGAAGTGTCAATAACAATACAAGTGTTAACAATAGTACTTCATTAAATGAAAGTGACATACAAAGGCAAGATGAAGAAGAATATAAACAACAGAATAATACTAATAAACAACAAGAAAATGCTACTAGAATTGTTAAGCAGCCTTCCGAGGAGGAAAATTTTAAATCAATTACAAAAACAACACAAAAAGCTTCAACTACCTCAATGCTTCCAATGCCTAATGTTACAGCAACAGCAACAACCACAACAATGACATCTACACCGAATTCCACGTTGGTTGCTTTAGCTTCTGCCTCCGCAACAGCAACAACAATAACAACAACAATTGTTATAAAAACCTTATCGGATTCGAATTTCTCAATACTTTCAAATGACACCGCCAACAGCTATCATAGTAGCAATAACAATAGTAGTAGCAACAGTAGTAGCAGCAGCAGCAGTAGCGATGCCAGTTTGACCACGTTCACGCCAATCTCAACAACCACAATTGATGATATTGAAGAGCAAGAATTTCAAGCATTCCATAAAATCAATCTTACTGTTCGAACGCCACCCGGTCCAGTTACTAAACTCTATTTTCAAGCTTCAACTATTTTGGGTTTCCTTGTCTGGCGTTTCAATAAAACCAATTCGGGTGGTTATCCAGTTCGTAGTTTTACAGCGGAATTTCGTAATATATCATATAAGACGCCACCGTTTAATAGTAGCGATGAACATGAATGGAGTCGCATGGATCCCATAAATATTGCACCAAATGTGGTAAGTTGATTTAATCTTATTATTATTTAGAACAATTTAGAAATGTTAATGAAGCTAAGGAAACCTTATTTAACATAGATACGTATGAGTGATTGTTTGTTTAAAAGGATGGAATACTCATACGTATGTACGTACCAACAAATAAATGTTGCAGTTTTTCTAAACTTTTTAGATCCATATAAAGAGAGTTAAAAATTAGGCATTTGGCATCAATAACTCAAAATCAAGAATAATGGAAACATGCGGTTAAATCGATTATTTTTAAAAAATTCAACTTACAATCAATGCCACAATGCCGAATCTCAAACTCAATATAACAATATATACGGCTTCCACTTTAAAAGTGTTGCCGATACATTTTTTTAAAAATGTTTTTTTTTAAGTTGCGTTTTCAAAAAGGGTTCTTATAATTAAAAATAAGGAACATACGTCTAAGATAGAGAGTTACTTTACTACGTTATAATTATGTTTTATTTTACAAAGTGAATTAGTAATTAAATTCAGAGATAACCCATCCCATCTTTAACAAATTAATATATATTTGTTAAAAATATGTTTTTGCATTATTCATTTCCCGTTAAGAAAGCCTTTTTAAAATATCTTAAATAATTAGTCATTTATTGTTCGGTTTAAGATCATGTATATATTTTTCTAAAGAAGAAAGATAATAATTTTTGTAATGTAAGAGAAATATTAGAAAAAAATTGAAGACAGCGCTAGATGGAGTAGCTACTTTCGAACAAAGCGACTTGTTCATCGTCAGCATCCTTCTGCCTATTACTTCAACTCATGCTTAATCAACTATTTAACTCAACATTTGAAAGAAAAGAACATGAGAAATGTTTTTCTTTTTATATACGAGAGTGTGTATGAACAAGCTGAGCTTTTCTAATTTTTAGCTTTCTCTACATTAACATAGCCAGATCAATTACAAGTCTTGTAATATGAAAATTTTCTGGTGTTCCACAAGGAAGTCATCTTGGTCCAGTACTTTTTACTTTATTTATCAACGGTCTTCCACCTGTTATTCAACATTCTGAAATTCTCTTACATGCTGATAATGTCAAACTAGTTTCAATTCAATTCAATTCAGTGCAATTTCTTATAATATTTATAAGAATTTTAGAATTTAGCTTAAGTATTTAAGAGTTCAGGAACTATGTTTCTTGTCTACTTTATAATGAATTGTTAATAATAATATTTACAATTTGATTTTTTAATATAGGGATGAGAGGGAAAATTTGTACAAAAATCTTTTTGAAAATTGGCTTTGAGATAAAAAGACAAGCAAGTCAAATGTGTTTTGTGTAAGTCTGTCGATTTTTACATGAACTGGTTCGAAACTAGAAATTATGTGGAGGCGTTGTGTAGAATAATGCCATGGCAATATATATATATCATTTTGAAGAGCTTATTTTGGGCCACTTGGAGTTTTTTTGTTATGATATCTAGCGGATGTGGACCATGCTGTCGCACAGTAGAACATTGGTGTATGAAATACAGCTTTAATGATGAGTTTCGTGTTTTTAATATTTAGTTCTGACCTTCTATTTATTAGCATATATATTACTCTGGTTATTTTATTTATTTTGTGTACCAAAAATGAATATGATATTTGAAGTTGATTTTAGAATCTAGTAGGAGTCCCATATTTTTTACATTTCTCTCCCAGATAGTATTGTAAGCGGGCTTTAAGTAGAAAAACATGGTTTTCGTTTCCTGGTAAAATAGATATCCAGTGTTTTCTCTGGATTTTGAGGTGGGGGCAATGCTACCTTTGGATACACTTTCCATAGCCATTTCTAAGTAGCTGTTGAACTCTGTAAACATATTGTCGATTTGGGTACAGTTGCTTTTTACGCTAAGATCATCCACATTTGTAGATTTTCTGTTAATAACTCTGGCAAAACGTCCCCAATTTGCCTTACTGTAAATATAACAGAAGTTTTCCACCGTAACACGACCGATATTTTTTACGCTTTTAATTGGTAGATTGTCCTAGCTAAGATCATTTATTACTGTAACAGCAGACATATAATGCGACACATTTGTAAGGAATATATCTATTGTTGATGACTGTTTATTTTAGTTAGCTGGTTAAGTTTTATCAAACTATTTTCCTCTCTTCAAAATTACTTTGAATATTTTTTGCTGCAACCCGATTTAAATAATTTTTGTAATATATCAAATGTCAATGAAAATTATGCAAAATTAAATATTTATTTATATAGAAGTTAAAAGGCCAATATTATTATATAATGAATTGGTTTTGCTTATGTAATGTATTCATA
This sequence comes from Cordilura impudica, assembly GCA_963682025.1. Lineage (NCBI taxonomy): Eukaryota > Metazoa > Arthropoda > Insecta > Diptera > Scathophagidae > Cordilura > Cordilura impudica. Next base: position 118,803,585 of record OY821520.1, read on the forward strand.
TAAATACCGTTAAAAATAATAATTGAAGAGCGTCTTGTACAACTACATGACGATATAGGCTCACTGCCCAGAATTCAATCCTTTCGCCAAACTTGCGTTGCTTGCATTTTTAAACTTTTAAATAAAGAAAAAGAATTATTCTGTTTTCAACCTTCAAAAAATCATGTATTACTAACTTATATAAATATACTAGCTGACCCGGCAAACTCTGTTCCGCCTTAGAGGCAATAAGTAAGCAGATTTTGGATTTGATTAAGTTCAATTTTTTATTAGGAAATACAAGTAAAAAAAATTAATGATTCTGTATTGTTCATATATTTTGGTGCATAGGTTGCACTCTTCAGTTAAGTATTACTAATTTGTTTTATTATCAGGCGCAAGAACAAACAACGCAAGCGGTAATCAGTGCTGCAATCGTATCGAAACGCTGCTCGATTCAAGTCAGCACATGATAAATCTCTTCTTGTGCGTCGAAAATTATCTACTTGTTGATCTCTGTTGTTTCGCATTGCCAACCGAGCCGTTTCACGGGCTGCCTCACTTTGCTCTTGCGATTGATAAGCACGAAGTGCAGCCATAATATAACGCGGCGCTCTTCACGGCAATTTCTTGTTCTTCTTCAGTCCTTTCATTCGCAATATTTCGTATCCTTCTTGCATTACGGCTTTGTCGGAAAAGATTCAATCGTCTTGGTCACGGCATTGTTAAATCATTGCGTTTTGTTATTCCACGTCAGATGCGAAAATCTTAAAAAGTAAAAATAAACTTTGTTGCTACATAAACTAAACTAAACTTAAAACTGAAATTATTTAAAATGATTAATTTTTACACGTTCACTATTTCCGACATTACGTTCACTTATTTCCAACGGCTTAATTTTAAAAGGAAAATCTAAAAAAGTAAAAATAAATATTATTGCCACATAAACTAAAGACGTTTTATATCACGTCACACGAGAACGCGGACGAACGGGATAAAAAGTATCCTATGTCCGCCTGGACAGAAAAAAACCAAGTGCAGATTTGGATTAAGCGTCCCAAATAACCTTAAAAACAACTTTCAGTTCTTAATCAACAAAACTTATTACATAAATAGAACAGCAACAACCACACACATATTAAATAAATCTTATTTTTGTATGGAAATCGCGATTTTTATCAATTCAGTTTTCTCAGTAAATTGTGAACAAATCAAAAGTTGTCCACCGATTACAATTAAATAAAGCTCATTTCATTCGAAATATGTCTATCTAAATGTTTTTAGACCAACACTGTGATTTTTGTCGGAATTTTATTTTTGATGAATTTTTAAAAAACAAAAAAAAAATTTTTTTTATTTTTTAAATCGTTATTTTTTTCAAAACTTCAACGATATCTCTGAAACTACCGGGAAATTTTAAAACCAATGTAAGGGCGCCTTAAAGATAATATTGTTGGCGAATTTTGGATTTTTTTTAACTGAGTATGGTGAACCGTTTTCAAGTTATTCCAATATATGTAGTGGAAGTGCCCTAATTTTGGACATAACGGTATATCACGAAAAGTCGTGCTGATGGAAAAAAAACCAAGTGCAGATTTGGATTCAGCATCCCAAACAACCTTAAAAACAATAGTCAGTTCTTAATCAGCTAAAACCTTGTTCCCTTCTGTTATTTTTACTCCATGGGCTCATCGCTATTCTGGTACTACCTCTAAATCATTTTCGAGCCTGCCAATATTTTGATGAAGATATTTTCGTGATATTTTCCAAAAATCAGCCTATTTAGTCCATTTCAAATGTAAAAAATTATTGAAAATGTGTTTATCAGGGGTTTTTTTTGGGTCAGGATATCCATTTTTCATATTTATTTTTATTTTTAACAGCCGCCAGGAGGCGTTTTCATGCAATTTTGTGGATTTTTTCACTTTTTTGAAGAAAATTGACGAAATTATTGCACAAATCGACGAATCTTTGACTTTCCCATATTTAAAATAGCCCAAAATATTCAGAGCTGAAAATTATGTGGGGTACCCATATATATGTAGGTCGTATATGGATATCTATTTCATTCAATTTAAGTCAAAAAATTTATTTATTTTAATTTACTCTGCGAATGAACATATATATTTTTTCTTAATTTTCTTTCTTATATTAACCAAAATACAACTTAAGGAATATAAACATATGAAATGTAAATGAAAAAAATTCAATTGAATTCAGTAAAACAAGGAATGGAAAGACGAGTTATTTTAGAAAAGAATTTAAATGAATTATTTTTGAAAGTTTTTCTTACTGTCCAGTCTATGGTATTTTTGACGGCTTTCTAATGTCACCGACATACCTCCTCATCGATTCTGTGTTAAAACTCGTTTGGACACGCTAGCCATCAATTGAACGTGTCTTTCCGTTCCTTGTAAGTGTAACGGAATTTTCATTTCAATAATTTTTTTACATTTGAATGAGTATTATGGAAAATATCATGAAAAAAGCTTCATCGAAATTTTGGCAGGCTCGAAAATGATTTTAGAGGTATGGTTCCTTGGGCAAATATACATGTTATGGCCCATAATACCAGAATCGCGATGTACCCATGGAGATTTTTTCGGCCACCTACAATTAGACCCGCCCTAATATTTATATATATATCTATAATATTAATAGGCTAGGCGATTTCTTGTGATCGATGTTTTGTTCTACCGTTTTATCCCGATTTTGACCAAACGTATACTATTTGAAAGGTATTTCTTTTTGGCCGTTTTGTAGATTTACGGATTTTTTAATTTTTTCCTTTATTTTGAGTAAATTGCATTTAAAGTTGCTACTAACACATACATAAAAAAATTATACATATGCTATGTGTGTTTTATTAAATTTGTTAATGTGTTCGTAATAGAAATGAGTTTGTTTTTTGTTGTGATTTGTGAATTGGCTATAATTGATTAGCATAACTTTAGGGTCTTCATTTAATGAAAAAATAAAATTTCCTAGAATTTGCACTCGAATTTCGAGGGCTGGAATCTGCTAGTATATATATATATATTTCTCATTTTTGCATTTGAGGGAATTTTGTCTGAAAGAACTTTTTTTGTCGTTTTTATACCCTATACCACTATGTGGTATGGGTATAATGACTTTGTGCTGCTGTTTGTAACAACCAAAAATATTTGACCTACACCCATCTTTAATTGTACCGATCGAATCAGAATCACTATCTGATTCGATTTAACGATGTCCGTCCGTCCGTCCGTCTGTGTGTCCATGTAAAGCTTGTAATCAAACTGCAGGTCGCAAATATGAATATATTTTGATGAAATTTGGTATTTGATCTTCTATCGGCCATGGGATGAACGCTATTGAAATTGGTGAGATTCGGTCCATGTTCAGACCTAGCCCCCATACAAATGACCCCTATGAAATCAACATATATTGCCATAAGATCCAAATTATCTTAGTCAAATTGGGTTTGTATGTATATATTACATCCATTAATCAGTAGTCCAAAAATAATCCCTATTGGACAACTCTTAGTCATAGTCCCCATATAGGGCTGCTTCCCGATCTTCACTTAAATCTATCTAAAAAGAAAAATATTGCACTGATTCTTCTCAAATTTTGTTTGTATATATTTTTGCAAAATACAAGAGACCTTACCAAACATGGTCAGGATCGGTCCATTTTTGGGCCTAGTCCCCATATATATATAGCATCCGATATGAAATTTTTCATATCTGCAGCCAAAAAAATTAAGAAAAATCCCACTCAAATTTGGTTTGTGCTTATTTTCTATATCCAGTTAGTTGGGTCTGAGAGATAGGGTCTCTAAACGCATGGTATAGGATATCATATAGTCGGTCTACACCGACTATAATTTTCTTACTTGTTATTTTTGCAATATTCAAATCATTATGTAAAGTTTCGTTTCTAACAAACCATGGCGCGTTGGCAATCATTCTTAGTGTTTTTGATTGAAATCGTTGAAGAATTTCCACATTAGAGTCACTTGTTGTACCCCAAAGTTGAATCCCGTAAGTCCATACAGGTTTTAATATTGTTTTATATAGCATGACTTTATTTTCAAAATTTAATTGTGATTTCGGACCAAGCAACCAATGCATTCGTTTTAACTTGTTGTCAACTTGAGATCTTTTATTTTTCAAATGATCTTTCCATGTAAGTCTCCTATCTATACAAAGTAATTGGCGGACAATCACCACGTTTTAGAGTGCATGTAACGTGTGTGGATTTTTGTTCATTCACTTTTATATTCCAAGTGTTTAACCATGACTGTAAAGCATGTAATTCTTGTTGAACAAGGTTCGAGGCCTCAGATGCTGATGTATTGGATGATATAAATGCAGTATCATCTGCATAAGTTCCAACAGTTACTCCATCAATACACGGCAAGTCTGAAGTGTAAATAGTGTACATGACGGACCCCAACACACTCCTCTGAGGTATGCCTGCTCTAATTTTGTGTACTGCAGACATGTCATTGTTTACTTTTACATAAAACCACCGCTCATGTATATAAGACATTAGTACGAGATAGAAAGGAGCTGGAAGAATATTTTTAAGCTTAAACAATAATCCATCATGCCATACTCTGCCAAACGCCTGCTGGATATCCAGAAATACAGCCGAACAGTATTTTTTAGTTTCAAGCGCATCAGTGATAATGTTGATAATTCGATGGCATTGTTCTGGAGTGCCATGTTTGTGACGAAACCCAAATTGATGGTCAGGGATAATAATTTTAGTCTCGACAACCGGGAGCAATCTTCGAAGAAAGAGTCTTTCAAATATTTTTGATAGTGTGGATATTAAGCTTATAGGTCGGTATGAACAAACTTTATTCTCTGGCTTATTCTGTTTTGGAATCACTATAATTTCAGCACATTTCCACTGGGTTGGGAAATGTTGTAGTCTTAAAATTTTCAGTTTACATGTATAATGAAATATGAAATATTTTTTCTCTTTTGTGAAGGTGTATTGGTGTTTGCACTTTCTTAAGGGGTGGTAGGTTTAAAAACCTTTTTTTGCATTTCTCATTCTGAATGCACAACATGTCGAGAGTGTTGTGTCAAAATTTTAAGTAAATCAGAGCAAAACTTAAGAAGATACAGCGTTTCCAGCGACCGGCTTCATACGGTATATCGTATATAAATCAGTTTTTAAAAAACTTTAAACCGATTTTTTCGCAAATAAATGTTCGAAGTCCGTGAACATCAGAACTCAAAATCTACTTGACCGATTCTTTCGAAATTTTAGACGCTATATCTACACATAAATTACACATAAAGTAACCACGAAGGTTATTTTTTTTAAATTCCATTTTCTTCCCCATTTTTTAACAACGAATTCCCGAAATTGTATGGCAAAAATCAGTTTTCACTTCAAAATGCAGCCAAAAAAAAAAAAAAAAATTGAAAAACTCTTCGTTACTACCTCAGGAAACGTCACCTTTTAAACGCATTTCGATTTTTTTTATTTCGCATGATCCGGTAACGAGTTATGATGTTCACCGCCTCCGGAGACTCGCTGTCACTCGCTTATTTACTAAAATTTTTAATTGAAAATTTTTCAAAGATTCTTCAAATGTTATGCTATAACGTGTATATGAAATAAATAATCCAACATTATTCATATCTTCAAAAAAGAAAAATTAAAATCGACTTTTTTTAACTTTTAAAACCTTACCCCCCCTTAAGAAACTTTTAGGAACCTTGCTCTGAAACGTTTTTTTTTTCGATGCTATTCTATTTTTTCTACAATAAAATGGAGTTCGGTTATAACGAACTCGGCGGGACCGGCCAAATTAGTTCGTTATAGACTAAGTTCGTTATAACCGTAGTATTTTTTTGTTTTGTTCGAAAGGTTTAAGAACTTTTTTTAGTTGAATAAATTTATTTATTTTGATGCATTTTAAAAAGTTATAAAACATAAATTCAATTATTGAAAAGATACATATTAATAGTTTGTTTTAATAAGACTAAAATTACCGAGTTTCTATCAAAATAAAATATTTTTTTTTTTAATCATATAATCATATAATATACATAAAAGGACCTTTTACAAAACTTCAGTTGAAAATCGAAGTTTTTGTTTTGTATTTTTTACAACTGTTTTTCGATTTTTTTTTAAATTAATTTTTTTTAATATATAAAATATAGGAAAATTCTGAAATGAAAAAAAAATTTTGTTTGTTAAAGTCAAAATAAACGGGCTCCTAGGCGCCACATAATCAACTATTTAGTTTAGAAATGTTAATGAAGCTAAGCAAACCTTATTTAACATAGATACGTATGAGTGATTGTTTCTTTAAAAGGATGGAATACTCATACGTATGTACGTACCAACAAATAAATGTTGCAGTTTTTCTAAACTTTTTAGATCCATATAAACAAAAACAAGCAAGCGTGTTAAATTCGGCTATGCCGAATCTCAAACTCAGTATTACAACGAATGCTGGATACGGCTTCCACTTTAAAAGTGTTGCCGATGCATTTTAAGTTACTTTTTAAAAAAGGGTTCTTATAATTAAAAATAAGGAACATACGTCTGAGATATTTTGTCGTCAGTCGGATAGAGAGTTACTTTACTACGTTATAATTATGTTTTATTTTACAAAGTGAATTAGTAATTAAATTCAGAAATAACCCATCCCATCTTTAACAAATTAATATATATTTGTTAAAAATATGTTTTTGCATTATTCATTTCCCGTTAAGAAAGCCTTTTTAAAATATCTAAAAAAAACGCAGTATTTTCTGGTGTTCCACAAGGAAGTCATCTTGGTCCAGTACATTTTACTTTATTTATCAACGGTCTCCCACCTGTTATTCAACATTCTGAAATTCTCTTACATGCTGATAATGTCAAACTATTTTCAATTCAATTCAATTCAATGCAATTTCTTATAATATTTATAAGAATTTTAGAATTTAGCTTAAGTATTTAAGAGTTTAGGAACTATGTTTCTTTTATACTTTATAATGAATTGTTAATAATAATATTTACAATTTGATTTTTTAATATAGGGATGGGAGGGAAAATTTGTACAAAAATCTTTTTGAAAATTGGCTTTGAGATAAAAAGACAAGCAAGTTAAATTTATGCTGAAATCAACTCATTAATGTGTTTTGTGTAAGTCTGTCGATTTTTACATGAACTGGTTCGAAACTGGAAATTATGTGGAGACGTTGTGTAGAATAATGCCATGGCAATATATATATCATGAATATATATGTCCTCTAGATGGAACTGCAATGGCATGTGAAATCTTAACAGATTACACAAATGCATTGTACCTAATGTGTTGTATGTTATTGTTATGTATTGTTGATCTGTATTGTACATAACAATAACATACAACACATTAGGTACAATGCATTTGTGTAATCTGTTAAGATTTCACATGCCATTACAGTTCCATCTAGAGGACAATGGCAAAAACAAAGAGCTGTTCACATTACAAGACTTGTAATTGATCTGGCTATGTTAATGTAGAGAAAGCTAAACATTGGAAAAGCTCAGCTTGTTCGTACAAACTCTCGTATATAAAAAAAGAAAAAACATTTCTCATGTTCTTTTCTTTTAAATGTTGAGTTAAATAGTTGATTAAGCATTAGTTGAAGTAATAGGCAGAAGGATGCTGAAGATGAACAAGTCGCTTTGTTCGAAAGTAGCTACTCCATCTAGCGCTGTCTTCAATTTTTTCCAATATTTCTCTTACATTACAAAAAAAATATTATCTTTCCTTCATTAGAAAAATATATACATGATCTTAAACCGAACAATAAATAACTAATTATTCCAATACAGATCAACAATACATAATAATAACATAAAATTTTATCTATAGAATTTTAAATTTCGACTGTTTTTGTTATTAGAGGATCATAACCCATCAAAAAACAAGTAAGAAAATTATAATCGGTCTAGAATAACTGTACCATACTCTATACTATGCGCTTAGAGAAAGTCTAAGGTCCAATTAATTGGATAGAGAAATAAGCATAAACCAAATTTGAGTGGCATTGTTATTTTTTTTTTTTTGCCAGCAGATATGAAAGTTCACATCGGATGCTATATTTACATATGTATATGGGGTCTAGGTCGAAAAATGTTTGGTAAAGTCACTTATTTTTTGTAAAAACATATACTAACCCAATTTACGATAAATCTGTGTAATATTACTTTTGTTCTTTGAGAGATGGAAGTGAAGATCGGGAAGCAGCTTCATTTGGGGGGCTATGACTAAGAAATGTCCTACAGAGTTTATAAATTTGTATGGAGACTAGGTCTGCACATGCACCAATTTCCACCAAAGTCAATAGCGTTCATCGTATGGCCGATATAAGCTCATATACTAAATTTCATCAAAATTTGTTCATATTTGCGACCTGTAGTTTGATTACAAGATTTACATGGATAAATCTATTATAATCATGCTAAAACGACTCATAATGATTCTGAGTCGATCTCTATAATAAAATATGGGTATGGGTCAATATTTTTTGTAGTTGCAAACATCAGCACAAAGTCATTATACCCTGACCACATAGTGGTATAGGGTATAAATATAGCGGTTATCAGGTGTCGTAAAAAATTTTTATTTTGTGACATAAAATTATCTTAACAGTAGTAGAAGTATTAAGACCTAGACAACATCTGCGATTTGTATTCTGGCAAGTTTAAGTCTTCTTGACAATATTCTGTGTGGAATGAGCTGTTGTGGATCGAGGATATTGAATTTTAACTATCATAAAATAAAAGCAACATTAGGTCTAAGACCAGTCACACTTGCGAATATCTCAAAATCACTGTTTTTTACAAGAATAGATAAATCAGCAAGCATATTTTAGATTGTATCGTAATTAAATTTTTATATTTTTAAAACTCTACTTTAGGTTCAATTAAATGCAAATTTTTGTTTGTTTAATTAAGTCAATTTAGATATATAAAGATAATGCAGTAAAATTAAAAACGGTCCTATTATATATATATTTTTTTTTTATTTATTAATACAATTACAACTGAGTAAAACTCATTTTGTATTATTACAATATGAGGTAAAATAGTGTGACGAGCAATAATTCAGTAATTATCCTCAAAGTTATAAATTTTTGAATGTTTTTCTAGTTGATGACCAGGTCCAATGGAAGGGTCCTCAGTAGTCTTCTATTTCGGTTGTGAGAAAAGACGATTTCATTAAGATCTTCATTTGTATGAAGCTGGAGTTTTGTTGCATGCTTTTGTTCATGACGTTTTGCCTATTCAATTACGGTGTTTATCCCCAAGTCTCTATGCAGATCATCGTTACGAATAAACCATGGAGCTTTGACGATAGTACGTAATATTTTGTTTTGTGTTTTTTGTATAATTTGTACATTGGTTTTCTTTGAACAGCCCCAGAGCTGGATTCCGTACGTCCATATTGGTTTAATTATTTGGTTGTACACCATGAGTTTGTTACTTAGAGATACTTCAGAATTACTTCCAAGTAACCAGTACAATTGTCTGAATTTAAGTTTCATTTCTTGAGTTTTTTTTTTTATGTGTTCCTTCCACTTTATTTTTGCATCAAGTGTCATGCCTAGTTATTTGGCAGTATTAGCATATGGTATCTTCATGTTGTTTATGTATAAAGGTATGTCATTTATTTTTATACCCTATACCACTATGTGGTTTGGGTACAATGACTTTGTGCTGCTGTTTGTAACAACCAAAAATATTTGACCTAGACCCATCTTTAATTATACCGATCGAATCAGAATCACTTTCTGAGTTGATTTAACAATGTCCGTCCGTCCGTCCGTCCGTCTGTGTGTCCATGTAAAGCTTGTAATCAAACTGCAGATCGCAAATATGAATATATTTTGATGAAATTTGGTATGTAAGCTTTTATCGGCCATGGGATGAACGCTATTGAAATTGGTGAGAATCGGTCCATGTTCAGACCTAGCCCCCATACAAATTACCCATATGAAATCGACATAAATTGCCATAAGATCCAAACTGTCATATAGATCTTACTCAAATTGGGTTTGTATGCGTTCATTACATCCACTAATGAGTAGTCCAAAAATGATCCCTTTGACCCCATATAGAGCTGCTTCCCGATCTTCACTTAAATATATTAAAAAACAAAACTATTGCACTGATTCTTCTCAAATTTTGTTTGTACATATTTTTGCAAAATACAAGAGACTTTACCAAATATGATCAGGATCGGTCCATTTTTGGACCTAGTCCCTTTATAGATATAGCATCCGATATGAACTTTTTCATATCTGCAGCCAAAAAAATTAATAAAAATCCCACTCAAATTTGGTTTTTGCTTATTTTCAATGTCCAGTTAGTTGGGCCTAAGAGATAGGGTTTCTAAACGCATGGTATAGGGTATCGTATAGTCGGTCTAGACCGACTATAATTTGCTTACTTGTTTTTTTGTTGGTGAAGTTCATATGGATAGATTTGCTCCACTTTTTTATCCAAAGTATGGTATTTGAAAGAGCGTTTTGTACTTTGTTAGTGGATTCTTTCACATCTTTTGCTGTTGCTAGTATTGCTGTGTCATCTGCAAACGTTGCTATTGTTGCCGATTGGGGTATGGGCAGGTCTCTTGTGTACAGTAAGTATAAAATGGGTCCAAGGACACTACCTTGTGGTACACCTGCTTCTATCTTTTTTAAATTTGAATATTCATTTTCACTTTTACTCTAAAATGACGATCAGTAAGATAAGATTTTAAAATTCTGTAGAATTCTTTTGGTAGATCTTTGTACAATTTATATAGAAGTCCTTGATGCCAAACTCGATCAAATGCTTGGCTTACGTCAAGGAATATGACTGAACAAACTTCTTTATTTTCAAGGCTTTTGCAGCAACATCTATAATACGATGAACTTGTTCTACTGTAGAGTGTTGCTCTCTAAATGCAAACTGATGTTTGAGTATCAAATTTGACTGAAGTCTTTTAGCAAAAAGTTTTTCAAAAATTTTTGGCATTACAGGAAGTAATGAAATAGGTCTATATGATGTTATTTCATTTGGCGGTTTTCCTGGTTTTTGGATAACAATAACCTCTGCAACTTTCCATTGTAGTGGAACATGTTGAATGCGAAAGCATGCGTTAATAATAAATTGTAATTTCTTTAAGGCTTTTGCAGGCAGCTTCTTTATTATCTTACCGGTTATTAAATCATAACCTGGTGCTTTTTTTGGGCTTAGATCTTTATATATAACATTTTTTAGCTCCAGGATGGTAATTGGCTTAATATTTTTGTTATCTAATTTAGGACTCTTCTCTATATTTTCATCAGCTATTTGTCTTGACAATGGCTTAAATGTTTCATAAAAGTGGCTAGCGAACAGTTCAGATTTATCCTTGGCCTCCTTAGACCAGCTACCACTTGACTTACGAATTGGTGGTATATGCAGTGTTAACTGATTTAGTTGGTTAATGGCCTTCCATAGGCTATAATTTGTATCTTTGTTTGCAGATAGATTTTTCATATATGCAGACATAGTGTTATTTTTAGACTCATTTATTATTTTTTTAACTTCTGTACATAATCTATTAAAAATAGCTTTATTTTCCGTAGTGCTTTCAAGTTGCCACTTTTTTCTGGCTTTACGTTTTTTATTTACGAGTTCCCTTATTTCTTTTGTGTATGTAGTTGTATATGTATATTTATCAGAGTTCAGAAAAACACACACACTGAATAAAAAACTCGTACATGCATATATGTAAACAAACATAACTTAGACCAACACACATATTTTTATTTTCATATCAATTATGTGCGTTTCTAAATTTTCTACGGTGCCCAACACAACCATGACTGTGTTCGTTTTAATATCTCGTTTTTTACACGAACATGTTTCTACACGTACTTTTTGTTTCGATCACACATAAACCACACAGATTTGAGTGTTGCTTAATTTGAAGTTCGTGTTCTGGTACGTGTACTGAAAAAAAACAGAACATGTACAATAAACAGGTTCGAGTTCAGTTATATTTTAAGTCGTGTTGTGGCTCGTGTATTAAGAAAAAACAGAACATGTACAATAAACAGGTTCGAGTTCAGTTATATTTTAAGTCGTGTTCTGGCTCGTGTACTAAGAAAAAATAGAACATGTACAATAAACAGGTTCGAGTTCAGTTATATTTTAAATTCGTGTTCTGGTTCTTGTACTGCGAAAAATTGAAACATCAAATCGTGATCTGATACACCCCGATAAAAACGACAACAATTGTTTCAACCAAATTTATTAAAATTTTATTGACCCTTTTTTATGACTTACGTTGCAAATTGTTTACAATTGTCAAATATTTTAAAATTTTATTGGCCATTTTTTTGTGATTTACGTTGAAATTATTTACAATTGTTTTTATTGACTGGTTTTTATTTTAATAAAAGATGGTAATAAAATACTTAAGACACAAAAACTGCACACTGCTCTTAAATCTTTCTTGCAGGTTTCAATCAGACATGTAAATTTTTTCGTTTCGCTATTAATTATTTTTTAATTATTATTTTTTATAGCAAAACTTATTTCTGTTATTGCTTTCAAATTTTTTTAATTTTCACAAAATATTTGCAATTTACACAATAACACAGTACTCTTATAGATCACGATCTAATGAAAACTGAACCACTTTTAATGAATAAATGACGCACGCACTCGCTATTTATTGCAAAATCAATTGCGTGATATTGTAACACTTGCAAGCAATTGTAACGTAAGTCATAAAAAAGGGACAATAAAATATGAAAATATTTTTTTGGGTTTTTTTTTATTGACACTCATTGTGTTTTTATGCAAAAAATCCCAAAAAATCATTGAGAAAAGGATTGTGCATTGACACTAATTGGTTCGCAAATTAAGGGTGGGTGATTGTGTTTTTTGTGATGCAAAATTTGTTTGTGTCTAAAGTTATTTGTTACCAAAAAAAAAATGTTTGCAAAAGATCCTAACAACCAACAAGTGTGTCTTTTATGCCGCAAAATTGGGTTTTTCGTCTATGACACTAATTGGTTGCGAAAATAGGGTGGGTAATGCAAAAAAACCTAACAACCAACAAGTGTAACTTTTATGATGCTAAATAGTTTTTGTGTCTTAAGTATTTTATTACCATATTTTATTAAAATAAAAACCAGTCAATAAAAACAATTGTAAATAATTTCAACGTAAATCACAAAAAAAATAGCAAATAAAATTTTAAATTATTTGACAATTGTAAACAATTTGCAACATAAGTCATAAAAAAGGCCAATAAAATTTTAATAAATTTGGTTGAAACAATTGTCGTTTTTATCGGTGTGTATCAGATCGCGAATTGATGTTTCAATTTTTCGTAGTACAAGAACCAGAACACGAATTTAAAATATAACTGAACTCGAACCTGTTTATTGTACATGTTCTATTTTTTCTTAATACACGAGCCAGAACACGACTTAAAATATAACTGAACTCGAACCTGTTTATTGTACATGTTCTGTTTTTTCTTAGTGCACGAGCCTGAACATGAACTTCAAATAAAGCAACACTCGAATCTGTGTGGTTTATGTGTGTTCGAAACAAAAAATACATGATAGAAAAATGTTCGTGTAAATAACGAAATATTAAAACGATCACAGTCATGATTGTGTAGTCATGGGCACCGTAGAAAATTTAGAAACGCACATAATTGATATGAAAATAAAGATATGTATGTGTTGGCTGCTTTTGAACAGAACATTGTGTGTTTCATGTGTGTATTTTCTGAACCTTGATATTTATGTATTTCTGGCGAGCTTTCCCAGGCTGATGTTTGTATGGAATCGATTAAGTTATCTAGCTCATCTTCTATATCAAATTTTGACTTAAGAGGTGTCTGTAGATTAATTTTATCATTTGGCAAGGTTGTAAATAAACTCGAGTTTGATTTGTTGTTTATTAAAGCTGGTGGCACTGGTTTTTGTATGATATTGTCACTGACTGTCAAAATGACAGGTGAATGGTCGGATGAAAGGCCACAAAAATTTTCTAAATATAGATAGTTTTTAGAAATACCTTTAGCAATATAAAAATCGATTAGATCTGGGTTTGAATTTGGATTTGAAGGCCAATATGTGGGTTCATTTCCAGAGAAGATTTGACATTTAAAATCGCAGCAAGCTCTATACAATTGAATACCTTTGGGTGATGTAAGCCTGGACCCCCAAATTTTGTTTTTTGCATTGTAATCGCCTCCAACTATGAAATGGGTTCCAAGAGATTGGAGCATATTTAAGTATTGGTGATATTGAACATTATGTTTTGGCGGAATATAAACTCCGCATAATTTAAATGAATTATGGTTTTTAAAATTAACTGATATACTAGCCAATAGAAACATGTCAGTTTCAATTTTCGATTCATCGTTATGTTGTATATTTTCTTTTATTATCACAGAGGCACCACCTCTTGCTCTTTCCGCTGGATGGATCGAATTATAAGTTTTATAGCCTTTGATTCTGACATTTGAGTGTTTTGTTAAAAGGCTTTCTGATATTAAAAGCATGTCAATTTTTTCTTCATTTAAAAATAGTTCAATTTCATGTAAGCGGCATAATAATTATATTTATGTATATTTAAAATTAATTTAACTAACATTCCAAATGTATTCAACCCATTATAAATAATTTCAAACAAATTTATTATTTTTTATTATTTATTATCATTACAATGAGTTTAATTAAATAACAACATGTTTCATTAGCCATGTCAATACATTTAATGATGTTTTCATTGTATACTGTTATTATTTCGAATTTCCACTATTTGTCTATTTATTTATGTATTTACACAAAAAATACATTAGTACACGTAATTTAAACCATATAATTAAACTATTGTTGATATTATAATAAACTTTTGATAATTTCGCATTGACATTTTCTAAATAAATTTTCTGTAACTTTTTTGTTCAATTTCAAAATTAAAGCGGCAAATGGAAGTTTATCGTTTGGAACCCAATACGACATATGAATTTCGAATATGGGCCAACAATCAATTAGGGAGCGGAGAAGTTGTCACAACGAATGTAACAACATTACCGGAAACTAAAGAAGAAGGTAAGTACTTAAAAGAATTCATTTAATATATTATTTAGTGTTACGGTTTAAAGTTAAAAGTTTTAAAATGTTGAAATGTTAAAAAATAAAATTTAATATACATAAATATATTTTAAGAATAAACAGAGGTTTAAAGCCATAAGTCCAAAAAAAAATAACTATATGTGCAAGTTTAAGAAAGGCATTGCGGAATCAACAACTTCACCCTATATCGAGTCCTAGTAATCGAACTGCATTATTAGTTTTTCGAGTTATCACGATTTTCGTGAGACAAATTAATTTTTTAACGTTCTCTTTCTTAGTTGTTAGTTTTTTCGGTTAACTTTCTTCGGTATTGTTATTCGGAATGTTCCAGGCTAAAAGTTTTCACAACATACCAAAACCGTATGTTTAGATTTTGGGGGCCTTTTCGACCAAAGTGTCGAAAAATTCTTAATATTATAGATTTTTTTTTTATTCTTACTATTTTACTTACAATTATTATTATTATTATTTTTTTTATTATAAACAGTTGACTCAAAAAATGAGTGCTCACCACTAGTTTTAAAATTTAAATGAATTTTTATATAACAAAAATGTATTAAAATAAATCTCAATTACTTTCATTATTATCTTAAGTTATTACTTTATTTATGTGAATAAACAAAAAAATAAAATTTAACTAAAGGGTCCGCCAAATAACTTTTTTTTTTTTTGAAAATGCTATAAAAAAAAACTACTGAATATTATCTCAAATTTATTTTTTTATTTGAAAGTACAATCCTTCCGGTTAATAATGGAAAATAATTTCATTCAAATGGCTGCCTCGGCTGGCCATGCAGCAGCCTACACGATCGGTCCAATTTTTAAGCACATTATCGATTGTGTGCAGCTGTATTTCACCAATGGCTTCACGAATATTGTCCTTTAAAGCGTCAATTGTCTCTGGCTTGTTGGCGTAACACTTATCTTTGAGGGCACCCCACAAATAATAGTCCAATGGTGTCAAATCGCAGCTCCGAGGTGGCCAAACGACATCAGCTCTGCGGCTGATAATGCGATCTTCAAAAACAGGGCGCAAAACATCGAGTGTAGCTTCGGCTGTGTGGCACGTAGCGCCGTCCTGTTAAAACAAAATGTTGCCAATATCCTCCTCTTCAATTTTTGTGAACAAAAATTCGTTCAACATGGCCCTATAACGGTCGCCATTGACTGTAACGACCACTCCTTGCTCATTTTCGAAGAAAAATGGCCCAATTATGCCTCTGGACCAAAATCCGCACCAAACAGTGACTCGTTTTGGGTGTATCAATATATGCGTGCGGGTTTTCTGTGCCCCAAATGCGACAATTTTGCTTGTTTTCATACCCGCCAAGATCAAAATGAGCTTCATCTGAAAAGATGATTTTTTTTTGGCAAAATCGGCATCTTCTGTAAGTCGATCACAGGCCCACTTAGCGAAGCGAAAACGCATTGGATGGTCAGTTGGTTTCAACTCCTGGACCAATTGGACTTTGTATGGCGTCATACCAAGGTCTTTATGCAAAATTCGTCTCAATGATGCCTCTGAAATGTTCAATTCTTGAGAACGACGGTGAATTGATGTTGATGGCGCTTCACGCACACTTTCTGACACGGCAGCAATATTCTCGGGTGTATGCTTTGGTTTATCGATGAGGATGCCAGTTTCTTTCACTTTTTTCACAAGATAACGAACATACGGAGCTGACGGTGCTTCTCTTCTTCCAAAATCCGTACGCAATTTTCGCACACATTCTGCAACATTACCATGATTTTCAAAGTAATGTCGCAATATTTCCCAGCGTTGTTCAAGCGTATACACAACCATATTCGTTCAGCGGAAGGATAAAACTAATTATCTGTCAAATCAGACATGAGCTAAGTGTTACCATTCACGAAATAAGCACTAGTTGAAAAAAATAACGTTAGATGGCGGTCTAAAAAACCAATATGGTGCAAAATAGAGACTATCAAAAAATGAGTTAGTCCCTTAAAAATAATCAACTAAGTGAATAACTTAAATAAAAAAATTATATTAAACCATTGTGGTAACTCGAAGTGATTATGCAATTCGATTCCTAGAACCCGAAATAGGGCGAAACCTTTAACAACGCGCATGTTTTTTTTCTACTTACACAGTGATATTAGGGCAATGATAGACTCATGATTTTGAAAAAAAAAAAAATTAAAAACCAGGAAAAAAAATTTTTTTTTTAATTTAAAAAAAATTATAAAAACTAAATTGAAAGTAATATCAGATTTGTCTATCTCACAAGCAGTTTTGAAAACAGTTTTCTCTTGTTTTTCTAATTGTTAAATCTTCGATAAGTTTCTTACGTGTATGAGGATCTATTTTAATTCGGTATCAAATTTATATTGTAGAGTTTGTATTTTAAAACTGTTTAGATGTTGTATCGATGTTTAGATTAAAAATTAAAATGTATTGTAATATTCTAATTAAGTTTTACACCATTTCCAGATGTTATTTTAAAATTTTCCAAAACATAAGTTATCTGCTATTGAATTAATAAGTAGCCGTAATTAAGTAATCGTTTTTAAATTTTACAAAATTTATTAACAAAAAATTGACCAGTTATGCTCAGATTAAAAAAAACGAAAAGCATCGTTTTTTATATCTATTTTACATTTCATTATATACAAACAAATCAAAAAAAAATGGAATTTAGAAGATCAATTAAAACAAAGAAATTAAACGGGATCAATTTAAACAAATAACATATAAATGGCGTCCAAATAAGTACACCGGATTTGATTATTTATTTTAAAAATTATCATATTGTATTCATTAATGCCTTTTTCTTTTCTGAAAAAAAATGCGCATTTTATTTACACTTTTTTCAAAAAGTGTATTTTTTTATGCATTCTAAATAAAATACCACTATGTTTTATGCATTTGTGTAAAGGCCTAAAAGTGTTACTCTTGTAAATTGCAAAAAATTGGGGCTATTACCTTCTTGCAGATCATAGGGTAAGAATATTGACAAACTGTTCCCCTATTTTGCAATATTCTCACCCTATGTCTTAAATTATCCCAATTATTTGTGCTTTACGAGAATAACACTTTACACGAATGTATATGGCTGGGGATTTTATTTCGAATGTATACAAAAATACAGGGTACGTACGTAAATGGAGTAGTTAGGCATCACTGCAGCATAATAAAAGTAAAACGTTCAAAAAAGCATCACTTGGCAGCAGTTACTTACGTCAAAAGTTTTTTTATGCAAACAATTGACAGTGCTGCCGCAAATTTATGCAACTATCGCATCATTTTAATTAATAGAGCGCGAAGCGTTACAAAAATTTTATATTGGTGCAGAATGGAAGAGCAAGCGTGCATTATATAAAAATTGTTAATACAAATTTAAATAATATCGTTTTATTATTTCACAGTAATTTTTTATTTTAGGAATCCGCCTTCTTTTTCGTTTTAATTGATTTTTAATAACCAAAAGTTGTTTCATCTTTCTTTTAGTTCTGTTTTTATTATAAGTTAACAAAAAGTTGTCTTTTTTAGAATCAAGATTTTCAATAATATTTGTTAATGTTATTGTGGTGAACATGTTTTTTATCTTTTGCAAAACGTTGTAAAAAGCAAACTCTGTGCAATTGTTGAGCAGTAACAAAGCATCTGAAACAGCTGATCACGCATCAGCAACAAAATTTGTCGTAACTGCCTCAGTGATGCAAAGATTTACTGCATTTACGAACGTACCCACACTTTTTGAAAAAAGTGTAAATAAAATGCGCATTTTTTTGTCAGATTAGAAAACGGCATAAGGATCGTTTTTCCATAGAATTATTTTCTTTCGATATGGTTAAAACCACAAACGTTCAAAGACACAATAAAAATTAATTATAAAAAAAATTCAATTATCCAATTTAATATGGACACCGAGAATTAAAAAAAATAATAATCAATTAAAATAATAAAATTTTAATGTAAAATAATAAATAATGAATGGGAAAAGTAAAAAAGATATTGGATTAATTAAACTTTATTTTAATTATTTGTATAAAAACTGAAATGTTTAAATGGAAAAAAGTGTCATGATCACGGGATCATTAGCTGTAGTTAAATTGTACTTGTACGTATCCATAAAAGACAATATCAATCCTAAGACCAACCCATGTTAAATTAATTAGTGATGTTCCTACTTTTCACCACTCCGGATTCCAAGAATACCAACTATTTCATTTCTTTACATGTCCCTTTTTAAATATAATGCATTGCTTACACAAGGGAACAAAATTGAGCTTTTTGTGTTGATTGGAAGTTTGTATCAATTTTTTACTAATTTGAGGTCGCTGATTTCAAATCTGCACTTGACTTTTTTTCTATCGGCTCGAATTTTCGTGATATACCGTTATGTCCACTACATATATTGCAATAACTTGAAAACGGTTCACAATATTCAGTTTAAAAAAACCAAAATTCGCCAACAATATTTTCGTTAAGGCGTGCTTACATTGGTTTAAAAATTTCCCGCTAGTTTCAGAAATATCGTTGAAGTTTTGAAAAAAAGTAATGAATTGAAAAAAAAATTTTTGTTTTTTAAAAATTCATAAAAAATAAAACTGCAAAAAAAATCACAGTTTTGGTCTAAAAACATTTAGATAAACATATTTCGAATGAAATGAGCTTTATTTCATTGTAATCGGTGCACAACTTTTGATTTTGTTCACAATTTAGTGAGAAAACTGAATTGATAAAAATCGAAATTTCCATACAAAAACAAAATTTTTTAACTTGTGTGTGTTTGCTGCTATTTTATTTATGTAATAAGTGTATTATGGTAATTGTTTTTAGGTCACTGATTTAAGTCAGATTTTTTCTATTAGCTTTACTTTCCAATTTATCAATAAAAGATAACACAAGACAACAAAAAAGAAAAAATTTTATGCCGAACAAAAACCACTACACAATTTTGATGTATTGTGGTTCCAGTAGTACAAATATGGTCCAAATTTTAAATCCTATTTTTAAAAATTTTTAAGTAAAATTAAAATTTTTTTAGACGTTTCTCCACATAACTAATGATAACTTCAAAAGGGTTAGTCCGATAATATTAAAATAATTATTGAAAAATTTAGACTTACATAACCTTTAATCCGTCTATATATTTAGTTTCAATCGGCTCAGTAGTTTCGGAGTTATAATAAATAATTGAAGCAAAAAATATATTTTTTACGTGAAAATATCAAATTTTTTTGTTTTAAAAAAATCATAAAAAATCGAAAACTGTAAAAATTGTTCTGATTTATTGGTTTTTCGCAAAGCCACATGTAATGGGAAAAAAAATGAGATATCGATCGTAAAAATCGATTGGTTCTTTTCGAATTTATTTACAATTAAGTGAATTCGCTCAATTTCACAAAATTTTTGTGTTTTTGTTGATATACATAAAAATGAGCTGTTAATGTTCTTCTTCTTTTGGTAGATTGAATTTAAAAAACACTTTATATTTTACTAAAATTTACATTTTATTATTTAAATTTATTATATTATATAAGATTTATTATTAAAAAATTTATAATTATAATTATATATAGGTTTTCAGGAAAACGATTTAAGTGACTGTGTAGGTAGTGTACTTTGATGCTCATGTTGCATCCAAGTTGATGGAAGTGAGATAACATCTCTTCAACGTGCGCAACGTAATCATCACCCTTGTTATTTCCTAAGAAATTTTTAATAACCCATACAAACGAATCCCATGCATTCTTCTCAATTTCTGACATTGAACTGCCAAAATCAGTATCGTTCACCAATTTGCGAATTTGTGGGCCGTCAAATATGCCTGCTTTTAGCTTTTCCATACTCAGATTTGGAAACTTCCTTGAAATATACTGGAAACATTCACTATCTTTGTTAAGTGCTTTAACATATTGTTTCATCAGACCAAGTTTAATGTGATGCGATCTCGGGGCACTAGAGCCACATTTATAACATTTGGCATACCTGGAACCAGTGTTTCCCTAGAAGGCCATTGTTTTCTCTTCCAATGTTCTGATTTAGCTCTGCTGTGCCATAAACATATAAAACAAGGATATTTGGTGAAGCCGCTTTGTTGACCTAAGAGAAAATTTACCATCTTAAGATCAACACAAATTACCCACTTATGTTAATCGTACTTAATCTTCCTCATGACCAATGCAATTACAGAGTATTCTTCTTTTAAGCTGCGTTTTGATGAGTCGATAAATAAACTCCATTCGTTTGAATCGTATTTCTGTAAGCCCATGGCAGTCATCAAACCAGAAATATCTGTGCAGTACACAAATTCATCCTCTTCAGCAAAATAATGAAGTAAGGCTTTTTCTCGAGTACGGTAATACGAAACTCCAGTTTCTTCACGAAACTCTAGTTTCTAGCGTCCACGTAAAATTATGAGCGTTTATTTCTTTGCTACCGCAATTATAAAAATCAAATAACCTTTTGTTTATTACTTATTTTTTTTTTAGTTCTGAGAATCATAAAAATGTCATAAACGTTTTTTCCAAATAATTTTGTACATGTAAAGGGGGTTTGCCAAAATCCGTGCCGTAAAATGCACCTACTTTCTATGTTCTGCATTTTTATTATACCATTTTCTATAGAATATCGACGAAGAGTTTTTAAATTCATTCAATAACAAAATATTATTTAGTCATTATTATGTAAACCAAAGAATTAATTAATTCAATTAATTGTGAATATAAAATTTTTTGTGAAAATGAGCGAATTCACTTAATTGTGAATACATTCGAAAAGAACCAATCGATTTTCACGATAGATATCTCATTTTGTTCGTATTACATGTGGCTTTGCGAAAAAGCAATAAATCAGAACAATTTTTGCAGTTTTCGATTTTTTATGATTTTTTTAAAACAGAAAAATTTGATATTTTTACGTAAAAAATATATTTTTTCTTCAATTATTTATTATAACTCCGAAACTACTGAGCCGCTTGAAACTAAATATATAGACGGATTAAAGGTTATGTAAGTCTGAATTTTTCTAAATTTATTTTAATATTATCGGACTAACCCTTTTGAAGTTATCATTAGTTAGGTGGAGAAACGTCTAAAAAAATTTTAATTTTACTTAAAAATTAAAAAAAATAACTTCTCCGTAGAATTCCTATTACATGTGGCTTTGCGAAAAAGCAATAAATCAGAACAATTTTTGCAGTTTTGGATTTTTTATGATTTAAAAAAAAAAATTTTTGATATTTTCACGTAAAAAATATATTTTTTGCTAAAATTATTTACTATAACTCCGAAACTACTGAGCCGATTAAAACTAAATATATACGGATTAAAGGTTATGTAAGTCTGAATTTTTTAAAATTTATTTTAATACTATTGGACTTACCCTTTTGAAGTTATCATTAGTTATGTGGAGAAACGTCTAAAAAAAATTTTATTTTTACTTAAAAATTTAAAAAAAAAACTTCTCCATAGAATTTAAAATTTTGACCATTTTTGTACTTAGGTAGCCATGGTGCATCAAATCTATACAGTGGTTTTTGTGCGGCATTTTTGCTGTTGACCTGTGTAATTTTAAAGAAATATAAAAATTTTTTATTACAACTCATCGAAAAATTTTCTTTTATAAGATTTTCTTAAATTATCTTGATAAGAGGGTTTATTTTTAATGATCTAGCAATAGTCCGCCATCATATGGGTATCCCAGTGACACTGGTACCGCTCCTCTCTAGTACTAGTATCTTGGTGGAAACGTTAACCTTCTTCTTCACTGAAGTCTCCAAGTGTTTCAGGGAAATAATCCAAATGACTTTGTATGTAGTATACCTTAATGCTCATATTACAACCAAGCTGCTGGAAATGTGACAACATGTTATCCGAGTAGTGCTCATCCATTTTATTTTCCAGGAAATTTTGCACTATCCAAAAAAATTCATTCCAAGCATTTCTTTCAATATCTGTCAAAGAACTACTAAAGTTTTCATCATTGATTAACCTTTTGATTTGAGGGCCATCAAAAATGCCAGCTTTCAGTTTCTCCCAACATAAATTTTTGAAGTTTCTACTGATATATCTAAAAAAAATGACCGTCCTTGTTGACAGCTTTGACAAATTGGCCGTATTATGCGAAGTATATCTTAAAAAAAATCAAAAGTTGTCCACCGATTACAATGAGATAAAGCTCATTTCATTCGAAATATGTTTTTCTAAATGTTTTAGACCAAAACTGTGACTTTTGTCGCAGTTTTATTTTTTATGAATTTTTAAAAAACAAAAAAAATTTTTTTTTTTAAATCGTTATATTTTTCAAAACTTCCACGATATCTCTGAAACTACCGGTAAAATTTTAAACCAATGTAAGCACGCCTTAAAGATAATATTGTTGGCAAATTTTGGATTTTTTTTAACTAAATATGGTAAACCGTTTTAAAGTTATTCCAATATATGTAGTGGAAGTGCCTTAATTTTGGTCATAAACCTTAAAAAATAACCTTAAAAACAATAGTCAGTTCTTAATCAACAAAAACCTTATTCCCTTGTGTTATTTTTAGTCCAGGGTTTTGAGTTATTTATTTCAGAAAAACTTTCAATATTCTAAGAACACTTTTTAATTTAATTCATAGGTTCTGAGAAATCTACACACAGAAAAAAAGTCACCAACCGAATTGGTCTAATGATTGTATCAACAGATATTTCTATTACAATAAAAAATTTACTGTTAAAACTACTGAATAGCAATATTAATCAACCAGAAATTCGGTTACTAACACCATCAAATTATACCCACTAATCAGTAGTCCAAAAATAAGCCCTTCATTTTTTGCATAGCACCTATATAAAGTTGATTGTCAATTGATTTTTTTATATAGGTTTTTGTAAAAAATAAGTCACTTTACTAATATGGTCCACATAAAAAATTAATATCGGATATGGACTAATTAATATCAGTATGCCTCAAATAGTAACAAAAGCAGTAAAACTTGATTTATGCTTATTTTCTATATGCATTAATTGCCTCGGCAAGGTTAGATCCAAGAATTTCTGTCGAAACGCATGGTATATCGTATAGTCGTTCTAAACCGACTTGTTTTCAAATTAAACTTCTTGAGAAAGGAATCTTTTTAAAATAAACTTGAAGTTTTAAATTACATATGGAAATGGTGTTTTCCTTTTTTTGTATCTATTTTAATAATTAATGTTTTAAATGTTTATTTACTGATTTTCTCTTCTTTTCTTTCTTTTTAATTTTACATGTTCCCATCATATTTTCATTCCATTTTTCATTATACTTTCCCTTAAACATTATTATACATTGCATTCGTTAACGTCTTCATTGTCATCTTCTCGATACTGTTTGAAATCATTTAGATTTAATACGCCTTATACAACCAGATTTAGATAATTTTGATCCACGTATATGGATAGTTGCTGTCAGTATAGTACTGGGAACATTTGTGATATTAGCTATTGGATTATGTATAGTTCTAACGAAAGAGTGCTATCAATCATCTCGAACTGGTACTGAATTAAATTCTATTTCATATCAAAATAACAGTAACAACACGTATCTTAATCGTAAACGTAGTAGCGAAACTTGTAAAAATGTTGATCATCATATTGTTGTGGATGTTGTTGATGTTGATGATGCTTAAATTAAATGTTTATTTTGTTTTTGTATATTTTTGGCTGTACATAGTTTTGGTTTTCAAAAAAAAAAAAAAAAGGCAATTACAATTTAAAAACAGTTAGCAAAAGTAAAATTTATTAAAGTTAAAATTTTAAATCTCAGCAGATTATTTAAAGCTGGCATAAAGCAAAGCCGGCAAGACTTTAATAACATTTCGCTAAGTGTGTATTAAAAATTTATACCCTATACCAATCAGTGGTCAGGTTATAATTAGTTGAGTGTTGATGTTTGTAATTACTAAAAATATCTGTCCGTTTTCAAGTTATCGACGTCCGTCTGTCCGTCCGTCCATGTAAATCTTGTAATCAAACTACAGATCGGAAATATGAAATATTTTGATGAAATTTTATATATAAGCTTTAATTGGCCACAGCATGACAGATATTGGGGAAAATCGATACATGTTGCGATCTAGTCTCCATACAAGTGACACCTATGAGATTATCTTAAGTTGTCGTAAAATCCAAATTGTTATCTCAGTCAGTTTTGTTTTCTGTGCAATAACATCCGCTATTTAAAAGGTGTTTTTTTAACCTGATAAAACTTGAAATTGCAAAAAATAACAGAAAAAATTAAATTTTAATAAAAAAATTACTTCATTCGAAAGATCAATACATTAACATTTGAAAATGATTTCGGACATTTGATCACCGCGGTTGTTCTTGACCACTTTTTCGAGCTTCTGGCCGTACGACACGAATAACATGAACAATGTTGGCCTTCGAGGCATCAATTGTTGCTGGTTTATCAGCATAAACCAGTGACTTTACGTAGCCCCACAGAAAATAATCGAGAGGATCAAATCGCACTACCTTGGAGGCCAATTGACAGGTCCATTTCCCGAAAACAATTTATCGCCAAATTTTGATTTCAGCTAGTCGTTGGTTGCGGTCCCCATATGGCACGTAGCGTCATCCTGTTAAAACCACATCTGGCCCGGATAAATGTCATCCGGTCTCATTTTTGAAGAAATAAGTTCGTCTGATGCCACCAGCGTGTAAACTGCACCAAACGGTGAATTTTTTGGATGTATTTGAGTGTATAGGGTCTGTTGTGGATTGATCTAACTCCATATGCAGCAATAATATTGACGCTGCAGCGATAATGGTGGAAAAAATAATTGAGATTATTCATTCCATCAAAGTACATTTCGGCTAAACCTAATCAAAAATCTTGGTTTAACCAGACTTGCAGAGATGCAGTCAGATCCAGAGAGGAAGCATTCAGACTTCGGCGTGAAAATAAAAATTCCGTCACTGAACTGCTACGCAAACAGGCGAGAAACGAATGTGCTAAAGTACTAAGGCGTGAAAAGTTTCTTCACGATCAGCGCCTTCGTGCTAAAGTTCTTTCTGCTCCTCGGGGCAGCAAGAGCTTTTGGTCATTTGTTAAAAGAGTAAATAATAATGCTAGTTCTGCAATCCCAACTCTTATAATGAATGACCAAATATTCACTGACCCGGTTGATAAGGCTAACCTTTTAGCTGAACTTTTTGCAAAAAATTCATTTTTGCCAGATAGCGATCAACCACTGCCCGAACTCGAAAGAGTCTCTTGTACTATGCCTAAAATATTCTTCCGAGCACGTGCAGTTAAAAAGGTTATTTCGGATCTCAACATAAATAAGTCCCCGGGACCGGATGGTATACCAGCACTGGTGCTGAAACAGTGCTCTTCGACGCTAGCCAGTCCATTGACCAACCTTTTCAGCCTTTCGTACCGTGCGGGAGTCTTTCCCTCTTGCTGGAAGGTTGCTAATGTCCAACCAATCCCTAAAAAGGGTGCGGCTAATAACCCTGAAAATTACCGTCCAATTGCAATCTGCTCTGCACTCTCAAAGATGATGGAGAGCATGATCAATTCCCATCTTGTGAACTACCAAGGGGCCAACTCACTTATTAATGATCGTCAGTATGGCTTCCGTAGAAATCGTTCCACGGGAGACCTGTTAGCTCTAATTTCTGAGCGCTGGAGTCGATCCATTCGCAATTTTGATGAAAGTGAAGTGGTTGCTGGTGGTGAAGTGGTGAATTGGTTCAGATTATCATTGACAAATATGAAGTGAAAATACTTGCACCTCTCGGTAATTCGGATCACTGCACCATTTCCGCATCTTTTTCGTACTCTATACTTCATAGTGTTTCAACACCAGCTATGAAACGCTCAGTTTTTATTTACGAAAAGGCTCGTTGGGCCGAGCTCAACGATTTCTTCAGGCATTTCAACTGGAAACTTTGTTTCCTGGATAATAACGGTGACGCTGCAGCGATAATGGTGGAAAAATAATAGTGCTTGGTATGAGATTATTCATTCCATCAAAGTACATTTCGGCTAAACCTAATCAAAAATCTTGGTTTAAACAGACTTGCAGATATGCGGTCAGATCCAGAGAGGAAGCATTCCGACATTGGCGTGAAAATAAAAATTCCGTCACTAAACTGCTACGCAAACAGGCGAGAAACGAATATGCCAAAGTACTAAGGCGCGAAAAGTTTCTTCTCGATCAGCGTCTTCATGCTGAAGTTCTTTCTGCTCCTCGGGGCAGCACTTTTGGTCATATGTTAAAAGAGTAAAGATTAATGCTAGTTCTGCTATCCCAACTCTTATAATGAATGACCAAATATTCACTGACCTGGTTATAAGGCTAACATTTCAGCTAAACTTTTTGCAAAAAACTCGAAAGAGTATCTTGTACTATGCCTAAAATATTCTTCCGAGCACGTGCAGTTAAAAAGGTTCTTTCGGATCTCAACATTAATAAGTTTCCGGGACCGGATTGTATACCAGCACTGGTGCTGAAACAGTGCTCTTCCATTGGCCAACCTTTTCAGTCTATCGTACCGTGCGAGAGTCATTCCCTTTTGCTGGGAGATTACTAATGTCCAACCAATCCCTAAAAAGGCTGTGGCTAATAACCCTGAAAATTACTGTCAATTGCAATCTGGATGGAGAGCATGATCAGTTTCCTTCTTGTAAACTACCTAGAGGCCAACTCACTTCCTAATGATCGACAGTATGGCTCCCGTAGAAATCGTTCCACCGGACCCTTGTTAGCTCTACTTTCTAAGCGCTAAAGTCGATCCATTCGCAATTTTGATGAAAGTGAAGTTGTTTGCTGTAGATATTTCCAAGGCATTCGATCGTATGTGGCACGGTGCACTGATATCTAAGCTTATTGCATTTTGGGTCGGTAATGACTTCTCTCGATTTATATTGAGTTTTCTCAGAGATCGAACAATACGTGTTGTTATTGATGGGGTCTCATCCAATGAGTTTCAGCTTAATTCAGGGATACCCCAAGGTTCCGTTCTTTCTCCTTCTCTTTTCCTTATCTTTCTGAACGACCTTCTTGGTCAAACTTTTAACTCTATATACTCTTTCGCAGATGACAGCAGCATTTGTCATTCATTTTCCTTCAATTGTAGGCCAAGCGTCTTGAAGGTTTGGGGCAAAAGGCGGACAATGAATGACACACTCAATCAACACCTGTTAAAAATCTCCGAGTGGGGTAAAGCGAATAGGGTTGAAGACTCAATGTTGTATGTTGACCCATAGGGCCATGGATTCAACAATGTCATCTGTATATATGGGTGGTATAGGTATTGAGGAGTCGGATACTCTTGATGTTCTAGGCATGAGAATTCAACGTGATGTTCATTGGAACGAGCATGTTTTTCAAGTGTCGAAAGAAGCATTCAAGTGTCTTGGTTTTCTAAAACGGTGTAGAAATTACTTCACTCCTTCTGATCTCCTTAAAATCTATACCACTTACATCCGACCGAAAATGGAATGCAACTCCCATATATGGGCAGGGGCTTCAAAGTCTATTTTGGAGCTACTGGACCGTGTGCAAAGGAGGGCGTTGGCGCTCATCAATGACAGTAGGGTATCCAATTCTATTGATTCATTGGAACACCGTCGGAATGTGGGTTGTGTAGTACTGTTCTATGGATATTACCATGGGAAATGTTCTTCTGAGATTAGCGAACTTATTCCAAGTACCCGAGTTTCGGTTTGCTCTACCCGCTTCTCTAGTAGATCACATCTGTTTGTAGTCTATTGTCCTGTTGACCGCACAACGCATTACAGCGAGAATTCGTTTATCAGTCGAACTAGCCGTACGTGGAATAAACTTCCCGCAGAGGTCTTTCCTGTCAGTTATAATCTAATAAAATTTAAGTCAAATATCCACAAACACTACTCCCTTTTACCTCCTTCTCATAACCTATTTTCCTGAGATCAACACAATGCACTGCATCTGTAGAGGGCATCCCCTGAGTGTTGGTTAATAAGCAAAAAAAAAAAAAAAAAATTTTGTTTATTAACAAACCCGTTAAGCCAAAAATGAGCCTCATCAATGAACACAATTTTGCGATAAAGCATCAGATCAGCTTCCAACTGCTCTAGAGTCCAAACGGCGAAATAACGACGCATATGATCTTAAATTACACCCATATAAGATCCAGCCCAAGATCTTCGCACAAAATTTTCCACGAAGTGGACGGACAGAACTCCAATTTAAATTGCATAATCTTCTACACTTTCGTTTCTACACGTTCAGTACGCTCATTTCTTCGACGTGTGGGTTTTATTGCATCATTTAGAGAGTACGTGGTATGAAATCAATCCACAGTTTTACCGATGGATTGCTCAGATGGACGATTATGTGCGCCATAAAAATCACGAAGTCGTCTATAAGTTGTGCGAGTCGATAAATGATTTTCAAAGTAAATTTGGATAATTTGGTAGAGTTGTTCAAGCGTATACTTACTGATCATAGAGTATACTTACTGATCATACATTTCAAAAAGTGAGCGCAGTGTGACAGATTTTTTTACAGCTAACTTTTTGTAAGTTTCATCTTAGCAAAAAAAAAACCCCTTTAGTATTCAAAAATAAATCTTGTAGGACCATTTTTAGTCTTAGTCCCCATATAAAGCTACATCTTCTACATCTTCTCTTAAATCTATAAAAAAAAAACAAAAATATTCCTTTCTTTCGAAACTACCAAATATAGTCATGATTGGTCCATTTTTCGTCCTAATCCATATAAAAATAACATCCGATATGTATTTTGTCATAGTGGCAGGCAATAACAATACCACTCAAATTTGGTTTCTGCTTATTTTTTAAATGCAATTAGTTGAACCTAAGATCATTTCTCTAAACTCATGGTATAGAGTATCACATAGTCGGTCTAGATCGACTTCTTTTAATTATTATTTTCTGTGTGCGTTTTTTGTGTTTATTTTTAAAAGCTTTGATGTTAAATGCTTTGTATAACAACAAAGGAATTTGTTATGAGTTTTGGATCGAAACATTTTTGAAAATGTTTCTTTTATTTTGTTTTAAGTTTAAATGTTAAAAACCCTTTTAAAAAATATGTAAATATGTTTTGTTTGTACAAGTTATTATAAAATAAAATGTTATTTTATGTCTTTAATAGAATTTTTGCTAATTAAATAGGTTTCAAATTATTTAAAAGACAATCATTACAAATTCAAAGGTTGTGTTATTAAACAAAATTTTTAAAATACAATTTTAATTTAATCAACAAATTTAATAAGTAAAATGTTTAGGTACAAAATATACAAAAAAAAAACTAAAGTTTAAAGCCAATTATTTATTCGTAGTTAAGTAGTTTAGAGGACGTAATTTCTACACATGGTTTGGCTTGATATCGAAAACGCACGTTTATTTCAAATAAAAACAAATGACAAGTTTTCAAATCTTTCAGTTAGAATTATTCTGACTCAATCTCCAATATATATTTTTTTTTCATTAAAGCAAACAAATAGCACTTTTGTTACAGTGTGTAAAGCATTCTTGCTGCTAAATTTGCCAAAAAGAATTACATTATTTTAATATTTCCCAATTAACACTGTATTTGGGAGTGGATAAGGAAAGTAGAAGAAAACTGCCAAAATAATGTATTACCTTAGTCAAAAATACTATTTCATGCTTTTGTTAACGATTTATGAATTTTAATTTAGCGGTATGCGGAAACAGTCTCAATTTATAACCTTTTAAAGTTTTATGTTTAACTGAAGGAAATAAATCGAAAAATGAGTATAAATGTTCCCTTTAGCTAAATTTTGTATGTTTGGATGTCCTTTATGAACTTTCATGAAACATTTTTACGTAGCACATTAAACCCTGTAACAGCCATTTTCATGGGTCATATGAGTCTTCTTTAAAAAAAATATCCACTAAAACAGGCGTTTCAATTTTTACTTAATGTGAATACACTTGCTCGAAAAAGTATTCGTACACCTAAAATTATAATTGTTATACTACGAAAAGAATTAAAAAAAATTAAATAAGCTGAATTATTTTTTTTCTATTAAATTATTAAGCTATTTAATATATTTTTTTTTTAATTTACTTCAGGTTTATTGCCTTTAATAAAGTTTATACAGGTAAAAAATGTAACAAAAGAAAAAAGTCATCCGAAAAAGTATACGTACATTTGAAATATTAATACAAAAAAACTAAATTTATACTAAATATTGCTTTCGGGATGAAATACAGTCATATGCGTGATCTAGATCCATCTTGTATTATACCGATCGACTCAGAATTACTTTTTAATTCGATTTTGCGATGTCCGTCTGTCCGTCAAAATACAGTTCCCAAATTCGAATATATTTTGATTAAATTGGTGACCTAGTCGCCATACAAATGACCCCTATGAGATCGACTTAAATTGCCATAAGATCCAAGTTATCATATGTATTTCGGGCAAATTGGGTTTGCGTGTTTTTATTACATTCATTAATCAGTATTCCAAAAATAAACTCTATATGACAATTCTTAGCCATAGCCCCCATATAAAGCTGCTTCCTGATATTCACTTATCTTAACTTATCAAAAAAAAAATATTGCACAAACTTTTCTCAAATTTGACCAAATATGGTCAGGATCCTTATATTTTTCGACCTAGTCCCCATATAAATGTAGCATCATTTATGAACTTTTTCAGATCTGCAGGCAAACAAATTAATAAAAATTTCAATCAGATTTGGTTTATGATTACTTTCTATACCCAATTTGTTGGACTTAAGACCAATTTTGAAAACGCATGGCACGGGGTATCGCATAGTAGGGGTAGACCGGCTATTATTTTCTTATTTGTTTCATAATAATTGAGTCTATTTTATAAAACTGAATACTACACAGAGCTTTTATGTCACATTTCAACTTGACTTCCATAAAATTAAAAAACAATATTCCATATACATATATAAAAATATTGCCATCTTGGTCGAACTCCTTATTCAAGTAATGCTTCGCGGTGACCATAAGAAGATCTCACTGAATCAACTAAAATCCATAAAGCATAAAAAATAATGAGCTTAATAATAAATTTAGTCTTTAATCGAAGCTTGTTTCACACCCGGATTTCTTATTGTTAAGAAAATTTAAACAAAATTGAAAATCTTTCAATCAAAGATTACTTTTTTGTACCATTAATAAGCTGTAAAAATTTCAATTTCCAATTTTCAATTCAATTCCATTTATTGTAATATTAAAAGCCACATTTGGCCAATGATACTAATACTAATATATGAATATTGATACTAATACTAAATATTACGGAGTATAGTATATATCTACATAATTCAAAAATTATTATTAAAGTATAACAATTAAAAATTTAACACTATGGCCCCCCAGCCAAAAAAAAGTAAAATAAAATATTTACAAAAATAAAAACAAGGAGTCCATGTTAGCGAAAAAACTGTTTACCACATATAATTCCCTTTAAATAATTAAGTATCATACGGATTCACAAATATGTGAGAAAATTTTGTTCTTGAAAACTTTCTTAGAATCTGCAAAAACCCTCACATGGCTAGGTAGCTTGTTCCAAAGACGGGACACTCTAACTAGAAACGACCGTTCATACAAAGAACTTAATATACGCGGTATTATAATTTGGATATTTCTTCTCGATCTTGAAAAACTAAAGGTATTACGCAAGTTAACCGGTGAGGAATCAATAATAAGTCTATAAAAGAACCATAACAATCTGAACTCTACAAATTTCTTGAATGTACAACCCAAAAATCGTATAATATAAGGAGTTATATGCTCCCTTCTTCTAACATCAAAAACAAAACGAGCAATCATATTGAGTAGTTTCTCCAATCTAGAAAAACATGTAGAAGTAGTACCAGATGTCACCTCAATACAATAACACAATTGTGATGATAGGAGCGCCAAAGCCACATCTCTCTTAATATGAAGGGGTATATAAACATCTACATTAAATAACCTACGTATAGTAGTAATAATTTTTGGTGTTAATAATTAATATGTTTCTCAAAACTGAGTTTTTCATCAATTATGACTCCCAGGCACCTCAGATTATCTACGAAATTAAGTACAATACCATTAATACGAATACTGAAATCAAAGCTTTGAGTATTTCCAAAAACCATACACTTGGTCTTTGCCAAATTAATATCAAAATGATTTGCAGACATCCATGTTGATACGTTCCGAAGGCTGAAATTTGTTACAGCTTCAAGAACATCTAAGAATTGTTTATCGTAGTTGAAGAGCAATTGAACATCATCCGCAAAAATATAGGATGTACATCCTTGAGTATCAATCATAACTTCGTTCAAATCATTTAAGTATAACACAAATAATAGAGGACCAATAACCGAACCCTGCGGCACACCACATGTAACCCTGCGGATGTCACTCACTCTGCCTCCAAGCTCAACAAATTGTGAACTATTATTTTAATAGGAAAACATAAGTCTACAAGCTGGTTTCGAAAATTTAAATTTATCACGAAGTTTAAAAATAAGTCTACAATGATCAAGGCAGTCAAACGATCTGGACAGATCAAGAGAAACTAAAAGATTAACTCTACCCTCACTTAAATTTTTTCTAATGAAATCAGTCATTTCAACTAAAAGAGACGTAGTGCAGTATCCCTTTCTATAGGCATATTGGCTGTCACAAATCAGATTCTCCCTGCTTAAATATTGAACCATTTTTGACTTAAGTAAGTGCTCAACAACTTTAGAGACAACAGGCAGTATACTTATAGGTCTTAAATTTCCAAAAGACAATTCACTACCAGATTTAGGAATCGGAACTACCCTAGAAATCTTCCAGGAGGAAGGATAAACAGATGTAGTAAATATGCCATTTACAACATGCAATAAAAATCTACTTATACCAGGAAAAATCAGCTTAATAAACCTTAAAGGAATACCATCGACACCGACTGCATTCGATTTTATTTTCTTAAAAGCATCAAAAAATTCCAACTCAGAAACACCATGAAATTAAAAACATGGGTTATTATCTATATAATCAAAATCAAAATCCTCCGTAACAACTTCTGAACTACCCACAAAATGATCATTCACCTCATTTGCATCAAGATCCGAAAAAACAACCTCACTCCGCAAACAGCCAGCTCTCCTCAAAGTTTTCCATATATTAGCATTATCAGATCTATTAAATATTCTCATACCCTCCCGTCTTTTAAACTTCCTTATAACAACCTTGGCTTTATTTCGATATCTACAATATGTTCGCCAATTAACATCGGTACGAACCTCCAGAAACCCCTTGTATGCAATGTCTCTAAGAGAAACAGCATGAATAATCTCTCTTGATTTCATCCATGATTCTGCCCTAACTCTAGATTTACGACGCACAACCGGCACAAAAAAACAAGCATTAACCAAAAAGGTGTTTAAGAAGTCAACCTGATAGTTCACATCACTCGTAAGGTAAATTGAGGAAAAATCATATGAATTGTAAAACGAGTTTAATCCGTCCCAATCAATATTATTGAAATCCTTAAATTCAAAGTAGTTATCAGTCCGATCAACATTTAAATCAACCGAAACGTAAATGAGGGCATGGTGAGAGTTCATAAAGGGACATTGAAATTGATTGGATTGCACAGCTTTATTGTCACTTCCAAGCATAAAGTAGTCAATTAAAGACGAAGATCGGTGACTTATGTCAAAATGAGTAGGAACCCTATTATGGTGAATCGATAGTCCATTCTGACTACAAACGGATCTAACCAAATGAGCCTTTACAGAATCATAAAGGTTTAAATTAAAATCACCCATAATAATTATGTTATTGTATTGATAAAAAAGGTTGCAATGTAATTCCTCAAAAATTCTAAGATTATTAAAATCACCACTAGGCAAATACACAACTCCAACAAGAGTTTTCGTGGTTCCAGCTTTGATTTCAACAAAAATTGACTCACAAAGATTATACCGCATTGATCTGTAAACAACTCGCTTCTCCATTCTACTAGATATATATAGGCCGAAACCACCACCCCTACCTTTACTCACCGGACGGTCATTTCTATAAAGTGTATAGCCATGGAAAATATAAATATATTTGCCATAGAATACCATTAAAATTTGTGAAGATCAGTGCATGACCTAGTCCACATACAAATATACTCTATGAGATCGATCTAAACTGCCATAAGATCCAAATTATCATATAGATCCCAGTCCGCTTTGTTTTGTTCATGTTTTTACACCCATTAATTAGTACAAAACTAAACTCTGTAGGACAATTCTTAGTTATAGCCCCCATATAAACCTGCTTCCCGGTCTTCAGTTAAATTTTGAAAACCAAACAAAAATATTGCACAGATTTTTCTCAAATTTGGTTTTTGAATTTTTTGCAAAAAAAAAAAAAAAAAAATTGACCTTACCAAATATGGTCAGGATCGGTCAATTTTTCGACCTAGTCCCCATATAAATATAGAATCCGATATGAACTTTTCCAGATCTGTAGGCAAAAAAAAATTCGTTTATGCTTATTTTCTATATCTATATCTATATTTTGGAGGGGCGACCAGAACGAGGTTTTGTTTTTGTAGTTTTGACGTATTGCACTGAGGAGTGCGTTTTGCCTATGATCCGAGCTCTTTCACGAATTGATCTCTCCTCATTTCTAAGCTTCATGATAATTTTTCTCTTGTCAGCACCGATTTCTTTGATTTTGGAACTGATCTCTAAATATAGTTTCCCAAAGGAATATAGTTGAGTCAAATCAACTTTTTACAAACAATTTTGTCTTCGACTTAAATAAAATCTATGTTATACTATGTTCCGACGGACCGCAAGGTTCGAGGTTTGCTCTCTTATTCACGGTTCGCGCCCCAATCATGATTGAACCTACATGATTCGCCATACAAAATTTTGAGAGCGAATCTAGTTACGATCCACGAAAAATGTATTGTCATCTCCAATTTTGATAAAAAATTATCGCTAGTTTATCTAAACTAGCTGTCAAAAATATATAAACAAAGAAAAAACAAAATGTGTGCAATAAAATAAATAGAAACATTTAACAAATAAAAATATATATTTACATTAGGGTTGCCCTTAATAAAAAAAAGTGTTCAAACTGTCGGTCTAACCCCCTAGAAATATGCGAATAGCAAAAAAACTGAGAAATACAAAGTTTTGGGCCAATCGGAAAACGTTTAGTCGTGGCGCAAAGCGATTGAAAATTTCAAGTGTGTTTATATGTGGAAAATATGACTTTTTTTCAGATTTTACGAAAATTTCGTTCTATAGTTTAATTTTTCCGACAAGCTGTTATATAATTCAGGATCAGTATTAAATTATCCTTTCAAAAGGCTGTAAAACTTCAAAATCGTATGAAACCTCGCCAAGAACTAGCAAATGCCCCAGACCACTTTTGTGCCAAAAAAAAACTAGGTCATGAAATTTGATGGCATTTTTTTCAATTTTGAGAAATTGATTAAAGCCATCATTCTTTTTTGGTCTCTATACTTATAAGTATTCAGAAATGAAGTATTGTTTTATTACCACGTTGTTAACCTATTGCGCATTGAGGCCGAAAATTGGAAATTTTTTAATAAAATTTTTAAAACTCCTTTTTCAAGTTTGAAAAAATTTTCTTAAATAAAATTTAAAAAAATGAATCTATCACTTTAGTGTTTTATGAAATACATGTTGCAGATTAACTCTGTGAATTTTTAAGTAAATCCCTCTGCTAGAATTTTTTTGACAAGGATTTTATTTTTGCGGATTTCGAGAAAAATTGAATTTTTGTGAAATATTCTGTAAATGTACTCTTTCTAAATACTTTGTATCAAAAATTCATAATTTTTCTACTTTTAAATGTTATATTTTATCTTAATAGCCTAGGGTTTCGGAAAAAAATAATATGACTCCATTAACCCTTTTGGAATTGGGGTCACATATGACCCCAAACTAATAAAAGACAATTTATTAAAAAAAATTCAAAGATTTTGTAATTGCTGTCCAATTTTTAGATGCGACACTTAAAATATAATTACCAAATATGTAGAAGTTTTGTTCCAAAAATTTGGGATAAATCCGAGAACATTAACCCATTATTTGCCAATGCCAGCTTTGGATTTTAAGATATTTTAAAATAAAAATGACCTAAAACGAGTTTTTCTATTAAACTCGTTGATCCACTATTTGGAATTTAAGAAAAATAATTCGGTTAATTTTTATTTATTAAACCCTTCAGTGCTCCTGAGATCAAAATTATCAATTGTGATATATCTCTGGTGCAATTATCTGCTTACACAGTTAATCTGCAACATGTATTTAATAAAACCTTAAAGCGATAGATTCATTTTTTTAAATTTTGTTCAAGAAAATTTTTTCAAACTTGAAAAAGGAGTTTTAAAAATTTTATGAAAAAAATTTCCAATTTTCGGTCTCAATGAGCAATAGGTTAACAACGTGGTAATAAAACAATACTTCATAACTGAGTACTTATAAGTATAGAGACCAAAAACGAATGATGGCTTTAATCAATTTCTCAAAGTTGAAAAAAATGCCATCAGATTTCATGACCTAGTTTTTTTTTGGCACAGAAGTGGTCTGGGGCATTTGCTATTTCTTGGCGAGGTTTCATACGACTTTGAAGTTTTATAGCCTTTTGAAAGAATAATTTAATACTAATCCCGAATTATGTAACAGCTTGTCGGAAAAATTAAATTATAGAACGAAATTTTCGTAAAATCTGAAAAAAAGTCATATTTTCCCCATATAAACACACTTGAAATTTTCAATCGCTTTGCGCCAAGACTAAACGTTTTTTGATTGGCCCAAAACTTTGTATTTCTCAGTTTTAGTGCTATTCGCATATTTCTAGGGGGTGAGACCGACAGTTTGAACACTTTTTTTTCCCCCTCCATATAACGAAGGGCCACCCTAATTTACATACATACATATATTCAAATAAAAATGGAAAAAATTAAATAGTGAAACGTAAAGTGTAGAAGGATGTCTTCAAATATTTGCGCAAAAAATATAAACGTCAAAATGAAACAAGAACACTCGTCAGAACACCAAGATTCGCAATCGTGATTCAGAGAGCGAATCATGTGGTTCATTTTGCCGTCTGAACATGCTATTATAGTTGTCAAACTACATTTTTTGTGTTGTAACCAAAAAAATTAAAATAGAAAATCTCTGCAAATTTTTTGAAAAACAATAAATTCCCAATGTGTTAATGGTAGAAAGATCGTAATTAAAAATATTTTATTAATTTTTCAAATGTTTATCAAGTGTGCGTATTTTTCTTCTAATAAGCGTAGCTCTGTTTCGGGTTGTCTCACTAGACCTTATCGATTACCAATAGCAGTAACCTATATGTTTGACTAAAGGTAATACATTATTTTTATTTGAGCCAGAATAATTCCTACTCCATAAAGATCAAATTATTTTTTGAAAACAATAAATAAAGCCAAATGCGTTTTAAGGTGCACGGTTGGACTTTTACATTTTTTAAGATTGCACTTCTTTTAAATGCAATAATCGGCATTAATCACTAAGGACCAACGAAAAAAGAGGTAAAAGTCACTAAAGTATATTTAAAATATTAGATTTGTTAGATTGTTATTTTGCCTAAGCATTTAAGTGAAAAGGTTTAAAGGGTAGCAAATTATACTGAAGATATATTAATTATTTAAACTTTTCAAGGAGTACTTTATGAACCAACAATTATTTAATTACTCGTATTACTCTTTATGTACGACCACAATATAAAAAAAAAATACATAAAGCAGTCGTAAGTAGTAAACGACACATTTATTTTTTTTTGTCAACACATAACTCAGCACTTTAATAATGTACATACCAACATCTTGAACTTATAAATATTACAATATATTATCTAGAAATAGTTTTAATATTTAAAACATTTTATTTTTTCAGTTTGCAATAATATATGTTCAATAAAAATATTATAAATATTATTTAAAACTTAAAATGAAACTGCTTTTTTATGTGTTCATATTAAATGTTTGTGTGTGAGTTAATTAAATGCAACAAAACACGTTTATTTACATCAAAATGTCTATCTATCTTTCTCTTTCTTTCCTTTTTCTTCTTGTTCTTTCCAACTAACTATTATTTATTGTGTTTGACATTGAATTTGATAATTAAAATTAAAAAAAAAAAAAAATAAAACTATTACAAAATTTAATTAAAATTCACAAAAACCAATTTCACTTTTTCTTGTTCTTTACTTCCCCTCATTATTTTTTAAAAATCTCTTCCGTTCCACCAAAAACTTTAGAATTTGAGGATGGTTGGGATAGCATTGAATTGATACCGAATATAATATTGAATCCTGGTTTCTGCGAAACGGATGGTCAACGCACAGCGCCTCGTGTAGTCATGTTTGGCGGCATCGATGACAGCGATGAAAGCTGTGAATCAGAATCAGATCATGAGCCGCGCATGGATAAATTTAAGCGCAAATTATCGGTATTTTTTACAGATCCCGCCATTTACAGATCCCACATTTGAGAGTACAAAATGATTATAAGAAAATTATGTTTTATTTTGTTATGGATTTTGGAATATATTTTAATTTTTTTTATAAAAAAAAAAACAATAATTATAAATTAAAATTAAATGTATATTATAAAAATATCAAAAATGTGCTTATGGTTAAACCTGTTAAACAAAAATATTTCGAATAACAATGTGTTGAGTAAAAAAAACGAGCTTTTGTTACAAATATATAAATTTAAGGCAATGCAAAAGAAAAATTAGTTTAGTTCTTAAAGTTTGTAAAAAAAAACTAACGTTGTTGGTCTTCCAAGTGAATATTAACATTATCCTATAGGTCATCTGGTGGTTTAAGCTTAAAAAAATTGGTTGAAAACAGTTTGAAAAATTTCAAAAAATTGCTTTATCGCATTTTTGTTAATACATCAGGTTGGCAACTAAAATTAGCTTTTCAATGATGTATGTTAAAGAAATATTAATGCCACACAAAGTCACACAAAAAATAACTGATACATAATTACATACCAGCTTTCCTAGAAAACTGATAAATAGATAATTGGAAAATAGAACTATATAACGATTGCACGAAAACTGATCACATTGTTCAACAAATGACACTTCTTGGCAACGAGCAGAGACTATACAAATGAACTAAGGCTAATTGAGTCTGAATCCGTTGACATAAAGTTTTTGAAAATTTAAAAACAAAAAAAAAACATATTTTTTAACTTATTTTTTTAAAATGTTTTGATGATACTATTTGTTCGGCATGAGATCCGAAAAGTCTAATAAAAGCAATAAATACTCTAATTTTTGATTTTTATACCCTATACCACTATGTGGTTTGGGTATAATGACTGTGCTGCTGTTTGTAACAACCAAAAATATTTGACCTAGACCCATCTTTAATTATACCGATTGAATCAGAACCACTTTCTGAGTTGATTAAACAATGTCCGTCCGTCCGTCCGTCCGTCCGTCCGTCTGTGTGTCCATGTAAAGCTTGTAATCAAACTGCAGGTCGCAAATATGAATATATTTTGACGAAATTTGGTATATAAGCTTTAATCTACCATGGGATGAACGCTATTGAAATTGGTGAGAATCGGTCCATGTTCAGACCTAGCCCCCATACAAATTACCCCTATGAAATCGACATAAATTTTCATAAGATCCAAATTGTCATATAGATCTTACTCAAATTGGGTTTAGATGCGTTCATTACATCCATTAATGAGTAGTCCAAAAATGATCCCTTTGGCCCCATATAGAGCTGCTTCCCGATTTTCACTTAAATCTATTAAAAAACAAAAATATTGCACTGATTCTTCACAAATTTTGTTTGTATATATTTTTGCAAAATACAAGAGACTTTACCTAACATGACCAGGATCGGTCCATTTTTGGACATAGTCCCCATATAGATGTAGCATCCGATATGAACTTTTTCATATCTGCAGCCAAAAAAATTAATAAAAATCCCACTCAAATTTGGTTTTTGCTTATTTTCTATGTCCAGTTAGTTGGGCCTAAGAGATAGGGTTTCTAAACGCATGGTATAGGGTATCGTATAGTCGGTCTAGACCGACTATAATTTTCTTACTTGTTATTTTTATTATAATACAATATTCCGACTAACATTGTTAGTCATCATCAGGGATATGTTAATAAAGAAATAAAAAAAAAAACTCCTTTATTTGTTTTGACCATTTTTTTTTTTATAATTTTTTTTTTCTTAAATAATTTATATTTTTTCTTATTTTTGTGGGTTTTCTGCTGAAATATTATTTTTAAAATAATAAATGTATTAAATTTGAAAAAAACCGGAAAAAAATTTAAAAAATTTAAATATTTTTCAAATTAAAAAAAAAAGTCAAATGAATTTCATATTTTCTTAAAACCAAACTTTTTTTATTTTTAACTTTAACGTTTTTTTTTTTTTTTAATTTTATGTAGGTGATTTTTATCGCCGTTTATATACCCTCACACCACTGTACGTTTGTAACGAATCGAAAAATACATTTGCGACCCCATATGGTGTACATATTCTTGATCCTTATAACTCGATTCGATATAGGCATGTCCGTCTATCTATTGAAATCACGCTCATTCACAGAATAAGCCAATTACCTGGCTATTCTTTGTCATTATCTCGAGTAGGTTGGTATTGAAAATGGCGTAAGTCGGGCATCATTGTGCCGAGATATGTCCAAAAAAATTTTAAAAATTCAGTGTGTTTGTTGTAATAAGTTAGTACTACGTTTATCAAATTGTTGCTTTCTAAAATATTTTGATTAGATTTGTAATAAATAGTGCAGTAAGTCTAGATATTAATGTAAACGTAAAACCGATGGGGAGGGTACCAAAGATTCGGCACAGCCAAACTTAATACGCTTACTTGTTTTTAATAAATTTTAAAAAATTAAAAAAAAAATATACATTTCATATTTTTTGAGTTATAGTGCGTTTACATCTAAGCAAAATCTAGTATATACGAGATTTCGAGCGAAATCTAGCTCATTTTTACTAGATTTCCCATACAAAACAAAATCTAGCTCGTTACTAGATTTGCGCAAAATCTCACAAAATCTTGTGAAACTTGTGCACTACCAAATAATATTACTGTGTTTTTTTAATATTGTAGTAGAAAATTACAACGCAGTGACTGAAAATTTTATATTTAAAAACAAAAGCAACCAAGTTGAATAAAAAGAAAATAAAATATTAATTATTAACAAAAAAATTACGAATCTATAATAAAAAAATATTTAGTAATTGAAAATATTTTTATACTGTGCTTTTTATATATGTGCCCATTCCAATCTGCTAAATAATAATTGGGGAAAATGAATTTGTTTTTGTTGTTCAAACAATACATTTAAGAAATGCTGATGTTTCTTTTTTTTTCGCAAAATATCTATTTCAGTTTGTGATTTTTTCATTTTTGATGTATAATATAATTACAAAATCTCTTCCTTTTTAGAATTTTAAATGTTTCCATTTTCCTATTGTCTTGTTTATTTTTGGTATTTCTAGTTTATATGTTTTATTTTAATCACCTGTTTATTGTTGTGGAAACAAAATCTCACAAAATGTCAAAAAAGTTAGATGTAAACGGTATAGATTTTGAAATAGATTTCAACTAAAATCTACTACATTTTCCTCAGATGTAAACGCACTATTAGAAATCAATCAAGATCAAAAGTGTTTTTTTTTTTTTCAGAAATTGATCTTGAGCTCGACTAATTTATAAATTAAAAATGAAGATCGAAAATATGATTTTATATTTTTATATTTGTAAAAATAGAAAAAAAAAATTTATATAAATTAAAATATATTTTCCTTTTTTTAAATATTGTTTTTATTGGCTAACTTCAACGATTTTTTTTAATTATTTTTTTTTTAATAATTTGTAATTTGGTGTTTTTATCGCCATTTTTTGTTTGTTTTGGACGGTTTTCTGCTGATCGAAAATAAGATTTTTTATTAATATTTTTTGTAAAAATAGAAAATAATATTTTTTTAATCAAAATTTGTTTTTATTTTTTTAGAAAAAAATATTTTTTTTTGATATTTTGTATCTTTTTTTAATTATTTTTTTCTTAAGGTATGACCTTCCTTTAAAAAAAATTTTTTTCACATTTTTTTTTAAATGTCTTCTAAAATCCTTCAGAAATAATGGCCTTAAGGGATTTTTTAAAATTCGAATTATTTTTGGAGTTACAGTACTGTACTGTTACAGAGCTACAGCACTTTTAAAAAACCTTAATTTTGGGGGATTGAAAGGTAGGACATACCTTAATTTAAAAAAATTTAAAAAAAAATAAAAATGCATTTCATAGTTTTTTAAGACCAAAAATTTTTTATTTGTTGTATTTTCTTCTTAATTTTGAAATATAATTAAAAAAAAATAATAATATTTTTATTTTTTATTTTATTGATATTTCGATGAAAATAAATATTTTTAGTTTTTAAAATTTTTTTGGTCAATAAAAAATAAAAGAGCAAAGCGCAGCAAGTATTCAGATACTTTCCTCGTCTCTGGTCATTTTGGCTGTTGAGCAGTGTTATTAACCACACTGATCTAAGGCCTGACTTTAGGTACATTTGTGAAAGCACGACAAATAAAAATGCAGTACTAGTGTATATGAAATGCACGTTCAAACATCACGGTCGCGTTTTCTTCAAAATTTCACACTGTACAATATAATTAATGATGAAGACTTAATCCTACAAACCGGTCTGATTCACAGACTAGTTCTGATTTTTACAAAAATATAAGCGAATTTTTATTTATAATCAACGAACGTGTCTTTCTCACCTCCTCAGAAATCATAAAAAATTAGTTCAAAAAAATTTGGGCATCTGGTTTTTGAAAGTTCCCGAAATATCCGCCATATTTTGTGAAAACATTAAAAATTCACAAAGATAGTTAGGGTTATCTTAAAAGGTGCAAGTCAATTGAAGATACAATAACCACCTTTTATATGGCAAATGGTTTTTTTGCCATATGTCAAATATCATAATTGTATGATCTATAGTTTGGGAAATAATATCTCAAAAATTGATATTTTAAAAACTTCTAAAAACCAATATCT
This sequence comes from Cordilura impudica, assembly GCA_963682025.1. Classification (NCBI taxonomy): domain Eukaryota; kingdom Metazoa; phylum Arthropoda; class Insecta; order Diptera; family Scathophagidae; genus Cordilura; species Cordilura impudica. The sequence goes on from OY821520.1 coordinate 118,847,767, forward strand.
TGTTGCTAATAATGTTTTCTGCACTTGTGATAAATGTCATGAGTTAGTGTTGGTTGCTGAGTTATAAATAAAAAGTCAACCATAAAACGTAGTAAAAGTAAAAAAGTTTCAATAACAAAATTTAAATTTATTTAATCGTTTTAAAAAATGGTTATTGGACCTTAATTTTTTTATTTTTTTTTTACAATTATAAGTTGCAAAAGTAAATGGTATTTAAGTAAAAGTAAATTTATTTATTTTCACTCTTATTTATAACTCAGGAACCAATAAAAACTAACTCATTAAATTCACCAACAATTATATTTAAAAAAAATAAGAAAAATATATTTTTTTGTAGAGTATTCCATTACAAAGTTTTGATCTTGTAATAATGACCTTTGACCTTAAGCAATTAAAATTGTTTTTGTATATGTCATTGTAAAGAAAGTCTTAATTGCTTTTAAACGAGATCTTAACTAGAATTATGGACAAGGAAGTTTTAAAAAGAAACGCCATAATTCTACACTACTTCATTGATAAAATTTTTATAAATTTTACACTTTTCGCACCGCCATATTTCATAACTATGTTAGAGCTAGAGATTCAAAATTATAAATATATCTTAGTTTAGTTAGCCAAATTTTAACAAATTCAAATAATCCTATTTTCTTACATGATTTAAAATAGTAGTTTCTATAATGTTATTGTTTCATTATTTTATTGTTTTGTTATTGCAAAAAAAAAAAAAAAATTTTAAACCAATTAAAAATTTACAATAAATAAAGAATTCAGAAAATTTCTTTAGTATTATTGGACAAGATGCCAAATATACACTGGAGAAAATAATTATAAGACCAACATTTTATTTCGAATTACTTAAAAAGTTTTTATGCAATATTGATCATGTGTGGTATTATTTTTAGTTTAAAGAAAACGCATTGTATCAGCAAAAAAATAAAGTACATTATTTTAGGGCGGGTAAGGTTTTAACACTTTTTTTTGCAAATTATTTCAAGTAAATCGGAATAAAACTAACGAAGATACAGCTTTCTAAGCGACCTGCCCTTATACTGTATATCGTATATGTTAAAGACTTTAAATCGATTTTCTTGCAAACAACTTTTTTGAAGTCCGTGAACATCATAACTCAAAATCTACTTGATCGATCCTTTTGAAATTTTATACACTATTTCTACACATAAATCAGCAGGTAATCAGGGAGAGTTTTTTTTTACCATTTTTTCCATTTTTTAACAGCAAATTCACCGAAATTTTAATGCAAAAATCGTGTTTTTACTTCAAAATGCTGCCAAAAAAACTTCCTGATTACATAGGGAATTTTTTAACGAGTTATTATGTTTACCGCATAACAACTTTTTTCGTGGCACCTCCGGAGATTCGTTAACATTTTTAGTTAAAAATTATTTCAAAGATACTTCAAATGTTATGCTATAACGTGTATATGAAATAAATAATCCAACATTATTCATATCTTGAAAAAAAAAACACGAAAATACGCCTTTTTCGGCTTAAAACCTTACCCCAGCCGTGTTTCATTTTAGAGATAACGAAACTTAAACATATGCTGTTTTCTTTTCTGAAAAAAAATGTTACACTTTGTAATGTTACATTTTTATAATGTTTGCCTCACACATTAAAGATGTTACATTTTTAATGGTCAGAATACAACATAAAATTACAACTATGCGACACTTTTTTAATGAACAGCTGATTTTGTTCTCATTTTTATTCTTGGACACCTAAAAGGAAAAATAAAAATTAAAAAACATTGATATTTTCCATATTAATAATTTATTTTAAACAAAACAATAAAAATTACACAATTATTTTTTTTTTTTTTATTTCTTCACACAAATACACATTTATAAACTACACAAATGTCAGCTGTTTTATCGTGTTATTCTCCCCCTCTGATTTTTTAGAGTGCGAAAAATGCACCTTTTTCACATTTATAATGCGACATTTTACACGTTACCCTTTCGCAAGGTTGACAGTTTTTTAGAAAAGAACACAAAAAGTGAAAAAAAAGTGCGAAGTGGGAAAAGAGTGTAACATTTTTGCCAGAAAAGAAAACGCCATTAATGTGTGTGGGAACCACGGCTGCTTATAACTTCTTGAAGTCGTTGAAACATTAAATTTATTAATCAGCTTATATCATTTTGGTTTATTTTAAACTTTGAACATTTATATTTTAGTTTGACTAGTTTGTTATTTTAGAGATGCATTATTAATCTACTGATATGAGCTTACTAGTCGATTAGTTCCATGCAAATAAAACAAATTTATTTCATGCTTTACCCAACGTTTCATGAATTGGTTGTTGACATCTTCAGCGATGATTTATATACTATAATTTAAAAAATGTGGCTAATGTTATACAAAATATGTTAAAATTATTTTTTATCAAAGACGACACTTACATTTATGTGTATAAACAAATAAAGTAAATAAATAAAAATAATTGAAAAATAATAAAAAATCAGAGAAAATAATAATTATTATAAAAAACGGGACTTCACGAACTTAAAATTAATATCACAGCACTTGCTTAGTTTAAAAAATCACAGAATACACTGACTTAGTATTGTCCCTATCCTCTTTTGTGTTAATTGCTTTATTACCTTTTTGTTGTATTCTTAAACTTTAGAGAGTAAATCTTTTACTTTCTCTCTCCTTTCTTTGTTTAAGATTTTGACGTCATCGAAATTAGGTTTGTGGTTGTTATCTAATGCTATGTTCACACGGACAGCAAGATTCGCAGTTCGCTCTCTCATTCACGGTTCGCGCCCGAATCATGATTGAATCTACATGATTCGCCATACAAAATTTTTAAAGCTAATCTACTTGGTTCAAAACGAACTTAGTTGTGAACCTAGAAACATTGAGTGTCATCTCCAAGTTTGATAAGAAATTATCGCTAGTTTATCTGAACTAGCTGTCAAAAATATATACATATGTAAACAAAGAAAAAACAAGAAATTAATTTGTGCAATAAAATAAATTGAAACATTTAACAAATAAAAATTATATATTTACATATATATATTGAAATAAAAATGGAAAAAATGAAATAGTGAAACGTAAGTGTAGAAGGATGTCTTCAAATATTTGCACAAAATATATAAACGTCAAAATGAAACAAGAACACTCGTCTGAACACCAAGTTTCACAATCACGATTCAGAGAGCGAATCAAGTGGTTCATTTTGCCGTCTGAACATGCTAAAAACGTGTTGTGCAAGAGCTGTGTTAATTTTACCATTTTCGTACTGATTCCCATTCGAAAAAATTTCGAATAAATTTAAATCTGAGCTGCAGGCCGTCCAGTCCAATATAGGTATATTTTGGAACTGTATGTATATGTATCTGTACTGTGTACAGAAGCATTATCACCACCAAAATTGATAAGAACTTCATCGGGAAGCTCTATATTTTTTTCACAGTTAATTTTTGAGGAAATAAAATATATAAGAGTCCTTCCCGTGGCAGCTACTGCAGCCCGTATCATAAGTGGTCCGCCACCAAAATTTCTTGATATTCTCTGATCTTTCTTAAAATTTTGATTACGCCAATAATTCTGAAATCCATCGGCGACGTCTGGGTTAAATTTTTTTCCTCGGGAAATATAAGCGAGGCCCATTTCTCTTCCCAAAACTGGTATTTCTCTGTGAATGCCCATCTGGCATTCTTATGGGCTTTGTAAGGTTTAATTTGGGAGCACATTTGGTCTATTCCAGATTATTATCTGCAAGCAAAATTTCTCTTACACGTGAAAATTAACAATATTTGCTGAACAAAGGGTTTGGTTAACAGCTAAACGTTTGATATTTCTGTTTGTTAGTGTCGACTTCCTTCCGGATCTCCTTTTCTTCCCGTAATTTTCGCGCTACTTCTCTTTAAACGAGATGATATTTGTCTAGTTGTCAATCCTTCACAACGACAGTTTAAAATATCAGGCTGTTCTTTCGAGGATAACTCTTTAGCACGTGTCATATTTTGAAAAAATTTATATGAAATTAACGTGTATATTAAGTATTTACTATCAAATATTAATTTTTTTGTTTATGTACAAATCAATAATTCCACGTGGTTCCATACTTATATAAATCTACACATTTAGGTAACTTTTAATAAAAAAGAAAAAGAAGTAGCAAATTTTTTACACACACGGTTGTACAAAAATGCTATAAACGGTATATTCTAATTGAGTGTTGAAAAATTTAATTTATCACCCCTGTTCTTGAAACCACTATCACAAAAAAACTCGTAAATGAAAAAATTCTTGTATCTACGAGTTTTTTGCTGTTCTCTAATTTCAATAAGAATATTTTTTCGTTTTAATTCACATAGAAAAGGCTTTGTGAAATCAAAACAAATGACCTTTTTCTACTAAGCAGGTCTTAAGAGATAAAAAAAAAACTAATTGATATTTAAACTCTAACATGTTTTTTATTGAACCTTGTCATTATTTTAAAAAAATCGACATTAACTTTATGAAAAAAAAACGATTTTAAAAAACGTCTACATTTTGCGCTGACCACTAATAAGTGGTCGATGTTAATAAAACACACTTTTTGCGATGATGCTGTTCTATAACTATAATAAAAACTTTTTATTTACACAATCTATTTTCCATTATAATTTTTCAATTATAACATAGATTCTTTATGCACTAATTATTGCAAATAAAGGAATTAAACAAAAAATTTTCATCAAATCACATATTTTTATTTTTTTGCATATGTTCGAAAGAGTAGTGATGCCAGTCAAATCCAATTTATTTGAATATCGAAATTTTTTTGGTGATGCCTTACTTTTTAAAAATAGAAAAGTCATTTTTAATTGACTGAAATTGAAGAACAAAAACAATTAAATGAACAAATAAGTTGTTATTTTAAAAGAAAATATTTTTCTGTATACTTTTTCAATGAATTTAAGAAAAAACATGCACAAAATACTTAAAAGCTTATTGTGAAACTGAATAAAGAACCATATGGCACCTCGGTTTCAAGATAACATATGTTCTTAACTCAAACATATGTTTCCATTAAATAAATAAAAAAAGTGGCTTCAAGAAACCCAAAATTTCAATTTCATGTGATTTTAAATTCACTCTTATTCAATAAAAAACGTTTCAAGAACAGGGCTGTATATTTATGTCTTATAAGTATTTTCCCCAGAGTATAATCATTGTCTATATGATTTAATCATGATTTCTTGTAAAAAAAAACTCTATAAGCGATATATTCTAATTTAGTGTTGAAAAATTTAATTTTATATTTTTGTCTTGTAAGTAATTCATCCAATGTATTGAAATATTAAAAACCCGAAGAATTTAAACCTCTAACACAATATTCGGTTTCACTTGGAAAATCAAAATTCAATGTAGTGTAGGAAGGTTTCTTTTAAATTAAAAAAAAATGTTAGATTTTCACTGACTTCACTAATAGTAAATACAAATAATTATATCTAAAACTGTTTCTAAATTACGAGGTCTGTATGATAAGTAGCTGGCCTTAGCTAAAAACAGTCGATTAGGAATTGACAGCCATAAATTTTGTAGTTTGAAAACCATATTTATAAAATTGAATATGGAACTTTTATTCAATATTTGCTTATTTAAAAGAAAATTAATGATGTAAATTAAGTGAAAATGACCGAATAAATATTGGATAATTGATTTCAAACGCAGCCGTACAAGTGTTTTTGCTTAGGTCCGCAATTAAAAATATTTTTACTCCAGTTCTGCGAATTGTAACTATAAAAAAGTATACACCACATATGTATGTTTAGCGCAGTTCCCCATTTTTACTATACGCGATTGAGACCGAAGGGTTTTCATTGGTCTGATGCAGTAAAACCGCTTTCAAGCTACACCTTTCCATTTTTCGCTTTAAATTGAAAGTCTGTACCTGAAAATCTACGCAAAATATATTAAAGGTTATAAAAAAATGTTTGGCCTGAGAACGCCAAACCCATTGGAGGTTTTACTATACTATTTCTTTCACCCTGACTTGAAATTTCTCACCTCCCAGATGATGATGCCGAAAATACTCCATAGTGTTACTAGAACCGATGTTGTCTTAGGCAATATGTGTTCCCATTTGAAAAACTTTCTTTTTGTGTTCGAATAATCAAATGTATGCAATAAACATCAAATACTATTACTTCATTAAGTCATTGTTTAAATTTTCCACTGTCGGAAAATGGAAATTTCGGAAAATTGGAAATATTCTGAAGCTTGGAAATTTTCTTAATGAAATTTAAAGAAGCTTACGCTGAAAATTTCATAAAAAAATTCCAACGCTTTCCAGTAGCGACAGGAAATCTTTTTTTTTTCTCTTTATTAATTTGCAATCTATCATATGATAATATGATACAATTGATATGATAAAATTTGATACAATCCAGTATAATAAAAATAAGCATATAGTATATTACATCATTATGTAATATCACTACTATAATATAATAATAGAATTATTTATATACAAAATAACATTAAGTTTCAGAAATTTATACAATTATACAATATATTTACAAGTTTATTCCCTAAATGGGAGATCTAACACATGAATTCTCTTCAATCTTTTTGTTTCATTGGTTTCATCTAATAAACAAATGGCTAATGTATTAGAGTGATAACTCAATCTATTTAAATATTTGTCCGAAAACCTTTTGATTTCATCCTTCACTTTCGGTATGTTGAGATCATTATGAATTGTATTATTTTTCACAAACCATGGTGAGTTCAGAATAGTCCGCAGTGACTTAGATTAAAATCTCTGTAATATTTCCAAATTCGAATTGCTCGCAGTTCCGCAGAGGTGGATACCATATGTCCAAATTGATTTGATGATCACTTTGTACAGTCATATTATATTTTCTACACTTAGCTGCGATTTCGGACGAAAAAGCCAATACAACTTTTTAAATTTATTGTTGAGTTGTTGGCGTTTATTTTTAATATGATTTTTCCAAGTCAGTCGCCGGTCCATATACATTCCTAGATACTTTACACAGTTTTTATGTGGTATAATTTCATTGTTGATGCTGACAGGGTGACAGTCGCCTTTTCTCATTGTAAATGTAATGTGGTTAGATTTATTTGAGTTGACTTTTATGTTCCACTTTGCACTAAAAAAGATGATTCGGCTTGCGTATCACTAGTTGCCAGTATAGCTGTATCGTCTGCATATGTTGCTACTAAGACATCTTCGGATATTGGTAGGTCAGATGTGTATATAGTGTATAGAACGGGTCCCAGAACACTACCCTGCGGTACGCCAGAGTTTATCTCTAAAAATTGTGAATAATCATTGTTGTGTTTGACATAAAAGAATCTATCAGATAGGTACGATTTTAAAAGTAAATAATATGGTGTTGGTAAAAATCCCTTTAGCTTGTACAACAGCCCTGCATGCCATACGCGATCGAAAGCCTGCTGCACATCCAAAAATACTGCGGAGCAGTATTTTTTGTTTTCCAAGGCTTCCGTAACATATTGTACAATTATATGACATTGCTCAGGAGTCCCATGCTTGTAGCGCTTCGATCAAGGACGTCATTCTACGAATGAATATTCTTTCGAATATTTTAGAGAATGTCGCCAGCAAGCTTATAGGTCTGTAAGAAGCAAGGTTCAGAAAATACACACATGAAACACACAATGTTCTGTTCAAAAGCAGCCAACACATATCTTTATTTTCATATCAATTATGTGCGTTTCTAAATTTTCTACGGTGCCCAACACAATCATGACTGTGTTCGTTTGCTTTATTTGAAGTTCATGTTCTGGTACGTGTACTGGAAAAATAAACAGAACATGTACAATAAACAGGTTCGAGTTCACGACTTAAAATATAACTGAACTCGAACCTGTTTATTGTACCTGTTCTGTTTTTTCTTACTACACGAGCCACAACACGACTTAAAATATAACTGAATTCGAACCTGTTTATTGTACATGTTCTGTTTTTTTTCAGTACACGTATCTGAACATGAACTTCAAATAAAGCAACACTCAAAAATGTGTGCTTTATGTGTGATTGAAACAAAAAGTACGTGATACAAAAATGTTCGTGTAAATAACGAAATATTAAAACGAACACAGTCATGGTTGTGTTGGGCACCGAAGAAAATTTAAAAACAAACATAATTGATATGAAAATAAAAATATGTGTGTGTTGGTCTAAGTTATGTTTGTTTACATATATGTACGAGTTTTTTATTCAGTGTGTGTTTTTTTCTGAACTCTGGTAAGAAGTGATGGAGTTTTCTGGTTTGTTGGGTTTTAGAATCATGATAATCATTGCACACTTCCATTGTGATGGGAAGTGACTAAGTCTAATTATGGCATTAAAAATATATGTTAAAAATAATAACCCTTTTTTTGGGATGTTTTTGAGCATTTCAGCACTGATCTGATCATAACCTGGTGATTTTTTTGAGTTTAAATTATTAATTTCGCTTCTTATTTCAGTTTGTTTTATGGGACTTATTGGAAGATCCATTTGAGAGAGTGAGTCAAGGAATTTTAGTACATTTGCTTCATCTAAAGAACCAGAATTAAAATTGAATTGTTTGAATACCTTTTCTAAATATAGAGCAAAACCCGATGCCTTCTCCTGGTCAGATTTGAGCCATCTATTTCTTTCATCCTTGATAAGCGGATGTCTTTTTTGTGGTCGATTTATATACTTTGCGGCATTCCACAGATTATGTTCGTTACAAGCTGCTGGGTCTAAGTTTTGTAAGTAATTTTTTATAGATAAGTTCTTAAATTGTTGTAGGAGTTGAGTTAATTCTTTCGTAGCTTTGTTGAGATTTCTCTTATCATGTGGGTGATGACTTGTTTGCCATAGTTTACGCAGTTTCCTTTTTTTTTTTGCTTATTAGGGTTTAAATTTCGGTTGAAATTATGAATTTATTATTATTTGACAAACTGTCGTTTGAAGGCGTTGAAAGTACGGAGCCCTCTATCAATAGATTCGTAAAAAATTCAACATTTTCGTCGATTTCAGCTCCTGTTTTCAGAGGAATGTTTAAATTGATGTTTTTGTCAATCAATGATTCTATATCGGTTTTTTTTAAAAATAGATGACCTGTAGTAAAACAGAGAGTAGTACTATATGTTAAGAATATTGGTGAATGGTCAGAGCTGAGGTCAAAACTTTCAAGATCATCCAAATGGTGCCTTGGAATACCGTTGTACACAACAATATCTAATAGATCTGGGAGCCTATTAGGATATGTTGGCCAATAAGTAGGTTTTCCTGTTGAGATAACAGAGAAGTTACTATTTTGTATGCACTTATATAGTTCTTTTCCCTTTGGGTTAGATGTTCGGGAGCCCCACCAAGGGTGTTTGGAATTGAAATCTCCTCCAACCAGAAATCTGGATCCTAATTTGTCAAAGAAGCGTTTAAAATCGTTTTGATCAAGTACGAACCGTGGAGGAAAGTAGACAGCTCCAATTGATAGTGGACTATTTTCGCTCATTACAGAGATAACGGTTGACTGCACTGATTCTTCTTAGATTTTATCTAAAATTTTGTATGACATATTTGACTTCAAAATAATGGCAGCACCGCCGTATGCTGAATCATCGGGATGGTTGGTATTGACTAAGGTGTAACCTTTTATATGAAAATACGATTTGCTGGTGAAGTGTGTCTCTGAAATTAAAAGTACATATATCGATTTTGTTGTTATGAAGAAAAATTTCTATTTCCTGCCTATGATTGGATAAAAATATAATCTTATCAGAATAATGAGCGGGTACACACATCTTTCATTATGTTCCTCGAACCATAAAGTAATCTTAAAAAAAGGATTATTCTGAAGGTTGGACAAATTCCTTTATTATTAAAGGGGATCAAATCTAAGTGTAAAAAAAATAGTTTTGATTAAGTGTATCTAATAAAATGCTTTTTGTCTTCAATTTTTTTATTCCCCTACACAAAGACAAGTATTTATCATACAGCCTTCGTAGGCCGTGAAAAAATTTTTTAAAGTCTATAAAAAGTAACTTGGTAAAATTAAAAAAAAATACGTAAATTTATCGAATTTTAATTTATGTTAACTTAACTAAGTTTTTAATAACCATAAAAAATAATAAAAGTACCTAAATTTTTCTTTTGTAACTTATGTAAAAAACTTAAATATTTTTTATTAATGTATGGCTTAACTGACATAAATTAATTTATAAAAAACTATTTTAACTTTGGAGTATTTTTTTATGTGTAGTGAATAAAAGGCACTAATTGTTAGTGGCTAAGTGTAAATGCTGCATATTTGTTAATTTAAGTAAATTTTTTTCTGACTTTTTATTATATTATTAAAAAGAAATTTTTTTAAAATCATTTTTTAATATTATATTCTTGTTGGATAATTTTAGGTTTACAAATATAATTTCCAACAATAGAAACTCACTGCCAATTAATTTATAATAAAAATAAAATAAGTTGGCATATTTAGTTTGTTTTAAATTATTTAAATTACTCAAACAATAGATTGGCTTTTAAATAAATTTAAATATTCATAATAAATAACATATGAGATATTATGCTTTTAAGTTAAAGTAACTAAATGTACATATAAATATTGGAAAAAAAAAACAAAAAATTAAAAAGAGAATTATAATTATTGCTGTGATAAACATTTTTAATTGACCCAAAACGTATAAAAAGTAGTAAAAAAAATATATGTAAAAATGCTGAAGCTCATTAGTACTGATTTTAATTATTTAGTTATTTTGTTTTTAATTAGTATAATTATTTATTAGTAGATATTGTTATTGTTCACGAGTTAATACGATTTCTAAAAAAAATTTAAAATTTTTTATTTTATTAATTTTAAATGTGCCGTTATTATGCAAAGAACTTTAATCAACAAACAAGTATTTGTTTAAATAGGACTAAGGTCAAAAATTTCTTAACCTTTAAAAATTTTTCTGCTTTTACATGCTTTTCTTCGATTTCAGGCTGAACGTGAGAAATAATGATCATATTATTAAATAACACTGTGGAACATTTATGGGGTTATTGTCTAGGGGGTGAGAAATTCCAAGTTAAGATGAAAATACTAGACAAGTATAATAAAACCTCCAAAGTGTTTGGTGTTCTCAGGCTAAACTTTTTTATGACCTTTTATAGCAGAGCCCAGCACTCGAAATTCGAGTGCAAATTCTAGTAAATTTTTTTCTCTCAATGTTTTTTTAATCTATATATGTATATACAAAATTTATGAATATTTAAATAAAATTCATTAAATTGTGAATGTTTAAATAAAATTCATTAAATTTCATTATAAATATTTGATAAACACACAGAAGAAATATAAATGGGATTGTTAATAAATAATTGGACAAGAGCCTAAAGGTATGCTAATTAATTTTAGGCAATTCACAATTCAACACACAGGGCGATTAAAATGTACTCTTTTTTGAAACTATCAATAAAGCCCTAAACACATAACGGCGAGTTGCGAGTGCGAGTAAAAACTAAGCTTTTTGCATGCGAGAATTTGTGCTTTTGTGCTTTTACAAAATCATCAAAATCCTTCGAGCAGCTGATTGTCCTACTGTCAAACATAATTCAATTGTCAATTGTATACAAAGCTGTTCATATAACAAACAATAAATATAACAAAATGAATAAAATCCAAATTATTAACGGGTTAAATAAAGTAATTACTATAGAAGGCAACGCGTTTAATGCCTATCAGCTGATTCTCCTGTCATCTGATTTTTCTCGCACAGAAAATAGAATCAATTCCATTTTCCTTGCGAGTGTTTTTACAACATAAGTTGGCAACGCCACACAAAAAAGCTTTACTATCGATCTCGCTTCCACATATAGAAAAAATCATGCTGCCTCATACTCGTTTATCCTCGCACTCGCAACTCGCAGTTATGTGTTTAGGGCTTAATAAATGCAAAGCCGATGAATTGTGAATTGGCTAAAATTGATTAGCATACCTTTAAGCTCGTATAAAATTATTTATTATACATTTTTTATTATATTTAATTTAATATGTTTTTCACAAATATTATACATAAATTTTATCATTCGGCACTTCTCCTCCATATGATCTATAACTATACCAAATTTGACACTCTTACGTGCGCGCCTTTTGCTTAAAAATTGGTCAGAAGAATTACCTTCACGTATTAATATATAGATTGATCTTGATCTTGATATTTGCTTGCTTAGTCTTTCAGCTAAAACTCAAGAACCATTGATGATTTCTCATTTCATTCTTCATCAAAATATATCCATGTAAAAAATATAATAAAAAATACTGATTTATGTTTGATTTAATATTGAAAATATCACTCATACGTAAACACCTCTTCTAGTTTACTAACAAATAATAATCATACGCCTTGAATACTATGTTTATTACGTTATTCAAAAAATTTATTAAAAAAGGGGGAAAATATTAAAAATTATTGAAAATTAGTCCACTTTGATTTACTGAAGCTATTTGCTGAAGAATGAAATGCGAAATCATCAATGGTCTTGAGCTATAGCTGAAAAACTAAGCAAGCAAATATGAGGATAAGAAAAAATATATAAAAGGTCATAAAAAAAGATTTGGCCTGGGAATGCTAAACCCTTTTTGAGGTTTTACTACACTGGCCTAGTACTTTCACCCTGACTTGGAATTTCTCACCCACCCCCCCAACCCCCACACACACTGTGTAAGTTGTCATCCGCTATAAGTAAATACTGAAAGTTTTAGAGCTGAAGCTAGTCGGGAAGTTGGCGAGATTTAATGATCAAATCATGTATATATTTAATCCTATAATTCATAATTGGATCATATGGCCGTAGATCAAATCATGTCATCCTCTTGAAATAAATCCTAAAAGTTTTAGAGCTCCACATCTACCCTATTACGTGGAGCTCTACGTGGTGAAAATTTTTATTTCTTCAGTTTTAAAAAAAATTCTCAGTGTTTTCAGTAAAAGTAATATATTTTGTTTGTTGAATTCCAAAGCTCCAAGTTTTTCTGGCTCTAGATTACATGGCATAACTGTGAGAAATAAGTCCAAAAAATACCAGTTAACCCTTTCGCTATGTTGTATCCCTACAGATACATTCCAATTGTGGGCTTCTAACACGTTCATTAAACGATTTTGTTTTGAAATGTGATTTTTTTTTAT